>QPKB01000010.1:24127385-24500700 GCA_003546025.1 Camphora micrantha
AAATAGAGTGTGATGAATTAGAGAGTGCAGAGGGTGCAAAAGATCCTTATTATTCAAAAGCAGACCTAGAAAATTGGAATTGGGGCTACCATATGAAATTGAAATTTTTTGGAGGTCAGTACAAAACTTAGGACGAAGTGAAACTTATCCATGAGGATTTAACTTAAAATGGATCAATTTAGAGAAATAGAATTCATGTAGGCCATCTAGAATGAAGAAATAAAATTAATTTATGGGACCCCATTAGATGATGAAGATAGATACAAAGAAAATCAATGCCAAAGAATAGTTCAATTGGCTTAGGACTACGGTTTGCTCCCAGATGTTTAACGTCAAAATTGCACTCTCACATTCATGCCACAGGAGATTTATCTAGGTCTTGGCCTGTAGGGATTAGTTTAGCCCACAGGGATGGGACACCCTTCAATATATTCGTTCTCTTTAAAGCTGTAGAGGGGTTGGAAGGAAAAAAAAAAAGAACACTAAATTATAACCTTAGGAGAAGCTACGTCAGCTTCTTGGGGGGCTGTATAGCGGTTGGAAAAAAAACCTCAATTGTAGCTTTAGAAGAAGTCATGTTAGTTTCTTGGGGCCCATTTGTGAATGTATTTCTTGAATGTGTCTTTCTAAAAATACATAGGTCCCTTTTCAATAAAATGTGCCCCTTGTTGAGGCCCATTTATGAATATGTTATTTAAAAAAATACATGTACCTTGTCAATAAAATGTGCCCCTTCTTGGGGCCCATTTGTGAATATTTCTTTTTAAAATACACATGTGCCTTTTCAATAAAATGTGTCTCTTGAGCCCATTTGAGTGGACGTGATCTAATTAAAATGGATGACTTCCAACTCTATAAATTAAAGTTACTATTAACGTTATTATATAATATCCAAAATTAGCAGAAATGCATACTAATTCTTTATTTTTAAAATGAAACGTATTTGCTGACGTGGATTGAGGGAAGAAAATTTTGATTCTCATAGTTTTTTTGTTGATTTGGATTTTTTAATTATTTTGTTATATATAAAGAAATCACAAAAAAATGTTGAAAAGAAAAGTGTTTTTTTTTTTCAAGAATTTCATGGGGCCCATCACAACATCTTTCTCTCTCTTGACTCTTATAGTAAGGAATTAGGGAATGTAGAGCCCTAGCTCTAAAAACATTGGATGCGACATGGGAGCGAACAGGAACGGTGACGACGTGACGGAGATCAATCGAATCCACCTCGTCGGCTTCTTCCCAAACGACCTCTTCCAGATCACTGTAATAAACCCTAAACCCTAAAACAAACCTCTCTCTCTCTCTCTCTCATTGCATTTACATTCCAATTTTAGGTCGATTTCATACGTACTTCCTTCCCTGCTACTTTCATTTGGCATCGAACTGGGAAGGAATCTTGAAATTCCGTCCGTTGATCAAGCGTGTCCCACCATGGTTGCTGTGTGATCGCAATGAGGACGGGCCATCCAGTTAGGTCTTGGACTGTGCAATCTAATACATTTTGTGGGCCCCACCATTGATTGATGGTTTCTATGCTGCATTGGCTTTTGGGGTGGGGTTTATGAATTCCTTGGAATTTATAGTATTAGGGCTTGTTTATATTAGAATTTAAAATACAATGGAATTGAATACATAGGAATTCATGTTCAATTTGAAGAATATAAAATGGAAGTAGATGGCACATTTACAGCCTTAACCTAGGATTTGAATTTACTAGGATAATGGCCAATTGGCCAAAATACTCAGCTTGTGGATTTTTGGAATGTACAGAGTTCATGGAGATTGGATATATGGAACCTTGTCATTAGGCTGTGCTGGTTTTTACTTCATCAAGTGTTCAACACTGTGCATATTATGATGGGTATTAAACGGGTACTAGAAAGCTATTTTGTGCCAAGTGGATTGTTGGATGAGTATAAGGATTTGCAACTAAAAAAGCTTCGTTACCTAGCTGTTGTGGTGGACAGTGAAGAAGCTCTTCAAACATTAAGAATTATCAAGCTTTTGCAATGGTTGTCAGCTATTGGTGTGAAGCATGTTTCCCTTTATGATATGCAGGGTAAGAGTTGATCACTATATCCTAAATAGATGATGTTTAAAAAGCATTCTTTTTTAAGAGATTTGATGTAAGCGAACGGTTTCTACCAAAATGGTATTGCAAAGTAGAAAATAATAGTACTACAAAAATGAAAGCTCTTTCTACCTTGGAGGGAAAAAAACCCAGAAGTTAATTTAATAAAAACATCTAAATCTTCATTATAATAAGTCAAAATAGGTCTTATAACAAAACCCATACTGTACAAAAGGAAAAAATAAAATAAAAAAAAGTTTCCCACCCCTTTAACCACACTAAACCTTGTAGCTTGTAATCTTGACTTGTAACTATTTTGGAGTTACCCTGAAAAACATAAAAAAGGGGATTCTATCTGGATTCGTCACAATCTTTCTTGCCCAATTGTATGGCCCGAGATGATGAAACCTTTCAACTTCTAGACATATAATCTCTATAGATCTTGAAGATGTCAAATATGCAGCTCCAACATCATTGATAAAACAGATCTTCATAATTAGTTATAAATAATATTGAATTGGCTACAGTTTGTTTGATTTTTTCCCATCATGTACTTTTCTCCTCTTTAGTGAAGCTTTTGGTTACCTCTTGAGTAAACTAAATAATTCAGAATTGATAATCAAGCAGAGTTGTGACTTTTAGAAGCTATGCAATGTGTGTTTTGGTTGGTGTTGCCACTCTTCGCTAAGATGAAATTTTCCTTGAATGTATAATTAATCCATGGCACTGTACACATTCATTTCCAATCTGTCATCTTTGAGCAGTTGTGAACTAAGTTTGATTAATGGGGGTTATTTTACCCTACATGACTCATGCACAACACTTGTGTGTTGAATGTTCAGTCCCTCCTTCAACGGTCTTTGGACAGTGGGGATTGAAATTCTGTACTGCACTTGTGTGGAAGTCCTGCAGGGGGAAGACCAGTTATTAATAGTTGACCATAACTGGGTTTGTATTATCACTTTTTAAAACATTTCAAACTTGTTTCACACCTTAGAAATCTGCTTTTTGTATGGCAAGAAAGATTTAGTTTGGGAGAATAAAAAGGAACTCTTTCCAAATTTCCCTTTTCTCTTTCCAAAATTGCTCTGTATAAAACACATGGAAAAATATATAAAAAAAGATTCATGTGTTGCATACAACACGGCCCACTACCTCGGAATGTAAAGTGGTATAGTCCATTTCAATCCAAAACGATGAAATTGTGGAGCCCAAACTTTTGCAGACTGAAAAGGCATTGCCAGATAAATTTCAAAAACTAAAAAGAAGAAAGAAAAAGAAAACTGCTTTTGCACTTTTCAATTGAACACAGACAGAGACCCAACCCAATTGCCCATTATAGTCAAGTCGGATGAGCTAGGTGGATGGGAAATTTCATCATAGCTTGTTTGGAGTATAATATTAGAAACCCCGTTGCCCATCATGGTGATCGAGTCAAGTTGATTGAGCCAGCTGGATGGGAAATTTGATCATAGCTTGTTTAGAGTTTAATATTATAACTCTTTTACTAGAACCCAGAATCCATTATGTCAATGCGTCAAGTTGAATGAGCCAGCTGGATGGGAAATATGGTCATAGCTTTTCTAGAGTTTAGTATTAGAACTCTTTCACCCAAACCCAGAAGCCATTATGTGAATGAGTCAAGTCGAATGAGCTAGGTGGATGGGAAATTCAGTCGTAGCTCATTTATCTGAGTTTAATATTATAACTCTTTCAACTGAATCCAGAGTGGGATGTCTGAGATGGTGATTGTAGTACCAGAGTGGGATGTCTGAGATGGTGATTGTAGTTCTCACCTCTTAACTTCTAGATCAATGCATAACTTGACTGCATTTTGGCTTATGGTTTTTCAATCCCACCATATAGCTGCCCCTGTATCAATATTGAGTTGCATGGATCTTCATTTAAGTTCTTTGTTGCTTGTATAATGTGTATACTATGATTGACAAAGTCTATGGATGCTTAAGTATCACAATGTTTTTTGAAGCCTTGTTATTCCTGTGCTCCGCATCCATTTTCATTTCATACTTTGTCCAGGTGTGCTGAACAAAAATAAGGAGACAATTCTAAGGAGTTTGAGTAATTCAAGACTCTGGGAGGTATTTTTACATCCTTATGTATAAGTTTAGGGGTCTCACTTTTTTTTGTGAAGAATGCTGTTTGAGAATGATGAATTTTGTGCACTTTCGAACTGTAATTTTAGGAGAACCATAAAACAACTTTTGTGGACTCTGATATCTTCAAATAAAATTTGCCAAAAATGCTTAAATGTTGGGTGAACCTGTGTGTCAGAATCTTGACTATAGAGCTGGTATTCTTTGTTGCGCGATCATATAGAGCTGCCGGAGACTGCAATCATATAGAATTGCCATAGAGTCTCCTTTCAGCAGAAAGTAATGCAGGAGAAAGAAAGAGAAAATGGATATATATATATATATATATGGGCTTGACTACAGAATGCCTAGACTTTTTTTGGTATAAAAAAAAGCCTTTCAATGGGGCCCACCTGGATGCATGACATGGGAGTGATTGGGAGGCATGGTGATGGAAAGTTTTGGACCTAGATAAGAGGATTATGAGATATCAATTTGATCAAATGATCCTAGCCCTTGGTTGTAAGCCCTTTAGTTTTAATGGTTATACACCATGCAACTCATTCTGTTATAAAATCCAATGGTGAGCAATGTTTGGAATGGTATAAAATTTGGCTTTCTGCCAATTGATGGGGGCTGGCGTGTGTGAAGGGGTTTGATTGATAAAAGGTTTGGACCCAGCCCTCAAAAAGATGGGGTTAGAAAAAAGGGATGTTAGTAAAGTAAGTTATCTGGAGAATACTGTATACGTATGTACATACATACATACATAAATGTATATATGTAGAGAGAGAGAGAGGAGAATTTGATCTGATACCTTGTGCAAACTTGATCATACGTTGTTCAAACACTAGAAAGAAAATATCTTTGGCAGAACTATGAAAAAATTTCCAGCCCTATTTATAATTGTACGACTGCAGTAGTCACAGTGTTCTCTATTTAGGTGATTTAAATTATCTGGTAGTATACTACTAGGCAGTTCGGATTAGATGTGATAAAAAACAGGCAACGCTGTCAAGAAATAATTTTCTAAAGTGCTATTGTGAACCATATAAGGCGATTATCAAAGAGTGTATATTCACTCGCGTGCATGAAAATCTTCATTATCCACTTTTTTTCCCTTGTAACTAATACATTATGACATGATGCCTTTGAGGTTGGAGTTGTTATTCAACTTGGTTTATTGTGTAGGAATCTCATGAAAAAGCCACCTTTCTTAATGGAGGAAAAATGACTCTGGAATTTCTTTCAATCTCCGATGGGAGAGAAGGAATTGCTAAAGCCGCTAGTTATCTTTGTTCAAAATATATGAAAGCTAAAACTTTAAGTGGAAATCAGAATGAGCGGGTTTTTACAGAAAGTGACGTGGACATTGCACTCAAAGCAGTTGGTCTCTCTCTCTCTCTCTCTCTCTCTCTCTCTCTAGATATATATCTCTCACACAAGACTCAATTTTTTTCTCTATCTATTCCGGATTTTAGGTTGTGGAGGGCCGGAACCTGATCTTCTTCTAATATATGGACCTGCAAGATGCCATTTAGGATTTCCAGCATGGAGAATGCGTTATACAGAGCTTGTGTAAGTTCTACTCTTTGATTTTTTGAAATGAAAGTTCTATTCTTTGATAGAATTCTTTTTTTTTTTTTTTTTTTTTTTTTTTTCATTTTTTCCCATTATTTGGCAATCACTGGATCCATTGTTTTTTTTTTTCCCGGGCCTCGTGTTACATTTACAAAGGGCATTTAATATGTGCATGCTGACTACTGGATCATGTTGTAAATGCAATAGTTGATGTTTCACTTCAGTTTTTTTGGTCTTATTATTAATTTCTTCTGCAATGGATATACATAAGAGTCATTCTTTCCTGCCCTATTTTGTTGATTTCTCTCTATGGGCTGACTTAAGGCTGATTGATTTGTTGCAGACATATGGGAACATTGAAATCCATGAAATATGGTGCTGTTGTAAAAGCCATTCACAAATTCTTGACGGTGCGTCAAAACTATGGCAAATAGTTCGATGAAATCGCACCTTCTTTAATGTATAAAATTATCACACTCATAATCATTTAGAAGTTGTAGTGCTTTTAACAAGAGAACGTGTTAAGAGTTTTGTCTTTAGCTTCTCTGCTTCTTAATTTATATTGTGATTTAGAAGCTTTACTCATCGGAAAAAGAAATAAAAAAACTGAGCTAAAACTTGTGTTTGAAATTGACGTGAAAATTGTTTAACTACCTAACTGCCTATGCCATATTTTCCTTTTATTTTCGTTTTGACTTCTACTTTGGAAGTCATTCTGTATATGCGTTTCCATTACTCGTATCAACTCTGGTAGTATTTGTTGTGTTTGATTTACCATCTGCGCAAACTGGGTGTCCACAGAAGACGTTATCACTCTGCACTCTGCACAATGTTTATCGAGATTGCTTGTCCTCAAACAAGACAACAGAAATTAATACCATTTTGCAAGAACCCAAGTTCATTAATATCTCATCCTCTATTGATTACTATTGCAATTGAGGTACTTTTGCAGGCAGCTCATATTAGGAACTTTGCACACAGAAATGGCTCCTAAACTGTTGCACCCCTGTTTGCCGCATTCTACATTAGCAATTCATCATTCTCATCACCATCGAAATTTCATCCCTTCATGCTGTCTACTTAGAAACATTCATTCACCCTTATTGAAAAGAATCTACATACATTTATGATGAACTATGATGAGGCATCCCCAATGGCGGGGCGGCTTGAGTTTCATGGGACAGACCTCAATGTCTAGCACCGATCTGAATGGATTGCAAAGCACATGATGAACTATGGACAATCGTCGTATATGATGCTTGAGGCTGGAAGGATGAGCTTTCAACAGTCCTATTGTAGGCTATTTCCCACGGTATTTCCCGCACAGCCTAGTCTAGGAGCCTTTGGCCTTAAGCCTGAGAGTATCCCTTGCGTCCCCCGCCTACCACTGAGTGGGATGTGTGGAGCTTCGCCGCACACCCACCTATTAATATTTCAAACTGCTCAAAATGAACACCATGGTACCCTCAAATTTTATTTTAATAGGAATTGGCCCTTCAATTAAGATTTTTTAATGAATTTCTCTTTTTTTTTTTAAATGAAAAGATACTTCACCCATGTTTGAGATTCTATAAAACCTAGAAGGGTATGCTCATGGTTCACTAGGGTCAACATGTCCCTTTCATTAGGAGGGCAAGGGATCAGGTCCTGGGTTCTCCATAGAGAATGAATGATCTGATCAGGTACATTTGGATAGTGCTGTCAAAATGTCACACGACCTGTTAACACGGTACGAACCCACACGATATTAACGGGCTTGGGTTGGCTCTTAATAGGTTCGGGTCGTTAATGGGTCAAACCCGTTAACACGTTAAGTTAACGGGTCGGGTATGAATTAAATAAGTAACCCGTTAACAACCCGCTTGACCCGTTAAATTTTTTTTTACTCCCTAAATGTAAATAAATTAATTTCTATTCATAAAAAAAAAAAAAAGAAATTAAAATTTATTGTTTTATAGTGGGTTTTTAGGTGGGATCCACTTGAGATCTTCACTTATAGTTTCATGTGGCTTATAAATTTTTCTTCTTCTTTTTTTGTATAATATTTTTTTAAATTTCAAAATAACTTAATTACTTAACGGGTTAACGGGTTGGGTCGGGTAACCAGTTAAATTAACGGGTCGTGTTAGGGTTAGATTTTTTGACCCGTTAAGTTAACGGGTCGGGTACGGGTTGAGGTGATTTTAACTCAAATTCATTAACCCATAACCCGAATTCGTTAACATGACACGATTGACAGCCCTACATTTGGAGCTGACGTAGTGATAAATTAAAAGTCCTCAGTTATTTGAGCTTCAAAGTGGAAATCCGCAGGGAGAAAATGGTTTTGACCCGGACAAGCCCCGGCAAAAAAGATCTCCCTCTTTTACTCTACTACTTGTATTTTAAAGGGTGTTTTTTTTTTTTTTTTTTTTTTTTTTTTTTTTTTTATGGGAAAGGAGGGAGATGGGAATGGTTAAGGAATCAGAGAAGAGTAAAAATAGAGGATCTTATATCCAATTCGTATCTTATATGCAAACCACAAAAGGATAGTCTACACTGTCAGACTGTCATGTGAGCTTCTACACTGTCAGACATGTGATGGGTATGGACATCGGTTCCTCCCTCTTCGGGAATCGAAAGTTGAGTCTACTTGTGCTACTAACTAGGGGTCACAGGGATTTTATCCGGCTTCTCTCTTGGCCTGGAGGGAATAGTCCAACCTAAAGGTTGGGAACCCTCCGTTAGCAAAAAAGAAATAGAGACAGGTGATGGGTGCCAACTGTCATGTGAGCTTTGAGATGGAGATATCTAATGGTTTTGATCTTCTGGAAGAGTCATTGGGCCCCACTGACTCTTTAAAGTTCGTTTGATCTTTGAAGAAAGTTAGGATTTGTCATAGAGTAATCCCCCATGTGGATTTTGGAGTTCTAGATTTGGGGTGAGTCATCTAAGATGTGACAAAGATGTACGGCGGAAAATCAAAGAGGTATTATTAGAAACTTTTTAGGGGCTTTAAGAAAACAATGGAAGATGTATTATTTTCATATGATAATGGTTAATTATTAGAAACTTTTTTTATGGGCTTTAAGAAAACAATCGAAGAGGTATTATTTTCATATGATAATGGTTATTATTTCTTTGTAGTTTTCTAGAGTCTCTATTATTGTTGTAGTGTGATTGCTAATTTGATTTTAAGCCCACTAATTTGAGTAAAAAAACTAATTTCTTTGAGGAATATTGGCTATTGTAGTTGAAAAGCTCATATAGGATTTGAGTGTAGTAGAATGTGAGTCTCCGTTATAGTTGGATTCTCAAAAAAATAAAATAAGATTAAATAAAAAAAAATTCATGTCTTTTGAAGCATGCAATCAATCAAGATTACTGATAGTTGGCGTTAATTTTGACCTATTCAATTGACCATCATCGTTTGACATTTCTTATCATCGTCTGCCCCCACCCAAATGAAAATCATTAATCTTGATATGCGTCTCGCTTCCTCCAAAAGGACTCAATGTTCCATGGCCACATGGAAGAAGAAATTCTGAGCTGACCACTTAGCTGTTTGCAGTTACAACTACTGTGACCCAAATATCACCGATCTCGCCATCATGTCCCTGGAAATGGCTTCAACAAAACTGCACAATGGAAGGAGCACTGAATTCAGGGGAGTCTCTGGCCCCCACTCGCTTTTAATGGGCAGATGGAAAGGTGAAAAACACTGCCCCAAAGTTGGGTTATGGCAATGATATGAATGTTTGTGGGGGAGCAGAAAAACAACTTTGAAGGTTCTACACTGGCAAAACAGGTTGTGCTGGGGAAGCATTTTCTCCCTCTTGGTAGATGGATGAGTGGTACACAACATATGAAACAACCCACATTCCTCGATTGCTGGGCAGATGTGTGAAATGGGACACTCTTGCCACTGGGGTGTATTGGTAGTCAAAGTGAAAGATATTGCTAGCTTAAAAAAAGCTGTGGGTGGTACTTGGAAGAATAGAGTAATAATTTGATTCTAATGAAAACCCTCAGAAATGAACATGAACAGGACGGTGGTTCTTTTAGACAATGAGTTCCATCCAGAGAATTACCTGGTGCAGTTTGAAAATGATAAGACTTTCATGAGCCATATACATTTGTGTGTCCTTGATTACAGTAAAAAAAAAAAAATAGATGTCAAAAGATGAAAATTATCATGTATCCAATGAACAGTCTTTTCTCTCACAAGAGAGTCTGGCTAAAACAGCAGAACAGTAGAGATGAAAGATTTGCAGTTGAAATGCAGTCAGCCCCAACTTACGCCCTCAAACATGAAAGCTTTTGTTGGGAAGAAAAAAATGATTTACATAACACAAGAAAATACATTGTATCACTTAATCGTTATTTAACTAATTATAAACTAACATTCAATCTCTTAAAGTAGCAGATTTTTTCACCAATTTTTTGCAGGTAAACTCTGCCAAAATATTTTATATTAAGCTCCATCCGAGGGTTGTCGCATCCATCATTGATTGAAAAGAAGTGCGGTAACTAACAGAAATTAACCTTCCTCCTGATTCTTTGTTGCACCATGTTACACCCCAGCCCAATTTAATCTTGATTGTGCTACTAATCGAGTTATAGATAAAAAATTAATTATGTGTTAATTGTTAAATTATGGTAATTAGTTTCTACTGGTCCTTATAGCCTGAGTAGATGAGTCTTGAACCTTATAGAGGTGAGTGAGGACTGAGTTGGCTCAATTGAGTTGAGTCAAGGACTTTTTTGTAATTATAAATTTTTGCATTTTGCATTATTTGTACGTCATTTTGACATCATCGTGTGTATTTTGATTAGTATGTCGATTTTGGTACTAGGCCCTCCTTTATTTGCCTAACTAATGAGTAATTGGACCTCCATTTGACTCAAAATGAGAAAATATGAAATTTGTGGGCCTTTTTGCAAAATGTCACCCCCATCCCTTTATAAATATCCTTATTCCTCTCTCTTTCATTTTCTTTTATCTTCTTTCTCTTCTCTACTCACTTTCCTTCTTCTTTCTTTCTCTCTTCTTCAATCTCAATTCTTACTAGATGAGTGAATGCTTGTACTTTGGGGACTAGGAAGATTTTTATCTTCACCTCCTTCTTCTCCTTCAACCTCTTCTACTCTCTTGTTAACTAGAGCCATCACCACCACTTCCTACTTCCTCCAAACTTAGGTCTTCTTGTAAAGGTATGAGCCAATGACCTTCTTGTTGTGATTTGGGTTAGAAAGGTGTCAAGAGACTCATAGTTATTCATGTATGCATATTTATTCCCTTTTTCCATCAATTTTGTGAATAGGGTTTGTTACATTTGGGGATTTTTGGGTAACTTGAATCTAGAGTGAAGTAAAGGTTGGCAAAGCATTATTAGAGGCAAGTATAAACATAATGTGGCTTTACATATATGTCATTTTCAGTAATTCTATGAGATTCTTACTCAAAACTTTTAGCTCATAATCATGAATGATTCTTGTTTATTTTATGATTATTTAATGATGAATGGGATGGATAATTATTGATGTGGAATGAGAGCAAGAAGGCTCCATTCATGCAGGTATTTTAATAAAGTTAAGGAGGTTGGAAATGAGAGAAGAAGAAATGAGTTCGAAATTTTGAATCCCAGAATTCTGGACACTTCGCTCTAGCAAACTGCCTTCTGAAACCAATGATCGAGCGAACAACGAGATCGCTCGATCAACCAACTCTCTGGATGGGTCCGCTCGAGCGAACAAGGGGTCCGCTCGAGCAACCACCTCCCTAGAATCCTCGCTCAAGCGAACGAATTATAACGCGCGAGCGACTCACCCTCTGGATTGAGTCCGCTCGAGCGAACTTAGAGTCCACTCGAGCGAACCTGATGCTGTAATTGGGCCCCTTTTTAACTCAAATTTTGGGTGAATTACTACCCTTAATCTATCTTAACCCACCTTAAATGTCCAAAAATGATAATTAAGGTGCTCACTCTTATTCCGTAGGAAACTAGGAAACTTTGAGACTTATGACCTTAAGAAGGAACCATTGACCTATTAAATTTTGACCAATGAATATCCATTAGTCTGATACTATGCCGTGAGGGTTGGTTTGGGACTTCAATATATCTTTCATAATTAGTGACACCTAAAGGAGTAGGAATACATTGAGCTTCAAACTTACCCTGGATTGGATAGTAAAAGACTACATTTAATAGTTTAGTGTTGGTTCGTAAATTACCTTAATTCCTTTTAATTATCGCTTTTCATATTGAAGTATAATTTTAATGACAATCAATTCTGATCTGTAATTTGTTATATCACTCGTTTCTATTGAGATCCAAATGTTTATATTTAATTCATACTGTCAGTATTACATACCAAAATTCGTACTCACTGGAAATATGGATTGAGTGAGTATTCGTAACAATGTGATTAGTATTCGATTTGGTTTATAGATAAAGGAATATAAACTTACTCAATCCAGTTATTATTCGATTACCAATTGATTCGATCGAGTCGTTACTACTTAGCTTCGACCTTGTGATACCCGACGGGGTTAAACTCGGTTTAGTTATCTGAAGACTACTGTAGTACGTCATATGGAGTACCGGAACTCCAAACCTAGGTAGCCAGTTAGCCTTTGGCCGGGCAACTGGTGACATCCCAACTAGATTTGCTCTCATTTGAGAGGATGAGCTCAAGGTAGTAGCCAATTAGTATGTTTTCACCATACTTGATTCACAATGCATGGATTATATTACGTTTGCACGACTTGTCTAGTTTATATGTGTTATTAATCTTCGATAATTTATTTGTTTTTCATTTGAGATTGATACATTATGTATTTCCTTATTATTGCCTATATTTGCTCATTCGTCGTTTTGATGATACTGCTCTTGGTGTCACAGTCGCAGGTGCAGCCTCCGGTCCTGAAGAGACTAAGGAGGGAGAGACGGTTACCTCAAAGGTACCTTCAGGACTAGACGAGTGGCCTGAGCCCAGTTCTGCTTAGTCTCGGAGTGCGTGTTGATATGTTTTGAAGGTTTTGGATTTTTGAGCGTGGTTAGCCCCTTTTTGTGTGAACCACACTTGGATCGTAATATTTTTTTTTTTCTTTATGTATGCTTTTGGTAGTGATATTGTATAGGGTTTTCATTATACATCTTTTGTTAGACAATGTATATAATGTATAATTCTTTTGTATTAAACTTGTAATATTACTTGGACCGAATGGGAAATTGATACCTCACTGGAATGAAATACAGCTTCCATTAATGTTATTTGTTTTAAGGGCTTAGTGAGTTTTAACTCACGAGTGAGGAAGATTGTTTTCTCTCCTTCGTGTGTTGTGTTTGGCTCGAGACAGGTACAACACATGGGAGTACGTGTGACACATCTCGGGAATTACCCTAGGCCAGGGTAACTCGGGACCGGGATGTGACACACCACTACTTCCTGAGAAGGCAAAAATATCAAAATTAAGTATGGATGGAAGTACATTGTAAGGATGAACAATATACTCATGTGATCGTAATTCTAGTATCTTACAAAAAGGGCATACTAAGAATGGGAAACGTCTAAATTAATTAAAGCCAGAATAAGATGAAAACTAAAGAATAATGTTTTTACTTTGTGCATGGTAAAAATAAAGAATAGTGTTTAAGGAAAATAAATACACATAACAACTTGCTTCATTCATGTCCTATTACCATTCATCGAAATTCAAAAGCTTTCACAATTCGGAAGCATTCAAAGTTCAAAAAGGAAAAGAAAAGAACCCTTCCCAACTTCTCCTTGAATGTTTCAATATGTCTTTCAATTAGATACAAATTGTTTTTCAGGTATTGCTCCTATAAAAATCCTTAAAAGAGACATTTGTTTTGGCTCTTGTAAATACTCACACACTACCCAAGTCCTCATCATCAGCGAAACAACCAAATCCCTAGATGTTTATATGGAGGGGAGGTGGCTGACCACTGAGTTACCAGTGGACTAGCCTTAAAAGAGAGTTTCACATTTTATTTCTTTTTCACATCATTTATTTATGTTATATATATAATATATGTATATATAAAAAAAAGGGCTGTATTCTTCTAAGAGGTACCCCATGGATTGTGTGAGGTAACTCATTTTCCATCACATCGGACACCCTATGACAAATCCAACCTACTCACACTCACTATCTTCCCATAAATGGCACTCACCCTAATTTGACACTAATCTGAATTATACAAACCGTCCAAATAAATTCCATAAAAAAATGTAACTTGAGAACCCATTAAGAGTTTTAAGGCCCCTAAATCAGTGGTTGTATGCAGGGGAAATCATATAATGAATAATTCACATATCCAACGAAATCCATGAATGTGTTGGCACATTGGGCTTCTTAAAACCACCACATTTACCTCGTAACTGAGTTCAAGGGACAAGAAACACTGCAATTTCTCATAGCATATAACAATTTCCTTAACAGTTTTGTGAAAACTTTGAAATCATACGAACTAGTTTAACTACAAATTACAATGATAACAATGAGGACATGAATAAAAAGTCCATAGAATAATAGAAGTACCTATTTACTGGGTAGAAAATCTAGGATTATACATTACGTATGTAAGGTATGCATGACAAATTTATCAAAGTGATTCTAAAAAACTTTACCGTATTCACTAAATATTACACCACCAGAACACAGCCCTTCCTCGACTTTAATTAATTGGAGGGTCATCCTGGGTCCAAACTCTTGAAGTTTGACAGCACTCTTTGTAGAAGCTCTGTTCACTCTACCAAGATCACTTGCCAGATCTACTGTTGTAGCTTCATCATCCACTTCACTTTCTGATCCAAAACCAGCCCTTGATAAGGGACCAAAAAAATTAAAGATTAAGTTTCTTTTACACCCAAAATCCTCATCTCTCAGAGAGAGCAAGTGCAGAAATTTCAGAAAACGTTTCTATCTATTCAATTGAGAACAAAATCATAATGTAGCACAAATTAAGTCAGGCATTATAAGTTATTTGAAACAAGTTTAGATTACCTCATTCTCTTGATTAACTTCAGAATTGAAGCTGATTGCGATGTTCGTTTCTTTTTATTGATCTTTCATAACTGTGAAATTCTTTTAATTTACAATTGTTTGGGAGTGTTTTCGTGAATTGCCTCAACATGATGTTCATATCCTCCATTATCAAAAACAAAAAAAAAAAAAAAAAAAAAACAAAAAAAATGATGTTCATATCCTGCCTTTACAGGCTCTTTTCGTTTGTGTTTGGGGCTGCAATGGTCGCTTGTGTCTAGCCTCTCCTAGAACCTTTTCAGTATAGCTTCATACTGAAAAGTTTTTTTTTTTTTTAACTATTTTTTATATCATGACGGCTACCATCCAAACTAGATAAATAATTAAACATGTTAGGCCCACAAATCTAATTGGCAGCATTCATAATATATTGACTTAAAATTCTTGCCAAACAGCTGCGCAGATGTCTCCCTCTATAATTTCTAGTCAGCAAAGCACTTTAATTGAATGCCATCAAATTTTGCATTCAGTCTTGATTACCTAGAAAATTTAAAGCTTGCAGTTATTTGCAAATAAGATTTTAAGAGAGCATATTATATAGAGGATTAGGACTCTCGTGATGACTGTTTATTCTATGTGGGGGTTTGGAGAAAAGTGACCAATTGTCTCCTCTATGGCTGAAGTGCTAAATCAAATGCTTATCAGAGCTAGAAAGGTTGATTTAATTAGAAGTTTCCAGATTTAAGAAATCTAAGGTGTTGGTTTCTCATCTAAAATCACTGACCATACAATTAGCTTTTGTTGATGCTAGCAAAACTAGTTGAAAATTTGAAAATATTGTTGCAGTGGTATTGTTGCTTCAAATCCCAAGGCTTTGAATTATTTGGAGTTGCTGAGTTGACTTCTCTGTTTGGTCTCATGTATTTCAGAGGAACCTTCAGAGAAACTAGAAAAATACTCCATTCCACCTTAAAATCTCATCTTGTCAAGTTCACAAATAGTAACCTAGAAAATACTCCATTCTTCCCTAAGCTACATTTGTGCTTAATGTGGTTCACCTTCAATGCAAATCTTTAAGGGGTGAAAGACATCTTACTTTGTAACAAAGTCGCTTAAGTCCTGGAGACTCCGCAAATCTGGTACTCAGCTCAGCACAAATTTTCTAATCCTATGAGAGACACCCAGAGGCAGTAATTTGATAGAATAACGTCGAAAATCAATAAGCTTCGTATCTTTATCATAATTGAGCAGCATAATCCTCTGACATGAGGAAAGTTTGACCTGAAATAATGAAGGATAGATCAAAAGGAGCAACTATAACACAACCAATGAAAACAAGGAAGATAAAAAAAATTAAAATTAAAAAAATAGAAGAAGCCAGGGCAAATACGGTGTTAATGTCAATCGATGGAAATATGTTCTGGAACATGATCGTTGTGAGTTTGAGATGCTGTTCCCCAGTGCCAAACCCCGAAGGGCCTGTTTGGATAGGCAAAAAATAGAGTAGAATGAAGTTAAATGGGCCTTACCAGTCTAAAATTTCAACTCTACTCTGTTTGGATGAGTTTAGCTCGATAAATGAAGTAATGTTGTGAGCTACATGTCCTCCATTTCACTTCAACTCTAAATACTTTCACTGCTTTGAGTAAAAGTAAATTCTACTCCAAACCTTAACTTCAAAATAAGTATCGAAATGGAGTGAAGTGAAGTACTCTACTCTAACTTCAACATACTTCTCTTCACTTCACTCTACATGTGAAATCCACTTCATTTTACTCAACTCTTCATTTATCCAAACAGGCCCGAAAGAACAATCTGCAAGTAAAGTTTCCAAAACCATTATCAATAAAAGACAGTAAATCAATTTTACAAGAAATAACAAATAAAAATAGCTTGGGCTACCTCCACCACTATATTACCTTTAATAGAGTTTACAGTTTTTACATAAATGCCATAAAAATATGGAATCAGTTTTGTCAAAGGGGCAAAAAAAAAAAAAAAAAAAAAAAAAAAAACATATGCTGGTCAGCATATACAACTTCCAGCCAAAATTTTAAATCATGGTGAACTGGGCTTAGACACACCCCTGATGAACCCAGACCAAGCCCATTGCTAATAAGAATTTAAGCATCTTTATAGAAACTGCTATGATAAGAATATAGTATATACATATGCCTACAAACCAATTACATAATCAGTATACCAAGTATGATAGAAGCTTTAAGTTGATGATTAGTCAAATATATAGTACTAGGAGCATTACCCGAGGTGGGTTTTTGAAAAGATCTGGAGGACATCTAGGACGAGCTTGAGAATGAGCTACATCCACTGCCAATGAATACTCGTGTATTTTGAATGTGAGAGTAGGGCCTTGGGGGGTCCTTGCAACCCTCACATAGGGTGAATTTTCTGTTTTAGATAAGATTAGAGAATGTGTCACACCCATTGGCCCTGAAATATTCAAATAGTCCTTGAGATTATTCCGTTTCTTCCCCTGTCATGGTCAACAAACACAAATACATTGAGTAAGCAGTTTCAGATGATATATATATAGAGAGGCGGACCAGGTGGTCCTGTAAGGACCGTCCTCACTATTATTTTATGGACTTATCCACACCGTTGGATTTTGAGCCTCATCCAACGCTTGTCACACGCGATATATATTGAATGGAGGGAAACGAAAATGAAACAAAAAAACAGACTTTGCCCAAATCGAAATTGGAAGACAACAACGATTCTCTCCTCTCCCATCACTTCCCCTGCAAACCAGAGCTTTTCTTTGCCATATCTTGTCTTCGGCGCCGGAAGCTAACTCCTTTTCCCCAAATCCTCATCTCCAACCTCGATTCGCCGGAAGCAAGCTCCTCTCTCTCTCTCTCTCTCTCTCTCTCTCTCTCTCTTCTCGATCTCGTCCCTCTCTTCACCGATACGACGTCGCTTCCTCATCTCTCTTGCTATTGGTCAACGTGCTCTCCGTCGCATATCTTCTGAACGAGGTCGGTTGAAAAACCCCTTGTCTTGTCTCTCTCCAAATTGATTCTGGAACAAGAAAGAGAAACCAAAGCACCTGTTCCGATCCCTTCCTCATCTCTCTCGCCGACCTCTGCATCATATATCTCTGTCGTCCCTCTCGCCTTTATCATAGTTGATAAAAACCCCATCTTCCATGGACGACCCCACCTCTTTTCACCCCGCTCTGTTTTGCCAAACTGCACCTTCCATTATTGAGGTAGAAGAGGACGATGACTACCCTGCCTTCATAGCCGGCCACGATGGCGGATCACCTAGCCGCATGGAAGCAATCAGGTATATTTTAGAAAACAAATTTTGTGTAGCTTAATTTAATTTGTTCCTCTTGTTCGATTATTAATATTGCTTTCTATGCAGATAAATGGTATCATGAGACAAATAGGTGGGCAACTTTTCAGTTAACAGGAGCTTATACATGGATTGCTGTGAGACCCATCTGTTGTTTACTATATACAGGCTAACAAGTCTTGGGAGGAGAAGTAGTTGAAATTCTACAGGGCAGTGATTTGAGATGTGTTTGAATACTTTTGCCATGTTTAAGCTTAAAGATTGAGATAGTGTGTGAATCTTTGTGTTGAGTTGTAAATCGGTCATTATTTTGTCTGAGCTTTTATATGAAAATGTAACCACCTGTTGTTTTGTCCCTCTCAAATCCAAGAATGAATATACACATCGATTTCTGTTTTGTGATGGTTTCTGGAAATTATTGTTTATAGATACAAGTCAGATTTTGGGAGCATCAGATATTTGGACCCCATGTTATAGATATCCACCATCAGATACAAACTTTATTTGTTTCATTTTCCACAATCAATCAGATATTTGGACCCCATGTTACAGATATTCCCGGTTTGGAAACTCCAATTAGTCCAAGCCCAGACTGTGCTGTCAACCCATTTTGATAAGAAGGCAGTTCATTTGTAGTTTCCAGTTATAGTTGTAGAGTATATGATGAAGGACTTGTGAATGGTTGGTGTGTGGTATTTATCAGAGCAAATACGCAAGATAGCATGGAATTCAAATACAGTCCATTAACAAGCTACAATGCAGACAAAGAATCATAGGTGTGTGGGGATGTTTCATGAGCACAGGATCCAGTAAGTGATCCAGCTAGGCCCGTCCCAATCTCAACTCCTGGAGAAGGGCTCGCCTCGGCAAGAACACTATCCGTCTTTGAAGCTCGGCAAATGCAGTAGGACGCACAGCTCGGCAGTAGTGCCGAGGTGAAGTGGACGTAAGCAGCTCGGCCACCCGAGGTGGGCATTATGTCAATCAATAATTAATGAAGGCGTGGCTACGCTCTTACAGACAAGATGGGCGCCGGATACAGAAAGCATACACCTGATCTGGCCATCATGTCAGCAATCATGCAGGAGGTCAAGTTATGGACTGATGGGACAGTTCCTACACCAACCTCCACTAAGGAGAAAGGGACCATACTCCCACCAACTCCCACAAAGGAAGAACCTGAGGAGACCAACACCTATAAATTTGCACAAGGTAGAGCAAGCGAAGGTAAGAAAAATCTGAATCCTCTCTCCCTCTCCATTCACTCACCCTTAGCTCAGTAACAGTACTAACTTAGGTGTCGGAGTGCCTTCGGCTTATTCAGTCAGGGCCTCTAACCCATCTCTCTCTCTCTCTTATCTCAGGCATTTCAAATCCTCCCCTTCATCAAGAACTCCGTGGCAACTCCCACTAAAGCAAGTCCGTATTATTTTAGGTACTTACAATTGGCGCCGTCTGTGGGGACGAGGATAACACAATATGCCACCCAAAGCAAAAAAGATTGGTGAAACATCGCGAGCCGTGCCAGTGCCGCATTCTTCGGTGCTGCAAGAAGTAGCACCGTCTGGTGCACGGCAGGAAAGGCCCCCAAGGCCGTCGTCACCAGTGTTACAAGAGATACCTGATCTCACAGGCGCGCATAGAGCAACGAGCAGCGATGCCTATGCAGCCACTGCTGACGCTGCAGGAGGGACCCCCTCGCCAAAAGAGGGCCGGGAAGGAACCCCATCCAGCAGCTCCTCCCTGGCAAAACAGTCATCTTGCCAAACGTCCCTAGCGACGACCGCCCGTTTCTCGTCAGAAGAGAATAACGGGCAAAACTCGCCTTGAAAGGGAATTCCGAAGGGATGAATCTCTGACAACCGTCGTATCTAGACGGACCGAAGGAGGTGGTGCTGGCTACGACCCTCGCACTAAGGAGATCAGGGCCCAAAACGCCATCATCCAGGAGAAGGAGGAACTGATTTGCCAACTTGAGCAGCAGCTACGAGCGACGAACCAGGCTCCACCTTCTGGGCTTCATTCAGCCGGGCAGGATCTAAGGTGAGTCTTGGACAACAAAAAACCCCATCAGACCTATGAAGAAGGCTCTAGTAGCAGCCTCAGCGATACTCAAGGAGAAAAGAGGCTGAAGTCACAAGATGAAGGCAATATGCCAGAGTGGCTCGACCAGCATATCAAGCAAACCATCCAGCAAAAAATGGAGGTGGCTGGCTTCGCCCGAGACCGGCTGAACGTTTACAACTCTGGGGAGCTTGGCGTCTCTCCTTTCTCACAGGAAATAAGAGATTTCCCTCTTCCCGAGAAGTTCAGCATCCCGAGGTTTACCCTCTATGATGGGACCTCGGATCCTACGGCCTATCTGAGGCACTTGACTCAACGAATGTCGGTATGGGGTGACATCGGGCACTTGAACTGCAGAGTATTCTCTTCCAGCCTAGGCGATCTCCCTCTCCGATGGTTCTGCGCTCTCCCAGGAGGGTCGATCTTAAGCTGGCGACAACTCATAGGCTCCTTCCTGAAAAAATTCCAGGCACACAGGGTCATCCCAAAGACCAACCAGGACCTGATGGCTATGAAGATGAGGCGAGACGAGAACGTGACCCGATTCGCCAAAAGATTCTGGACCATTTACAGCCAGATAGAGGATGCCAATGAAGAACTGGCCGTCATTTGCTTTAAAGAGGCACTGCTACCAGGCATTGACCTTTGGAAAGAGCTCGTTTGGTACCCCGTGGCCACAATGAAAGCATTGATGACCCTGGTGAACCAGTTCGTTGAGCAGGAAGAAGACGAGACCAGGGCTCGAGAGAACTTTGGTCTCGAGTGCGGAGATAGCCACTACGGAGACAGATTTCCCAGGAAAGACAAGAAGCCGTTTTCGAAGGAGGAAACGAGTCGCCAGAAGGCCCCAGCAAGCCCGGTGATGATCTCGTCTCCCACCTCAAGAGGAAAAAAGAAGTTCAAGCCGTCATCGGATTCGTACAAGGCGGTGAACACCATCTTCAAAGAGCCAATCTACAAGATCCTCACCAAGATCAGGACACAATCATTCTTTATATCGCCTCAGCCAATGAGGGGTGATCCCTCCACCCGAGATCAAAATAAGTTTTGTTCATACCACAAGCAGAATGGACGTAAAACAGAGGAATGCATGTCGCTTAAGTCCTACCTTGAGAGGCTCGTCAAGGAAGGACACCTCAAAGAATATGTGAAGGAAGAGAGCAGCAATAATGTCCATACTCGATAGCGCCAGGATGACGAAGACATCAATGAGCCAGAGGGGATCATAAATGTCATCCACCTGGCATCCATGTCAGCAGGAGACAACCCGGCGCGTACCGAAGCCAGAAAGGCTTCCCACAATAAACAGGTGCTGACAACCGAGTTGGAACCAGCCGCAAAGAAAGCTCAGGCCGAGAAGCCCCGAATCTGGTTCTCAGACCAAGACTTTCAAGGAGTCCACTTGCCTCACAATGACCCATTGGTGCTCACTCTGAAGCTAAAAAATTTCATGGTCAAGAGGGTACTTGTAGATCCTGGCAGTTCATCGAAGATCCTGTACTTCGACTGCTTCAAAAAACTGGGCCTCAAAGTTGAAGACCTGCAGGAATCTCGCACTCCCCTCGTAGGGTTCAGTTCGAAGCCAGTTTACCCCAAGGGAAAGATCTCCCTGAGGGTTCAGGTCGGAGGAGCCAGCATGCATGCCGACTTCCTAGTAGTGGACGTGCCATCTCCTTACAATGCAATACTGGGGAGAATTTGGCTGCATGGCATGGAGGCTGTACCCTCCACTCATCACCAAAAATTGAAGTTCCCATTAGAAAAAGAGAATGGCAGATTTGAGGTAGTGACGGTCAAAGGTGACCAAGAGATGGCCAAACAGTGCTTGATGGTCGTAGCGTCTGGCAAAAAAGGAGCCGTCACAAGTACACATGGCCGAGCTTGAAGCAGAAATGAAGGATTTTGGCCGAACTCCTGAGCAGAAGAGCGTCAAGAATCTGGCAGAGATCAGAATTGATCTGCGCGATCCCGAAAGGTACTTCCTACTCGGTAGCCAGCTCACCGAGCCAGAGAGGACCGAGCTCATCGACTTCCTGTTGCAGAACAAGGAGGTTTTTGCTTGGACCCGTTATGAGATGCCAGGCATTGACCCAGAAGTTATGAGTCACAAGCTGAATGTAGACCCCAAGCACAAACCTATCGTACAAAAAGCCCGAAGGACAGGGGTCCAACAGGCCGAAGCTGTGCTGGAGGAAGTCGACAAATTAATGGAAGCAGGAGCAATCAGAGAAGTCCATTACCCTGAATGGCTCGCCAATACCGTGGTGGTTAAAAAGAAGAGCGGGAAATGGAGAGTATGCGTCAACTTTACTGACTTCAACAAATCCTGTCCCAAGGACAGCTTCCCGCTCCCAAAGATCAATCAGTTGATCGACGCCACCGCAGGGCATGACAGGATGAGCTTCCTTGCTGCTTATCGAGGATATCACTAGATTCCAATGTATGGACCCGATGAGGAAAAAACTGCTTTCATAACGCCCAGGGGCATCTATTGCTACAAAGTAATGTCCTTCGGGTTGAAAAATGCAGGGGCGACCTACCAGAGGATGGTGACGAAGATGTTCCAAGCGCAGCTCGGCAAATCCATGGAAGTCTACATCGATGACATGGTCATCAAGACCAAGGAATCACAAGACCACTTGACCGACCTCTGTCAAACTTTCGACATTCTGAAGAAATTCCAGCTGAAGTTAAACACATCGAAGTGCGCGTTTGGAGTCGGCTCCCATAAATTCCTAGGCAGCGTAGTCACCAGACAAGGAATCGAGGCTAATCCAGAGCAGATCTCGGCGATACAGGCAATTCAGAGCCCGACCACAGCCAAGCAGGTCTAGAAGCTCACCGGGATGGCAGCCGCGCTCAACCGCTTCATTAGCCCCTCTTCGGACAAATGTCGCCTTTTCTTTCAACTCTTGAAGAAGAGTTCAAAATTCCAATGGACTCCAGAATGCGACCAAGCTCTCCAGGAGCTCAAGAGCTATTTGTCCTCGCCTCCTTTGTTGTCTAACCCAAAACAAGGCGAAACACTTTACTTGTACCTGGCTGTCTCGGAACATGCTGTGAGCTCGGTATTGATCAGAGAAGAAGAAAAATAGCAGAAGCCCATCTACTATACGAGCAAGATTCTGCTTGATGCTGAAACAAGATATCTACCGCTCGAGAAACTGGCGTTGGCACTGGTCAGCGCCTCTCGAAAGCTCTTTCATTATTTCCAAACATACACTGTGGTGGTTGTTACAGAGCACCCACTTAAGTCCCTTTTCAGAAAGGCAGACTTCTCCAGCAGGATTTCGAAGTGGGCCGTCGAGTTGGGACAGTATGACATCCAATACCAACCCAGAACAACAATCAAGGCCCAGGTATTGGCCAATTTCATTGTAGAGTTTGTTTCTCCAAGTCCGGCGCCAAGCCAGCCCGACGCCGAACTAGGGGGCAGTCTGGGGAAAGATACTGCAAACAAGGACAACAGCAGTACCACAGCCGAGGACGAACGATCTTGGAAGCAGTTCCTCGATTCATCTTGGAAAATCTTTGTCGACGGGTCCTCGATAAACAAAAGAGCCGGCATTGGAATAGTCCTCCAGTCTCCAGAAGGACTCCTCATAGAACAAGCCCTGACACTTGGTTTTAAAGCATCTAATAATGAAGCTGAATACGAAGCCCTGATTGCGGGACTCAGCAGCGTCAAGATCCTGGGGGCACAAAAAGTTGTGGTCTTTAGCAACTCTCAATTGGTGACAAGCCAGCTCAACGGGGACTACAGAGCTCGCGATGAAAGGATGATGGCCTACTTGTCTCATTCAAAACGCCTCCTTTCACATTTCCAACAAGCCGAGATCAAACAGATCGGCAGAGAATCTAATGCTCATGCCGATGCCCTCGCCAGTCTGGCCTCAGCCGTTGAAGCCGGAAAGAAGAGGGAGGTCGAGGTAGGAACACTGGACACACCAAGCATAGAGCTCCCTCCACCTCGGCAGGTCTTGCATCTCGGTCTCGGTCCAAGTTGGATGGATCCAATAATTGCCTACCTAAAAGACGACCAGCTCCCCGAAGATAAGAGTGAGGCTCACAAAATCCGAATAAAGGCAGCTCGGTTCTGGCTATCTCAGGAAGGTAAGTTGTACATAAAATCCTTTCTCAGGACCATACCTATAGTGCATTCACCCGAGCCAGGTCGAGGATTTCCTTTACGAAATTCACGAGGGCATTTGCGGAAGTCACATCGGGGGCCGATCGCTGACTTACCGAGCCATCAGTCAGGGCTACTGGTGACCATACATGCAGAAGGATGCACAACTCTATGCCAAAAAATGTGAGAAATGTCAGAAATTTTCACACTCACTCCATTAGCCAGCCCAGGATCTAAGTCCGCTCTCAAGCCCATGGCCTTTCGCCCAATGGGGTTTGGATATTGTGGGGCCTCTACACCGAACTCCAGGGAATAAGCGGTGGCTAATAGTAGCTACTGATTATTTCACCAAATGGATAAAAACAGAGCCACTTTCTTCCATTACCGAGCTGGATTCAAAGAATTTCTTCTGGAAGAACATTGTCACGAGATTCAGTATTCCCCGAACATTGATATCAGACAATGGGACCCAGTTCAACTCAAACCTCTCCAGAAACTTCTGTCAAGAGCTCTATATTCAAACTCACTATTCCACCCCAGCATATCCGCAAAGTAATGGCCAGGCCGAGATCTCGAACAAAGTAGTGCTTGATGGGCTAAAGAAAAGACTCGACCGAGCCAAAGGAAGGTGGGTAGAAGAGCGTCCAAATGTCCTTTGGGCTTACAGGACCACGCCGAGACGTTCCACCTCTGCAACACCAATTTCCCTAGCTTATGGGATGGGGGCATAGTTATCAATTTCGTTTCGTTTCGGCCATTTCGGTCGAAATTTTTCGTTTCGGTCAAGTGGCCGAAACGAAATGTCGGCCAAAATTTTTCGGTTTGAATTTCGGTCAATCTTGGCCAAAATTCAAGATTTCGGCCAATTTCGGCCGAAATGGAATTTTACATAATTAATTTTTTTTAACTTTTTTTACACATATATTTTGTATTTCTTATTTTTTTTCACAAAATATAATTCCAAAAAAAATTACTATAATGGATTAAATCTATATTTATTACTTTTTCTATTTTTTTTACTTATATATGTATATATTATGTTATATTTTTCCCGAAATGTAATTCCGAAAAGTTTCGCCGAAATCCCGAATCGGCCGAAACTTTTCATTTTGCAGGCCAAAGCGAAATGAGGTCCGAAACGATATTAATAACTATGGATGGAGGCCATCATCCCTCTCGAAATCGGCCTCCCGACCCTGAGGACGGATCTTTTCGACCAAGAACAAAACGGCTCAAACCTGGCCAGGGAGCTTGACTTGGCCAAAGAACGAAGGGAGGCTGCGGCCATCCGCTTGACTTCCTACCATAGGCAGCTGGCTAAGGGGTACAATCAGAAGGTCAGAGAAAGGAAATTCTCCACTGGAGAGCTAGTCTTGAAGAAGGTGTTGCCCGCAGATAAAAGTCCAAGAGAAGGCAAGCTGGGACCAAACTGGCAAGGACCATTCAGAGTTGTACCGACTGCTGGACATTATGCTTGCAGGCTCGAAGACATGGACGACAGGGAACTACCACGCCCTTGGAATGCCACGCACCTCAAGAAATATTACTTTTGAAGTTGTACTCACTACAGACAATAAAAGATGAATTTTCCAATTGTCAAGTTTTTCCCATTTTTGAACACACACAGTCGCAAGACTCAACAACATCAGCTCGGTTACGGAACAAGCTGCTCGGGCTTTGTTACAGAACCAGCCATACATCAGCTCGGTTACAGAACCAGCTGCTCGGGCTCGGTTACAGAACCAACCGTACATCAGCTCGGTTACAGAACCAGCTGCTCGGGCTCGGTTACAGAACTAGCCAGACATCAGCTCGGTTACAGAACCAGCTGCTCGGGCTCGGTTACAGAACCAGCCATACTTCAGCTTAGTTATAGAACCAGCTACTAACTTGGGCTCAGTTACAGAACCAGCCATTTCCCAGCTTGGTTACAGAACCAGCTACTAGCTAGGCCTTGCTACGAAACCAGCCATTTCTCAGCATCGGTTATAAAACCATCTGCTTCTCAGGCTTGGTTAAAAGACCAATCGTTACTCAAGGCTGGTGACAGGACCTACTTATGTCATTTTTTATTACCCCAGCTCGGTCACTGGGCCAATTATAAATTATGGTTCAATTCAGGGCCTACTTATGTCATTTTTTTATTTGCCCAGCTCGGTCGCTGGACCAGTTATAAATTGTGGTTCAGTTGGAGGACCGATCACTTCAGGAGTCAACACATGGGATTGCCGGACTCATCTCCTTAGTCGTTTCCCAACAATTGACCCAAAAAAAGACAAGGCTGGGATACAGGCCCTTCAAAAAAGCTCAAGAGCATAATCAGAAAAGTTCAGACAATTCTCAAAAGAAGTGTGCAATAAGAAGGAGATTTTATTGATGGGAAGATTTCTTTTACAATATACACTTTAGTGAAAATAAAAGGAAAATACAAAAGAAGGTTCAAGAGGCGCCAGAGGGAGTCTCAGGAGGAGGATGATCTCCGGAGGGGACCTCGGTTGCAGGACCGACTTGCTTGACCTTGGTTGCGAGATTAAGCTCGGGGGCCCTCTCGGGGAGAGCAGTAAAAGGAAGTGCAGAACTCTACCCGGTCGACTGATCTTTAAGCTTGGGTAGGTCTTGGTATATGGGGTGATCCTTGGGGACCCCCATCTTCTTCAAAGCAGCCTTACACCCATATTCAAAAAGTTACGGACCTAGAATGTCGACCTGGGCATCATAATCCTTTGTCACCTCCGACACCCCATCATTATATGCAACAGCAACTTTGGCCTCAGTTGAGGCCTCGAGGTCGACCTTTTCCTTCCGAAGGACTTCGAGCTCAGCACATTTCGCTGCAAGCTTAGCCTTCCCCTCTTCGAGCTAAATGGCCCTTTTCGCCTTGATCTCGGCCACCCCCCTCAGCTCTTGGCATTCAGTCTTCATCCTGCAAACCTCGTTCACAGCATGCTCAAGGTCTTTCCCGAGGTCGAAACTCTTTTCCTCCTCCGCTTTCAGCTTTTGAAGACTACCCTCCAAGGCCTCCTCAAGCCTCCTCTTCTCAGCCTCCAATCCATCGATCCGGGCATTCCGATGCTGAGCTCTGTCCAGCAACACCTTCGCCCGTTGCACGATCTGCTAAAAAGAAGGATCCAGGCATCAGAGGAACGAGATCCAATGATAAGAAACAAAACAAAAATCCAACAAAATGTACCGAGAAAGCAGACTGCAATATGCCGATCTACAACGTTGCATCCTCCATACCCTGCAACCTTTGTATATCCTGCGGCAGGGCACAGACATTGGCGAACGTGGCAGCGGCAAGGGGATTGCCATGGAGGCGATCCTCCACTGTGACCGGCCTTCCTGGCCCCAGCACGAAGGATGACCACCATATCGCTGGCCCCTGGCGAGGGAGGGCCGAGTCTTTGCGCAGGGGCCTTCTCAATGCCCTGCCGAGGGTCCTGCTCGGATGGACCCTCAGTCCTAGGCCTCTTCTCCGGAGCCCCTTCCCTCGACCCCTCGGTCCTGGGCCTTTTCTCGGGAACCCCCTTTCGGCAAGACGTCCCCGGCTCGCCGAGCTAGTCTTCTTGGGACGGGACCCCTTCTCCGTCCGAGATTTCTCCGTTCTTGTCTCCACCGGACGCTCCCGGGACGAAGCACCGGCGACAGCAGAGCCTCCGACGGCCCCCGAAGCGGCAGGGACGGTATCTTTGTTGGCACCAGGAGGGTTTAGGGCGGAAACTTCCTCTCTGAAGAATTTTTCCCCCAATTTCTTCGTCACTAGTGGGGGACGGCGAGGAGGCATCCTTCTCTCTTCGGAGCTCGGGGAGGTGTAGGCTTCGACTATCTGTTGCAGTTCAGCCCCCAGCTCGGCTTGAGAAGTAGTAGCTTCTGCCCCTGAAGCTTTTCGATGCTCGACTTTGGAGAGCGCGCCCTCAGCCTCGGCCTTCCTTTTGATATATGTTTTATACCTCGGTTCGTAACCGAGGAGTGACCAGGCAGCGCGTGTGTTGTGACCTTTGTAATTACGCACTGCCCTCTACCAGTCGCTGTTTAGTTTCCAGCCGGAGTTTATGGCTTCACTCCTTCTCTTCCCGATCTCTGCACTAAAGAAATATGAGGGTCTCAGGTCGGTGAAAGGAAGAAAAAGGGGAAAATTAGTGCAAGGGAGTTCGGTATTTACTTGGAGTAATCCCGTAATGCCGGGGTATCCTATGCCGCCTCTCCGCTGCGATTTCGCCCTCCCCGAACTCCCAATTACCAGTGACGAATAGGCGATCATCCCCGGCATGTCGGCTGGAGTCTTCCAGGTCGGTAACAAACTGGTCCCTCCCTGGCCTCCCCCGGAGGTAGAAGCATGTACCGTTCCCGACAGATTTACACAGGTCATAGGCGTCCTCAATATCGTGGACGCCGAGGTCTATCCTTAGAATCTTATTAAGTTCTACGGCCTCCATTATTATCTTGTAGCCATTGGGCATCAACTGGCAGAGGCTGAGATGCCATGCCGACAGACACGCTCTCAGAATTGGGTGGACTTGAAACCTGACCCCCCCCCCTCGACTGCGGCAACCAGAGGGAACGACATCCATCCATCGGAGAATGCGAAGCCGTCGAACATATCTTCAGGGTCATCTAGCCTAGCCCGGACATCTTCTGGGATGTTGTACATCCCCCTGAAACTAACCATAGCCTCAGGGGTGTCCGCCCAGTGCCTATAAATCCCCATCTCTCTGTAAGACCCTAGACAGAAAACCCTAAGGGGACGGGGATACAGAAAAGGAAGATAAAAAGAAGGAGAAACTCACAAAAGCTCACGAAGATCAAAGAGGGGACAAGGTCTTGTTGGCGACGGAAGTCCTTTTTTCCGATTTCCTTTCTGCGAATCGTCTTCTCTAGCAGAGTGTAAAAGTGAAGGAAAGGGGGAAGGCACCACTATTTATAGAATCAAGAGGAGCGTCTTTTCGGATCGCAAGAAATACGAGGCGCCATCTCGAGCATCGCACACGCCCCTCCAAATTTCCTGAATACCCGTCGGAAGGCGACACGTGTCACCAGTGGATCTCTTCTCCCAATAATCGAAATGCCCTATTTATTGCTAGCATTAATTGTCTAGGGCAGACGGAATGACGGTGGTGCACTAATCAATTAAGCCTTGGCAGACAAAGTGGTTGCGGTTTTGATCACCTCATTAATTGCCCAAGATAAAGACCCCATGAATAAGGCATCTGTATTTTCCAAAGGCCCACACCGAGATGAAATTTCCTCTCTTAGCGTCAAGCTCTCGGTCTCAAAGCCGAACTCAGAAACTCAGAGCTTGGGGGGCAATTGTGTGGGGATGTTTCATGAGCGCAGGATCCAGTAAGTGATCCAGCTAGGCCCGTCCCAATCTCAACTCATGGAGAAGGGCTCGCCTCGGAGAGAACACTATCCGTCTGTGCAGCTCGGCAAATGCAGCAGGACGAGCAGCTCGGCAATAGTGCCGAGGTGAAGTGGACGTAAGCAGCTCGGCCACTCGAGGTGGGCATCATGTCAATCAATAATTAATGAAGGCGTGGCTACGCTCTGACAAACAAGATGGGCGCCGGATACAGAAAGCATGGACCTGATCTGGCCATCACATCAGCAATCATGCAAGAGGTCAAGTTATGGACTGATGGGACAGTTCCTACACCAACCTCCACTAAGGAGAAAGAATATGGTCCGATGGGACCATACTCCCACCAACTCCCACAAAGGAAGAACCTAAGGAGACCAACATCTATAAATTGGCACAAGGTAGAGCAAGCGAAGGTAAGAAAAATCTAAATCCTCTCTCCCTCTCCGTTCACTCACCCTTAGCTCAATAATAGTACTAACTTGGGTGTCGGAGTACCTTTGGCTCATTCAGCCAGGGCCTCTAACCCATTTCTCTCTCTTATCTCAGGCATTCGAAATCCTCCCCTTCATTAGTAACTCAATGGCAGCTCCCACTAAAACAAGTCCGTATTATTTTAGGCACTTACAATAGGAATATCCTAAAAAAAAAAAAAAACTTTAATCCTGCAGTATTCCTTTCTCTCTCTCTTCTCATAAAATGTCGGTGAGGACAAGAAGCATAAGCATTGAGAGACAATACCATGAATTCAAAAGGCAAGTTTTTAATAATTCAGAAACAACATTTTAAACATTAGATTAACCATCTTGGTTACATGTGCAACTAAGGCATCCCCAAAGCATGTATTTTGTGCCTGACTCAACATGCAAAATAAAATTATGATAAATTTTTTGGAGATGCACTTTCAAGCTTTTCAGTGGCCACATAAAAAAAAAAAAAAAAAACCTGCTAATGACAGATCTGAAACCTCGACAACATATATGATACAATTGTTTCGAATGGTGATAGTTGGGGTAGAAAAATCCCGTTTGGTGAGGGAGAATCGAGCTTGGAGACGAGCAGCTTCCCCTCTGTTTGGTGCCCATGTCATGCAGGAAGATCGGATGAAGAACAGGGGAAAATGAAATGGGGGCTGGGGGTCGGCATATGAGCGCTGTGTCAAGGACGAAACCCATGTCATACAGGAGACGCAAGGAAAGATCCATGTTTAGTACGAAACATGTGTCATGTCGGGGACGAAAAGAGAGTTCCTTGTTGAAGACGAAACCCATGTCGATAACACAAAGAAAGTGCTGGAGACACAAAGAACCCAAGACGGAGAAGACGATCGAGATCTGCTATGCATTCGTCCTTCACAGGAGGAAAGATTTGGGGATTTCCCCATTTGAGGAGACGAGGATTTGGGGAAAAGGAGTTAGCTTCCAGCGCCGAAGACGAGATATGGCAGAGGAAAGCTCTGGGTTTGCCAGGGAAGTGATAGGAGGGAGAAGGGAGAGGAGAGAATCGTTGCTGTCTTCCGATTTCGATTTGGGCGAGGTCTGTTTTTTTGTTTCATTTTAGTTTCCCTCCATTCATTATATACTTCGTGTGACGAGCGTTGGATGAGGCTCAAAATCCAACTGTGTGGATAAGTCCATAAAATAATGGTGAGGACGGTCCTTACAGGACCGCCTCCCATATATATATATATATAAAGCAAGGAGAAAAGAAAAAGGAAATATGTATTGATCCATCATGGAAAACCCAAAATCTGAATAACAAATAATCTCAAAAACTCTTGAAGGCTCTTTGGATGTGGGGAGAGGGTGTGGCCAAGGCATTTGCCTTAGAACTCCTATTTGCCCTGCTTGGTTTTACATTTTGTGGGGAAAAGTCAGGACCATTTTGTGCAGTGGAGATTTATCTAATTTGTTGAGAAAGACAAAAAATCCACTAAGTGATAAAGTAACTTTTGACACCATTCAGTTTCTCTCCACTGCCATTTTTCTCCAATGAAAACCAAGGAAACCCACATCTTTCACTTTCCCCAGAATCCCTACATCCCACTGCTTGCTTTCTCTTTATAAACATCACTTGCAGATATGCAATATAGGTGTAACCTGAAGGGAACCAAAAACATGGATGTTTCTATCTGATGCACTGAAAATGAAATTTGTGAGAATGGAAATCTACATTCTACAGTGATAACACTAGTTTGAATCAGAATGTCTACCCATCATTTTTTATCAATATATGTGCACCAAGCTTACATGCAAATGTGTTAATTCATGTATGTAAGCATGCAAGTATGCACACATGCAATATTAACATGTGAAATTGGATGGGTCTATATGTATTCTCGTGCTTGTGGGCATAAATGTATTTGCATACTCTTGACACTCGACTAAAGACTCCGAACAGTTTTTGCCAATTCCTTGAGAAAGCAGAAGCATTGCTTTAAACCTTAGCATACATTTCGTGTAACATCTCATTTACCAAGCTACAACAAAGTGGGAGGATTAAATAAATAGATTAGTTACCTTCAACTTGAGCGCGGTATGCAGGAGCATAAGCTTTCGCAAGTCCATTTGGAGCAGCCTCAAGGAACCCGAAAGCTTTCCTCAAGAAAAGACGAAGCTTTTCAGGATCCTATCTCCTGTAACGTGATCAGTAGTGGGCTTTCTCACTACTGGCTTGACAAATGCCTTGTTCTTCTTCCTCTTTATATTTACCATAAAAACAACCCAGTATCAAGATAAATGCATCAAAGATGTTGAAAGAAATGCAATCGAAGTCAGAAACATAATCTAGGAGAAGGTGTGGCACACTGCCTTAAAGGAAGTGGGGATTCCAGAGGTTCATCCATCATTTGTGAATCCGCCGGACTGCCCTGGCCCGTCGGCTCCTGTGGTGAATGTTGTAATAGAGGCTCTCGAGGTTGACAACAATGTTCCCAACAGCTCCGACACCCAACAGAGGCTTTGATATTTTCTAACAATGATGTAACCCAATTGTGTTTTTTTTTTTTTTTTTTTTTGTTGTAATTGTACTCTTGAGATGTAATAACAATTCATCAATACAATTGAATTTTTGTTGACACTGGATCATGTCTTCTCTTTTTGTCATGTTTTTATGCCTCTATTTTCGTACAAGTATCTTAGTTCAGCTTTGTTTTTATCCGGACTATAAGGAGTGACCGAGCTCGACAGTAGTCCGAGCTAGAAACATATGGTCGAGATAGTCTTGACAATCAACGTATTTGGATGCAACGGCTTCATGTCTGGGCGGTACATACCAGCCCTAGGACTCATCAATGGCCGTAATGGCTTCATGCCTGGGTGGTATAGACCAACCTCAGGCAATCTCATCAGTGGCCGTAATGGCTTCATGCCTAGGTGGTATAGACCGACCCGAGGCAATCTCATTAGTGGTCGTAATAACTTCATGCCTGGGTGGTATAGACCGACCTGAGGGAATCTCATTAATGGCCGCAATGGCTTTATGCCTTGGTGGTATAGACTGACCCGAGGCAATCTCATCAGTGGCTGTAATGGCTTCATGTTTGGGTGGTATAGACCGACCCGAGACAATATCATCAGTGGCCGTAATGGCTTCATGCCTGGGTGGTCTAGACCGACCCCGAGGCAATCTCATCAGTGGCATTGTCGCCGAACTGCCGATAGTTGCTACCGAGTTCCATGAATGAAGTGAGCAACGAGAATGAGAACTGCTTTCATTTATCTTGAAAATTTTTAGGTACATACTAAAAGTAGAGCTTTTTGAGGTGCGACGCGTTCCATGGTCGTGGTAACTGTCGACATTCATGTCTTCAAGTCTGTAGGCTGACTGTCTGGCGGTGGAGATTACTTTGAATGGTCTGTGCCAATTTGGTGCTAACTTGCCCTGATTTGGATCCTTGTCACCCGGGAGTGTTTTCTTCAAAACCAGCTCGCCAACTGAGAACTTCCTCTCTCTGACCTTCTGGTTGTAGCCTCTCGCCAACTGCTGCTGATAAGCGGCCAATCTGACGGCTGCTGTTTCTCTACGCTCGTCGGCTAGATCCAACTCCCGAAACAGATTTATTTCATTTCGGCCTTGGTCAAAAAGTTCGGTTCTCAGAGTCGAGAGGCCGATCTCAAAAGGAATGACCGCTTCCATCCCATAGGCAAGGGAAAAAGGTGTCGCCAACGTGGAGCACCTTGGAGTCGTTCTATAGGCCCACAAGACGCTTGGTAGTTTCTCCACCTATCTTCCTTTAGCTTTATCGAGTCGCTTCTTCAGCCCATCGAGCACCACCTTATTAGAGATTTCTGCTTTACCATTGCTTTGCGGGTACGCCGGGGTAGAATAGTGGTTCCTGATGCTGAGCTTTTGGCAGAAGTTCTTGAAGAAAGTGGAATCAAACTGGGTCCAGTTGTCCGAGACCAAAGCTCTCGGAATGCCAAACCTCGTAATGATGTTTTTTCCACACGAAATTTTTAGAGTCTTGTTCGGTGATGGAGGACAATGGTTCTGCCTCTATCCACTTGGTGAAGTAGTCGGTGGCTACTATTAGCCACTTTCTATTCCCAGGAGCTCGGTGAAGCGGTCCCACGATGTCCAGCCCCCATTGGGCGAAGGGCCACGGGCTAGAGAGTGGACTCAAATCTTGTGCTGGCTGATGGAGAGAATGAGAGAATTTTTGGCACTTCTCACACATTTTAGCATATGACTGTTCGTCCTTCTGCATATACGGCCACCAGTAGCCCTGACTGATAGCCCAGTACGCCAATGATCTTCCTCCGATATGGCTTCCACTGATCCCTTCGTGTATTTCATAGAGGAAATCTTTGACTCTACTTGGGTGAACACATTGAAGGTATGAGCCTGTGAATGACTTCTTATAGAGCTTGCCTTTAGGAGACAACCAGAACTGGGATGCCTTGAACCTGATTCGGTGGGCCTCAGTTTTATCCTTGGGAAGTTTGTCTTCTTTGAGGTAAGAGACGATTGGGTTCATCCAGCTTGGGCCGAGATCAAAGAATCGGATTTCTCGTGGTGAGTGGAGCTCTATACTGGGCCTCGCCAACGATCCTACTTCGACGGTTCTTTTCTTTGCTGCTTCAACGACAGAGGCTAAATTAGCAAGGGCATCGGCGTGAGAATTGGACTCTCTGCCTATCTGTCTGATCTCAGCTGTCTGGAACTGAGAGAGGAGCTTTTTTGTGAAGGCTATGTAAGCAGTCATCCTGTCGTTGCGAGCTTGGTAGTCTCCAGTCAGCTGGTTTGTCACCAGCTATGAATCGCTGAAGACTACTAGCTGTTGAGCTTCGAGGATTTTGGCGTTGTTTAGTCATGTTATTAGGGCTTCATACTCAGCTTCATTATTTGACGCCTTGAAATCTAGGGTTAAAGCCTGCTCGATGACCAGTCCTTCTAGAGACTGGAGGACGACGCTTGCGCCAGCTCTTCTGGAAGTTGAGGATTCGTCGACGAAGACTTTCTAAACCGAGGCAAGGAATTGACTCTGAGCTTGTTCCTCAGTCTCCGTGAGTGCTTCCTCAAGTCCTCTGCCCCCCAGTTCGGTGCCGGGCTGGGTTGGTGCCGAACTAGGAGAGACGAATTCCACGATGAAATCTGCCACAATTTAGGCTTTGATCGCCATCCTGGGTTGATATTGAATATCATACTGTCCTAGTTCAACAGCTCATCTGGAAATTCTTCTTAAAAAGTCAGCTTTTTTTAAGATGTATTTTAGTGGATGCTCCGTAACAACCACGATGAGTTTGAAAATAATGGAAGAGCTTACGAGAGGCACTGACAAGCGCCAATGCGAGCTTCTTTAATTGTAAATATCGGGTCTCGGCATCAATGATGGTTTTGCTCGTATAATAGACTGGTTTTTGAAGTTTATCTTCCTCTCTGACAAGGACCGAGCTTACCACATGATCCGAGACTGCCAAATACAGGTACAATGTTTCTCCTTGTTTTGGAGTGGAAAGTAAGGGAGGTGAAGAAAGATAAGTTTTGAGTGCTTGTAAAGCCTTTTCACACTCCGGTGTCCATTGGAATTGTTGGTTTTTTCTAAGAAGTAGAAAGAAGGGCCGACACTTATCTAAGGATCTGCTGATAAAGCGATTTTGCACTTCTTTTGCAGTGGTTGGACTCTGTACTCTGAGGATGGCTGATATTTGATCTGGATTGGCCTCAATTCCTCTTCGTGTGAATAAGCTTCCAAGGAACTTGCCGGAGCTGACACCGAAAGCACACTTGGAGGCATTTAGTTTAAGCTTGAACTTCTTCAGAACGCCGAAGACTTGGGTTAAATCTTCTAAATGACTCTGAGACTGCTTGGATTTGACGACCATGTCGTCAATATACACTTCCACGATCTTGCTGAGCTGCGCCTGGAACATTTGGTGACGAGTCGCTGGTAAGTCGCTCCCGCGTTCTTTAATCCAAAGGGCATCACTTTATGACGGTAAGTGCCTCTAGGTGTTATGAATGCGGTCTTTTCTTCGTCCGGTCCGTACAGTGGTATTTGATGATAGCCCCGATATGCATCGAGAAAACTCATCCTATCGTGACCAGTGGTGGCGTCGATCATCTGGTCAATTTTAGGGTATGAAAAGTTGTCCTTGGGGCAGGCTTTGTTAAGGTCGGTGAAATCAACACACACTCTCCACTTGCCAGTTTTCTTTTTAACCACCAATGTGTTAGCCAACCAAGCTGGGTACTGGACCTCTCTAATAACGTTGGCTTCCAGCAACTTATCCACTTCTTCAATCACGGCCTCTGTTTGTGGTACCCCAGACCTGTGAGCCTTTTGCATGACAGGCTTATGATTGGGGTCCACATTTAGCTTGTGGCACATGACCTCGGGGTCAATGCCAGGCATCTCGTCAGGCATTCAAGCGAAGGCTTCTCTATTCAACATCAAGAAATCGACGAGTTCAGATCTTTTTGGTTCGGCGAGCTGGCTTCCGAGCAGGAAGAATCTTTTCGGATCATGCGGGTCGATCCTGATCTCTATCAGATCCTCCATGCTCTTCTTCTCTGGATCCTGACCGACTTCGTCGAGCTTTTTCTCCAATTCGGCCATGTTGACCTGCTTGGGCTCTTGCTCTCTGGGCACCACGGCCATCAAGCATTGCTTGGCCATCTGTTGGTCTCCCTTGACCGTGACTACCTCCATGCTGCCATTTTTGTCCTCCAACGGGAACTTCAACTTCTGGTGGCGAGTAGAGGGCACCACTTACATACCATGGAGCCATGTCTTGCCCATTATGGCGTTATAGGGGGATGACGCATCAACCACCAGAAAATCAGTCATCATGGATGCTCCTTCAATTTGGACTCTGAGGGTCACCTTCCCTTTGGGGTACACCGGTTTGGCACTGAAGCCTATTAGAAGAGTTCGGGCTTCTTGCAGGTCTTCCTCTGAAAGACTTTTTGAAGCAATCGAAGTAAAGGATCTCGGATGAACTACTGGGGTTGACGAGGATCCTCTGGACCTTGCAGTTTTTTAGCTTCAGAGTGACAACAAGCGGGTCGTTATGAGGGAGCTGAACACCTTCTAAATCTCCATCCGAGAACCATACCTTCGGCCGCTCTTTCTGAGCCCTCTTGGCGGCTGACTCGAGCTCGGCCGTCATCACTTGTTTACCGTGGGAGGTATGCCTGGCTTCGGCCCGAGCTTGGTGACTCCCTTTGGGAGGAGGAGCCAGGTGGATGACATTGAAGAACCTCTCAAACTCGTCACTGTCCTGGCCTTATCTATCTTGGCGCGGACCTCGGTCGTCATCCTTGGCGCCAACTTTGATATAATCCTTCAAATGCCCGTCTTAGATGACCTTCTCGAGATGCGACCGTAGGATTCTGCATTCTTCGGTTTTGTGTCCACTTTGGTTATGATAAGCACATAATCTGCTTTGATCGCTGGCGGATGGATCACCCCTCATGGGCTGCGACCAGTCGAAGTACGGCTTTAACTTGATTTTGCTCATGATCTTATGAATAAACTCTTTGAAAATGGTATTGACAACTTTGTAAGGGTCAAAAGATGGCCTGGGTCTCTTGCTACCTTCTGGAGTGGATGTCGGAGCCTTCGCCGAGTTGGTGGGCGCCCAGCGTCGGCTCGACTCTTTTCTCCGAGGTGATCGCTTGTCCTTCTTTGAAGGTTTGCCACCTTGATCTCTCAATCCGACGTCGAAGCTTTCCCGAACTCGGATCTGGTCGTCTTCTTGAGCAATAAAACGGTTTACCCTGGCCATTAATGCTGTTATAGTGGTCACAGGGTTTCTGGTCAGATCTTTACAAAGATCATTATCTGGTGAAAGAGCATTTTGGAAAGCAAAAATTGTTACTTTGTCTTTGGAGCTGTCAATCTGGCTGTAGATCATCCAGAATCGCTTAGCGAACTGGGTGATGTTTTCCCCTTGCTTCATCTTCAGAGCCATTATGTCCGCATCAGTTTTGGGTATGACTCTGTAGGCCTGGAATTTCTTCATGAAGGAGTGCTGAAGTTGTTGCCAACTTGAGATAGATCTCTCTGGGAGTCCGCATAACTACTTCAAGGGGAGCTCACCCAGACTGGAGGAAAAAACTCTACAGTTCAAGTGACCTTCGTCTCCCCAAACAGACATCCTCTGAGAGAATTGTCGAAGATGTGCAGCTGGGTCAGAGGTCCCGCCGTAAGTGACGAACCTCAGAACAGTAAACTTCCTCGGAAGGGGAAAATCTTTGATGTCACGAGTAAAAGGTGATGCGTCGAGATCAACGAAAGCGCAAACATCTCACTGGTCCTAGGCAAGGCCGGCCACCTCCAAATTATGTCAAACCGCCTGTTGAATACGCTCGTCGAGTCACTCCTGGGTGTCGCGTTTGAATTCTGGTATGGTCTCCGACCCTTTCTTCGAATGGCTGCTACTATTGCTTGAGCCCTCGCCATCGAAGAAAAAATCGGCCGATACCGGTTCGTATCGGCCGATACGAACCGGTATCGGCCGATACCGATCCGATATCTTGATGAGATATCGGATCGGGTAAATATCGTCAAAATCTCGGCCGATATCGGCCGAGATTTTGAATATATCGGATTTCACGATATCTCGGCCGATATTTTCAAAATATCGGCCGAGATGCTTTAAAACCTTTTTTTTTTCTTTTTTTTCCCCATCTTCATCTTCTTCTCCTCTCTTCTCATCTTCTTACTACCTATACCAGCAGCCCCTCTCCTTCACACATCCCCCTTGCATTTTTGAAATTCCACTTCTATTTTTGAAGAAAAAATTATCTAAGGTAAGAGAAAATCAAGTTAAAGTATTTTTTTTATGTTATTTTTTTTTTAGATGAAATTATAAATCATTTGGGTATGTTACTTTTGTAGTTATGTTGTTTTCTTCATTTAGAAGTTAGATCTACATACTTTCATGCTAGATCTACTCATACACATGATTTTGAACTTTTTTTTTTCATTTTTTTTTGTTTATTTTCGGATTTTTTAATATTTGAATTATAATACATAATTTTTTGGGGATTTCATCATAAATATATTCTTTTAATGATTCACGGTCATTATATGATGTGTAAATGATTGATCTACATACTTTCATGTTAGATCTATTGATTTAGGATTTTGAAAATGATTTTATTAAAAAAAAAATCTAAAAATAATTGTTGTTAGTTGTTACTTGTTACTTTGTTAGCATATTTGTGATTCCAAAAGCTTAATGGCTTATTAATAGTGTGTAGATGATAGATCTACATCTACTCATACTCATAAACATGATTTAAAATTTTATTTTAATTATTTTATTTTTGGATTTTCTAATATTTGAATTATAATATATCATTTTTTGGGCATTTCATCATAAATATGTTCTTTTAATTATTCATGATCATTGTATGGTGTATAAATGATTGATCTACATACTTGTATGTTAGATTTATATATTTAGGATTTTGAAAATGATTTTATTAATTTTTTTTTCCTAAAAATAATTGTTGTTACTTGTTAGCATATTTGTGATACTAACCAAAGGCTTAATGATTTATTAATAGTGTGTAGATGATAGATCTACATCTACTCATACTCATAAACATTCTTTAAATTTTTATTTTAATTATTTTATTTTCAGATTTTTTAATGTTTGAATTATAATATATCATTTTTTGGGCATTTCATCATAAATATATTCTTTTAATTATTCATGATCATTGTATGGTGTATAAATGATTGATCTACATACTTGTATGTTAGATCTATATATTTAGGATTTTGAAAATGATTTTATTAATTTTTTTTTCCTAAAAATAATTGTTGTTACTTGTTAGCATATTTGTGATACTAACCAAAGGCTTAATAACTTATTAATAGTGTGTAGATGATAGATCTACATCTACTCATAGTCATAAACATGATTTAAATTTGTATTTTAATTATTTTATTTTTGGATTTTTTAATATTTGAATTATAATATATCATTTTTTGGAGCTTTCATCATAAATATATTCTTTTAATGATTCATGATCATTGTATGGTGTGTAAATGATTGATTTACATACTTTTATGCTAGATCTATATATTTAGGATTTTAAAAATGATTTTATTAAATCTTTTTTTTCCTAAAAATAATTGTTGTTAGAGTATTACATGAATTTCTTATTTTATAGGAACAAGATGGTGCGTGATATAGATCCAGCATGGAGCCACGGTGAAGCAGTTGGAAGCAGAAGTAAAGTACAATGTAATTATTGTGGAAAAGTGCTCAATGGCGGGATTACTCGATTGAAACAACATTTGGCACATGTATCAGGACAGGTGATAAAATGTCATAAAGTGCCACCGAATGTAACTACTGAAATGAAGGAGCTCCTCAATGCATCTGCAAAAAAGAAAGTTGTACAACAAAAAAGAAGAACTGAAGAACTTGATGCTTGTAGAGAAGAAGTATTTGGTTCCTCCGATGATGACGATGAAGATCCGGAAATGAGGAGGGCTAGGAGAGAAAGTGTGAGGTCACTTCAGGAGGAGGAAGAGAGGCGAAGAATGCAATATGAAGCAGCCTCTAGAGGTAGCCAATATGAGCATGGTGGTGGGTCATCCGGACCTAGGGGAGCGAGCTTGCGTCGGGCATTTAGTCAAAGACAACCCCGTCAGGATCCAGACATTGAGGAGATATCAAGACCTCCTACACATGCACCTCAACATGTGGGGCCAACTGACCCATTTGCTTATAGAAAACCAACATTAAAGCAGCCCAGCATTATGAAAGCATTAAAGGGCAAGTTTGGTAAAGCAAGAGAACATCTAGTGAGAGCCACTGGGAAGTTTTTTTTAGATGGAGGCATTCCTCCCAACAAGGCATCTTCTCCTTATTTCACCACCATGTTAGATGCAGCTGCAGAACATGGTCCAGGTATAAAGGCACCCACCCCTTATGAGATTGGGCATGTTTGTGTTGAAAAAGAGTATGAGGAGTTGCAGGCTTGGGTGCAAACTTTCAAATGGGCATGGAAGGAAAGAGGTTGCACAGTAATGTGCGATGGGTGGACGACCATCACACATCGTCATCTCTTGAATTTTCTTGTCTACTCGTCTATGGGCACTGTGTTTATCAAATCAGTTGATGCAACTGATTACATTCAAGATGCAAAATATATTAATAAGTTATTGAATGAAGTGATTGAAGAAATTGGGGCAGATTGTATAGTTCAGGTTGTTATCGACAATGCTGCAAACATGAAGGCTGCAGGAATGATGCTTATGAAACAAAGGCCAAGGATTTTCTGGTCTCCATGTGCAGCACATTGCCTGGATTTAATGCTTGAAGATATTGCAAAAGGAAAAGTCATGCAGCAAGTGATTGGTAAGATAAAGAAGATCACCAATTTTTTTTATCAATCATATAGACTTATTTCCATGATGAAAACGTATACAGACAACCATGAATTACTACGGCCTGGCATCACTAGATTTGCCACCCACTTCATTGCTATCGAAAGTGTTTACAAGTATAGAGAAGGACTTCTCCGATTGATAAAATCACATGAGTTCATAAACTCAAAATGGGGAAAGAGGCCAAGTCCCATTACTCTTGAAGTATGTAAAATAATTGAGTCCAACAAGTTTTGGCCTCATGTGAAGGGTGTTTTGAATGTTTTTGATCCCCTAATAAAGGTTCTTCGATTGGTTGATGGCGATGATAAGCCAACAATGGGCTTCTTACATGAGGCCATGGAGAGATCAAAGCTGGCTATTCAAGCAGATTGTAAATATTACAAAAAGTTTTGGAAGATCATCGACGATCGATGGGGACGACAATTGAAACATGATTTACACACTGCCGGTAAGTGAATGCTATTTCCTTTAATACTTGAATTGTTGTATTCAACTCTCCAATCTCTTCTCAGTCCTCACTATATTAATTTATCAATGACTAAAATCCATTGGTTTTATAGGATACTTCTTTAATCCCCAATTTACGGATGGACACATATCTGATGAAATCCGTTTGGGACTAAAAAATGTAATTGAAAGATTGGCAGCGAGTACAGATGATGCAATTTGGGCTACTAATCAGGTAGGATAATTAAGGAAAAAAGTATATAACATTATAATTTATAATTTCTCTAATTTATTTTTCTACGTTAATGTCTTCAGATTGACATATACAATGTACGCGCTGGAAGCTTTGGAACGACGACTGCGCGGAGAGCTATCGCACAGACCTATCCTGGTATTGATTGTGATGTCGTCTCTATATTATTCAGAGACTTATTATAATTTTATTGACTCTAATATCATTTCTATTTTTTTTTTCAGCTGAATGGTGGTTGAATTATGGAAAGAGTGCTCCTGCACTAAGCACAATTGCTATTAAAGTCCTTAGTCAAACTACATCGTCTTCCAATTGTGAAAGAAACTAGAACACATTCTCATTTATCCACACTAGACCAAGAAATAGATTGACAATGCAGAAGCTAAATAAATTGGTCTACATCCACTACAACCTCAAGCTCCGGAGCAGAAATAGAAGGAGAAGACAGTTTGAGGATCATCGGGAATATTTCTGTCCAATTAATTTGGACTATATTTTTTCAGAAGAGGATACTGTGTTAGGTCAATGGCTGGAGGAACAAGAAGAACCAGTGTTAGATCAAGACCCAGAGTTTGAGGAGTTGATGGAGGAATTGACTGGGGATAGGCCTGAGCCAGTGAGGGCTGCGGAAAGGATACAAGAAATAAATTTGACAATGCACCAGGGGCGCGCACCTGATACGAGTGAGCCAAGGGGAAAGGAGGTGGATGAGGAGAGTGAGTCAAGTATTTCTACTTCTTCATCATCAGCAGGAATTCCACCTGACTCTCCCGGGGATGAGGGTCATTATAGAGATGATGAGCATATCACTTATGAAACAGTTGAAAATTTTCCTGATGCTACCGAGTTAGATCCTCGTCGTGGCTATGTCAGACATGTTGGACAGACTGGGGCAGGGGGTAGTAGTAGCGGCGCTGCTACTCATGGTCATCATGGGAGTTATGTTGGCCAAGGTGCCATGTATGGACAGCATGGGAGTTATGTTGGCCAACAAGGTGCCATGTATGGACAGCATGGGGGTTATGTTGGCCAACAAGGTGCCATGTATGGACAGCATGGGGGTTATTCATATGACCCTAATTGGGTACCCCCTTCACCAACACCGCTTATTTCTATTGAAGAGATGTTAATTGAGCAAGGGAGGCTTGCCCCACCAATTTCCCAACGACCTCTTCATGCCCCTCGTCTCTATTTCATGCCATATGACTACAACCAGCCATCTCAATCCACGGGGGATCAAGATAGTTCATCATCTTATCAAGAACAATCTGAATATGGTCATGGGTATGGTAGTGCTGCACAACAGTATGGAGCATATCATTTTAGCCAATACCGAAGAAATGATGACGATGATATCGAGCCAGGCCGACACTCCACTTGGAATTAAGTTGTCAATCTGTAATACACTCATACAGTCATACTCACCAATCTCTCTATAGTCTCTACTCTCTACTAGTCTCCTCTAAGTTCAGGTAAACCATGAATCTTTGATGCCAAACTGCTTTATGATTTATCGATCTTACTATCATGTTTCTGATTTTAATGTCATCTTCATCGTCTTGAATTTCACAACTTTTTTTATTATTGAGTTAGTATTAAATGATGATTGATATGTTATATTCATTTTCTTATATTTTACACTAATAAATTGATCATGATCATCAATAATGGCTGCATTATATGAAATACTGGAAAAGACAGCAAACTGCGACACAGACAGGACTTATAACTTAAGGTGACCGAGATTTTGATTTATTGCTGTTACTAATGGAAAAAAATATTGTTTTCCAGCATTTTCTAATATTCTGGATTTTTTGGATATTTTTGCGAATTTTTTTGGATTAAAAAACAAATTCGCACCGCGATGACCGCGATGGACCGATATCCGCGACCGATACCGATATCATATCGGTTTTTCGGCCAGGCCGATACCGCGACCGAGACCGAGATTTTAAACCATGGCCCTCGCCACGAGTTCGACTACGCCTCTTCTCGTTCAAGTGAGTTCTCAGGTCTCTCCTGGGAGGAGTGATTTGTTCACAATGAGCGTTCAAGTGAGTTCTCAGGTCTCTCCTGGGAGGAGTGACCTGTTCACTATGAGAACTCACTTCGCTGGCTCGCCGTGAACGTTGTCCAGTTGAGTCTGCTGCTCTTTCCTTTAACTGCTGCTGGAGCTGATAGGTCAGGGCATTCTTCTCTCAGATAATGACTTTCTATGCGCGAATCTCTTCAACGATGGGATCGAAGTCTTGGTCAGGAATATAATCTTCGTCTTCGTCATCCTCCTGATGATCGAACAGACGTGGCTCCTCTACCACTAGAGACTCATTTCGTCGAGTTCCACTCGGTAGAGGATCCTTCTCTCCAGGATGTCGCTGAGGATTTCTGTGCCAGAGAGGTGCAGTTACCGCCCTCGAGAGTAGTTCTGAACGAAGACGGCGCTCCCGAACATTCATTGGGGTGAAAAGGTATTTGTCGAAGTCATCTCCAACGGTTTCCGGACGGTGCGTTCTGGATGTTTTTCCGCCTTTCGTAGCTCTCTCAGTCATGATGTTAAGGATGATTTGTTCAATCGTCCCCACAGATGGCGCCAATTGTAAGTGCAGAAAATATAACTCACAAGATTAACGGGAGCCTTACAGGATTTATCCAAATGACTGTAGAGAGTTAGCCGCTTCAGGGACCTGAAAGGAAAGAAGGAACAGTCAAAGGACTTTGGCTGTGGGCGGCGTAGGGCTCTCCGATGCTCAAGTTAGTGCAGGGACTGAACTGAGGTTCAAGAAGAAGAGATAGAGTGCATGTATAGATTTATGCTTACGGACCTAGGTTAGAACAGGTTCCTTTTATATAAGAGGAGAGTCTTGAGATGTTTTGTAGTGGGCTTGATGATTTGATTGCTAAGGTCTCATCAGCCCACAAAGTAGTTAATGGGAGTCCATCATAGCCCACATTGCATTAAATGATGGTCCGATCAGCCCATACTGCATTGAATGCCAGTCACATTGGGCCTGATCTTGTCTTGACTTATTGGCGATAAGGGTCCCATCAAACCCTTTCTTGGGCCTTGCCTCGATATGGCTGTAGCCACTGGACGTTGTTTTGTTAGAGATTTGATGAGGATTCTAGACGGCTAGGATGATGTATCTGTCTCATGAGCGCGTGCTCATTCCTGCCACGTGTCCGAAGATGGAAGATGGCTGTCAGTGTCCGTCTCGGTTGGCAGTTCGTCATATGGCTGCAGCCGAGATGCGCGACTAAGGCCAGGGCACACAGCCAAAGTCAGAGTGGGCTTAGGTTAGGGCTGACCGGCCGAAGTCACACTCGTTTCGGCTAGCGCATTAGCATCCAGACCGAAATGCACGTAGCCGAGATCACTGCTGGAGTCACACTTATTTCGGCTAGCGCATTAATCTCGGTGTCTTCAGAATTGCCCCACACAGTATGTCTCCTCGCTCTTCTTCGTCCCCTTCTCTGAGACTGGCTTCTTCTCTACGGGGTTCTTCTCTGCCTTGAGAGCGCACTTCGAGCGCCAGGACTCATACTGCTGGCTGCCGCGGCCGGTGGTACAGACGGAAGTGGAAGAAGAAGAAGGTTTGGAAGAGACAGTGATTTGGGCTCTGGTGTTTGCATTTTTACCTTTTTTTTTTTTTTAATAAAAGCCCTCCTATCTAAATTCCATGAGTGGGGTTGTTTCCTTAAACATAGGTCCAGTTGGAGTCTAGGTGGATTAGGCTCCAATTCGGGCCAAATAAGTCAGGCCAAATAGACTTATTGTTGGTTTTTTTGTTTGCTGATTCATGTGCGTTATATACAGAGGGGATTAACATCTCAGTCGGTCTGAGACCACGGTATGCATTAGGAGGTTGTGTTTTCGAAATTACACTGCCACACTAGGCCTACAGGAGAGTTTTTCGACTTTGCTCTGGGCCCGGAGGGATTAGTCCAGCCCAAAGGGTTGAGAACCCTCCAATAGCAAAATAATAATAATAATAATGATATTAATAATATATATATATGGTAATATTCAGGTTAGAACTAGTTCTCACATATTATATGAGAACTTTTTTGTAGGCCACATTTGGGGATGAGACCGGGGGATGAAAAGATCTATATGAGACCACCTCAAGTATCAAGTTTGACCCCAAACCCAAACTCAAACCCAAACCCATGCCCATAACCCCTTCATCTGTGGCCCACAAGTTTAATGGCTTCGTATTTAAAAAAATATTCAACCATCGATCCAACGGTTCAGCCCATTCAGATGTGTGCCAATCCTTGGGATTAGTGACTATCAAGAGGTTTCCTATTGGTTGCAAGGTTTGGATGGATTGCTAGTTAGGACCCGCAAAAATGTTTTCATATAATAAGTGAAAACTAGTTCTCATTTGAATATTTCTTGTATATATATATATATATATAGAAATGCTTCTATAAGAGCATCTCTCACTTTATTATGAGAGATAAAGGTAGAGGCCCTCATATTTAACTTGTTGGCATTGAATATGGATGTGAGAGCTCCCACCTTATCTCTCATAGGAGCATTGGATAGGCCCTCATATATATATATATATATATATATATGGACGGAGGGAAAGTCTCAAATGCATCCTTGAGTTTTTAGTAAGTTTTCGAAAAAGGGCGCCGTATGTTGGTTATTTGAAAAAAAAAAAAATAGAAAGTTTTTAGGTTTTTGAATTTGAACCTTTTTTATCAGGTTAATGTAGAGGTAATATTTGTTTCTTGATGGTAATAAATAGTTGTGAATCTGCCATTACTTTTTAGTGGGGTTATAATTTTTTCCCTTCATTTTTTCTTCTAATCGTGTCAGGAAAGCAAAATAAATACTGGGGTCGGGAGTATTTTTTGCGTGGTGGAGAAAGCAGAGAAAGTTTGGTGGAATAAACTGTGTGGGGATGAGAAGACTCCACACTTGTTGAAAGTCGATTGGGATAAATGGGTGGATGAAGATGTCTGCCATTATTCTCCTTTTTCATTTTCTATTAGAACCTTTTTGTTGCGTGCTTGTTTATGTGAAATTAGTTGGAAGCTCTCTCCTCTCCTGTGAACAGGGGATGGAAAGATCTAGAGGGGTAGGCCCTAGATAATAAATTTGGGATTAATTCGATGTCTCTAAATTTGGTGGTGATAGGTTCGGATGTATGGGTTGAGCAATCAACAGAAGTCAATTGGGTTGGTGGTGATAGGTTCGGGATTGGTGTAGACACTGGCTAGGTTGAGTCATCAGTAGAGATCGGATGGGTTGGTGGTGATAGAGTTAGGATTGGTGCAGATGCTGGTTGAGTGGTGTGGGAATGTATACCTGAACATGGTCTAGGCAACCATGCAGCCAGAGAACCCAATTCCGAAGAAGTATCCATATTCCATAGGGCCTGTGAGATGGCACTCTTTGGGGAAGCAAAAGGAAAATGATTTTCATTAAATATGACATGACGAGACAAAAAAATGCGGCCAGTGCTTGGATCAAGGCACCTATAACCCTTATGATTAAGACTGTAGCCTAAGAAGATGCACTTGAGTGAGTGAAAATCAAGTTTATGGGTATTATACGGACGTACCCATGGATAACAGGCATAACCAAATGTACGAAGGAGGGAATAATTAGGGGTAGTATGAAACAGAATCTCCCAAGGAGATATATTTTCTAGTTTCTTGACTGGCATGCAATTGATGAGAAAAACAGAGGTGGAAAAGGCATCAACCCAATAGGTGAAAGGCATGTGAGAGTGGGCCATGAGAGTGAGACCAGTTTCAACGACATGACGATGCTTACGCTCGGCCACACCATTTTGCTCGGATGTATAGGGGCAAGTGAATTGGTGTGTGATCCCATGCATAGAGAATAAAGTACGAAAACGAAAATTCACAAACTCACCCCCATTATCAGTTCGAACTATTTTGATCTTCTGATTAAGTAAATTTTCAATTTTAGATTTAAATGTCACAAATACCTCATAGGATTCAAATTTTGCATTCAGTGGAAAAAGCCAGCAATACCTTGAAAAATCATCAATAATTATTAAGTAAAAATGAAATCCATCATTAGAAAGGCATGGGGCAGGGCCCCAGACATCCATATGTAAAAGTTCTAGAGGACATGAGGTAGTACTAGTAGAAACAGAAAAAGGTAAACGATGAGCTTTTCCTAGTGGACATGAATCACAGAAAGAAAAGTCCTTGGAGATGCCATTTATTGGGAGATTGCTTCTTGAAAGAATTGTCTTGAGTGTTGGAAGAGATGGATAGCCGAGACGAGCATGCCAAATGTTGTAGGACGCACGGATGCCAAGGAAGGCAGAGGGCCCAACTGCATGATTGAGGACACCAGAGAGAGGATAAAGACCATTCTCAGGCGTCCCGTAAAAAAGGATTTTCCCCGAGATTTTATCCTGGACAAAGAAAGCAAAATCATCAAAAATAAAGCGGCAATTGTTGTCTTTGGAAAATTGGCTAACCGAAAGGAGATTGTGGGAAATTTCAGGAACATGGAGAACACGAGATAAGGGAAAAGAGTGAAATGGAGTGTGTGAGGAAGCTGAACCTGTATGCCGAATTGACAGACCTTGACCATTACCTACTGCAACTTTGTCACTGCCATGATACTCAGACTGAAGTGAGAGGTTGTTGAGGTCGGATGTGAGATGATTTGAGGCTCCAGAGTTTGCGTACCAAGGTTGCTCTTGTGGTGGAGAATTCATGGCAGCCATTGCTTGAAGTCGAGGAAGAACATTGCGAGCTTGATAAGCATGGTTCATCCTATGATAACAATTTATTGCAATATATCCAACCCGGTTACAGATTTGGCAGGTAGGTCGAGACTGCTGGTTGGAACCAGATTGTTGAAACTGATTGGAGTTGCCCCTGCCATTGTTGCGACCACGACCTCTTCCGTGTCCACGATTGAAGTTGTTACCCCCACGCCCAGAGCCACGGCCAGAGGAGTTGTTCTGGTTTCGAGTAGCAACCATCGCAGTAAGTGATGTATTTGTTGACAGAGTGGGTTGCTATCGTTCTTCAAGAATAATTTCTTCAGAGAGCAACAGGGACTATACTTCATCAAACGAAGAGGAGGAGATGCGAATTGACGCGCGAATCGGGTCATATTCGGGTGGAAGTCCTCGTGTTGTATGATGAATAAGATCTTCATCATCAATTGGTTGCCCCACAGCACCAAGACTATCTGACAGGTTCTTTATTTTTTCTAGATAATCTGTCATGGAGGAGCCTCCTTTCTTAATAGTCTGCAACTTCAGCTTCAATTGAGAGATATGTGATCGAGTAAGAGACGCATATCTCATCTCCAAAGCATGCCAGATTGTCTGAGATGTGTCAAGACCATCAATCTGGGAGAGGACGCTTTCTATCAGTGTAGAACTGATCCAGCAGATCAGGCTTTGATCCTGGCGGTGCTAGTTCACATATGCTGGATTGATTTTAGTGGAAACAACTCCGGTGTTGTCCGTGAGATGTTTCTCTGGACAGGGATGTGTTCCATCGACAAAACCATAAAGATCGTGGCCCCGTAGCAGCACGGAAAATTGATGACGCCACAGCAGGTAATTTTCACGATCAAGTTTCATAGAAACTAAATTTGTGATATTGGAGATCACATAGGTGGAGTTATTTTGAGAAGAAGGCATGGTGATTGAAGAAGAAGAGGATGTAGTCATGGGTTTGGATGTGAATCCACTTGCTCTGATACCAAGAAACAATTGATGAAAAATTATCTCTGTCAACTCTTGATCAGAGGATCGACTTGTGTATTCAGTATATATGGTATTACATGATATACATGGTAAGACATTTGAATAAATGAGATCCACAATCATAGGGATATTTTACAATTATACAAGATTATAGAGAATCAATTTGAGATCCACAATCTCAGGAAATCATATCCTGGTCAGGCTGCCTAATACGAAACAGGTCCGATCTCGTTATTTCAGAAAACTGGATCGATTACTGAATGGACCAAGTCAAGCGAGGCCCAGACAGGTGGCAGAGGTTGGAGAAGAAAACGCGGAAGTGGAGATGAGACACCCCCTGAACGTTGGTCTCATGATCTCAACTTGTGCCTCAATGGGGAAGGTGCCAAGGATCATGGGAAGATGGGAGGAGAAATCTAAGGAATAGGGAAATAAAAGAAAAGAAACGGAGGAAAGAGGTACACAAGAGAAGATACCCACATTCATTCATTACATCATCTGTTTTTACTGACTTAAGCATCGGAGTAAACTCGATCAGACCCACCGATCGAGATTTTTTTGTCTGGATTTTTCAAGACCCACCCGGAAAATCTCACTCGAATCAGATAGAATGATCCATCAATCCATTAGAGTTAACAGGTCAGACCTCTAATCTGTTTGGAACCTACTTGAAGTTTTGACTCTACATCTTCTATCGCAAGTGGTCACTCGTAATTTATTAACACCTACAGACATAATTTCTACACTAGCAAAATTACTCATGCTTAGCACGGATATGGCAAATATTGCAATTTAAATATTCATGTATAAAAAATTCATAGACTTTTTAAAAAGAAAACAAAAGGAAAAATTTTTTGAGTATGTATTTATATAATCGAAGAATTGAAATCATAGAATGATTGAGAAATAAAAGAAAAGAAAAAAAAAAGGAAAAGTGGAGAGCAGTTACGAGTAGTTATGATAAAGAGATAAAAAAGATAGTTAATGTAACTTTCGGTCAAAATCATAACCGACGGTCAAAATTGGATCCACATCCTCCTAGCTTAATATATTATAATTGTGGATAATATTGATTAATCCAACCCTCATACTGAAGAATGAATTATGTTGGAGCGTAGGGCCCTGAGCCTCAGCAAGTGTATTGTTTGCTGAGGCCAGTGTCTTTCTAAACCATTCATCTGATTGACCTCACTGTGGATGGATGGTGCCTAATTCCCTTGAGTCTCATAGATTTCGAGGTTCTTTCTTGCATTTATCATTTGTCCTCTGTGACCGTTGTATTATTCGTGAGTGTTGTACTATTTAGATACTAATAATGAAAGGATTTAAATATTCCTCATAGAGTTTTTGGCTCTTCACCTTTCTACTGAGGCACATCATACTAAATAGTTGGATAACTGAACCTTGTGCGTCATCTGTACAAAACCTGAGTGCCTAGGCACACCGTACATTTCCTTGAGGCTTATGAAAGTTCTTTGAAGCATCTTCTGCATTAATTGGAATGGCAGTGGCACAACATCCTTATGCAAAATCCATTACACAACAGTGTCCATTCCTTTTAAAAGCTGTATTCTAATTAAAAGTGCACTGAATGTACATTTCCTTCGTAGATCAAGGAGCAAAGAAGACCACGCCAGAGGCAACGACAGAAGTAGCTGCTCCAAAGGCCAAGGCAGAAGCTGCTTCAAGTACATGAAGAGTGTCTAGTTGTGTATCTGTTGCCAATCATGGCAGTTATTAAGTGTGAAGGAAGGGGAATCAGTGCAGTTAAGTGCTTATCTGCCACCGTGATCAGCTTGATATACATGTTTTCTGATACAGGTGACCAGAGTCTCTTTTCCTCTGCGTTGTATGATTATTTAATAGTAAGGTATCCTCAGTTTCTCTAATTAAGGAAGATGGTACTTCGTTCCTTTTCTTTCACTCATCAAAGATGTTTGAAAGAGTGTTTTGATTAATGGTCTGAAAATGAACACTTACAATAGGAGGCTTTTATAGACCATATTCCTGTTTTCAAGCTTTTATTTTCATTTCATTAAAGTTTTTTTTTTTTTTTTTTTTTTTGACATTTTTCAGATGACATTGAAGGGACCCTTCACATGACAACAGACATTATTACTGTTGAATTATTGCAATTTATTTGGAGTAAGGTTTTTTTTTTTAAGAGTAAGTTGGTTCTTCATTTTCCAAAATAAATAAAATAGGAGTTCTAAAAACCCACATGGTTTTTAGAGCCTCCGAATGGGGCATACCCCATGAGAAATCAAAACAAAATAATCCAAAGTAACAAATGAACAAATTGAAAAACAATTACAACTCCAAGTGAAATGTAGGGAAGCTCAACTCTAACTATGATGGACCCAAGACTCAAGACAACACACTTGTACAAAATATACCCTTGACTATTTATTAATACAAATTATACAAATGGGTACATATATAAGCACGTTTTATACTTTACTGCACTACTCTAACAAACACAAGCACAATTCTCAAGCACAACAAACACAAGCACAATTCTAACAAACACAAGCACAATACACTACCACCAAAACACTTACTATTTGCACCCAATGAACCCAAGTACTCACCACACTTCTCTTGCACTCCTCTTGTTGTACTCAAGGCATGTATCACTCACTACTCTTGTTGTGTGTGTGCTTATGAGGCAGCACCCTCTATTTATAGGCATGAGTGTAGAGATTGAGTGGAGGGAAGGTGTTCCACTTGGCACTTTGTACACCATACAAAGAGGATGTGAGAAACTTCTAGTAACCAAGCTTCTAGAATAATGTGGATGAGGCTTCTGGATCCTTTCCATGAGTTGCTTGGGATGGGTTTTTCTAGAAGCATGTAGAGAAATGAAGAGAAAAGTAGAGAAGGGTGAGAGAACTAAGAAACATCATGATGCTTCTAGAAAGCAATGGAGACTAAGGAACAAAGAGATAGATAGTGGGGCCCAGTGTTGCTTTATATTTCTCCCCCTCAACACTGGCCTTCTTTGATTATTAATCTTCTAACCATACCAAGCTCTTGGAGCCTGCTTTAGACCATAGAGAGCTTTCCTAAGCTTGCAGACATAATCTGGTCGATCTTTGCTTTCAAATCCTTTTGGCTGCTCCATATAAATATCTTGGTCAACTTCTCCATGGAGAAAGGCATTCTTCACATCCATTTGCCATAGACTCCATGATTTGTTTGCAACCAATGCTATTAGTATACACACCGTGGTCATTTTTGCTACGGGACTGAAAGTCTCATCATAGTCAATCCCATATTTTTGTGAGAACCCACGTGCGACTAACCTTGCTTTGTATCTTTCAATTGATCCATCAGCCCGAGTCTTTATCTTATATACCCATCTACATGAGATGGGTTTTACTTCATCTGGTTTAGGAACCAGATCCCATGTCTGGTTTGCTTTCAACACTGAAATCTCTTCGTTCATAGCCATTTGCCAATCTCTATTTTGGCATGCTTCTTCATACGAAGCTGGCTCACGAACATCATCCATCTCGGCAAGGGAAGCATCTACATATCTTGAATTTGGCTTCTTTGCTCTGGTGGATCTTCGTAGTTGTTGTAGTGGTTCGTCAACCTCAAGTTGACTTGGCCTAGCTTCCTCTGGTGTCACATGCACTCCACTTTTCCATGGGCTGGTGGGCTTGTCTTGTGGAGTTTGAGATTCTTCATTAGGCATTTCTACTTCAATATCTTGTTCATCATCTTTAGTGCTTAATTTTGGTTGATGGTTATCATCCAAGTCTTCCTGACTTGGCAATACTGTGGCTACTGGTAGTCACCATGAAGACGCCTCATCAAACATCACGTCTCGTGATGTGTAGCATCGGTGGGTGGTAGGATCACAACACCTCCACCCTTTACGTTCGGTGTCATATCCGACAAATATGCACCGAATAGTCTTCTTTTCAAATTTGCTGCGAAGTTTTTCTGGAACATGTACATAGCACACACAACCAAAGACTCTAAAGGGACTTACCGTTGGCTTGATCTTCCATAGCTTTTGATATGATGAGACAAATTCCAGCTTTGCCTGCGGTAGTTGGTTGGTTATATGTGCTGCTGTCTTCAAACATTCTGCCCAGAACTCATTTGGCACATTCTTTGCATGCATCATGCTTCTTGCGATTTCTACCAGATGTCGATTCTTCCTCTCAGCCACTTCATTTTGTTGTGGAGTGTATGGACAGGTCAAGTCAGCTGTCGTCGGATGCCGACCTTCTTCAAATATGTTGAGAAGTTTTCTGATGTATATTCTCCTCCATTGTCGGTGCGCAAGCATCGAATCTTAAGGCCAACCTCACATTCGACTATGTTTCGAAACTCCTGAAATTTCTGAAACACTTCTGACTTTTCCTTGATGAAGTACACCCATACATACCTTGAGTGGTCATCGATGAAGGTGACCATATATCTTAAACCGCTAATTGATTGCGGTTTCACTGGGCCAAATACATCTGAGTGAATTATCTCCAAAGGCTTTTTAGCTTGATACTTGGATTCAGTGTATGGCTGTCGGTGAGCTTTTCCATACTGACAACCTACACACAGTGTATCTTTATGGACTTCTAATTGTGGAAGTCCCTTCACCATGGACTTATCCATTAAAGCCTTCAGCCTATTATATCCCACATGTCCCAGTCGGGCATGCCATAGATCAGCTGTATCATTTTGACGGGTCTTCTTTACATATGCCGATTCGGCCGACATGACATAGACGAAGTCTAGTCTTTACCCCGTCATAATCGGCTGTTCACATGGCTTTACATTGCGGTATACATTTACATCATTTGGCCCAAACACTACAAAATTACCAGATGAGGTCAATTGTGATACAGACAATAAATTCTTCTTAATACCTAGAGCCGTTACTCCAGCCATTTGTTTGGCTACAGCTTCTTGATTTGCCAAAAGACTCTCTAACTCTACAAGAGACGGTTGAGTCGGCCATCCCCGAATGGCCGTCATGAACCTGCTATATTCGACCTTCAATCCCCTTGTGATTATCTGTCTCATCCTAGCCTCGCTAACCCGTGATTCCGGATCAAGCTAAGAGATCTCTTGACAAAGTGTCTTAACTTTCATAAAATATTGATTAATAGTCAGCGTACCTTGAGTGATAGATGCAAGCTCATTCTCCAAAAACTGAAGCCACGCATCATTTGTCTTGGAGAACAATGTAGCCAACGTATCCCATGCCTTTTTCGGAGTGTCAGCATCTCGTATATGCTCTAACAGCTCCTTCTGCACTGTGGTCCTTAAGATGAACATAGCCTTCCCAGCTTTGATTCGCCACTTACGCAGTGCTTCCGTGTTGTCATTCGTTGGTGCTATAATGTCAGTGCCGCCAACGACCTCTCATAAGTCTTGGCCTTGAAGGTATGCCTCCACACACATATACCATTAATCATAGTTGTGGTTGTTCAGCTTCTCAATCCCTCCAGTTGCATTCGCGAGATCCGCCATTGTGATTAGTGGGATCCTTGTCGATCTCTACCACCAAGAAGCTCAGTCCCTGACTGATCTGTTTCACAGCGTCGCCTTGCCTTTAGTTGCTGCTCTCAATGGACGAACGGTCTCTGACCTTGCCTTGCTCCGATACCACTTGTAGGGAAGCCCAACTCTAACTATGATGGACCCAAGACTCAAGACAACACACTTATACAAAATATACCTTTGACTATTTATTAATACAAATTATACAAATGGGTACATGTATAAGCACGTTTTATACTTTATTAGCACTACTCTAACAAACACGAGCACAATTCTCAAGCACAATAAACACAAACACAATTCTAACAAACACAAGCACAATTCACTACCACCAAAACACTTACTATTTGCACCCAATGGACCCAAGTACTCACCACACTTCTCTTGCACTCTTCTCTTGTTGTACTCAAGGCATATATCACTCACTACTCTTGTTGTGTGTGTGCTTATGAGACAGCACCATCTATTTATAGGCATGAGTGGAGAGATTGAGTGGAGGGAAGGTGTTCCACTTGGCACTTTGTACACCATATAAAGAGGATGTGAGAAACTTCTAGTAACCAAGCTTCTAGAATAATGTGGATGAGGCTTTTGGATCCTTTCCATGAGTTGCTTGGGATGGGTTTTTCTAGAAGCATGTAGAGAAATGAAGAGAAAAGTAGAGAAGGGTGAGAGAACTAAGAAACATCATGATACTTCTAGAAAGCAATGGAGACTAAGGAACAAGGAGATAGACAGTGAGGCCCAGTGTTGCTTTATATTAAAAATCACTAGAAATTCTAGCATCCAGACAGCAGGTCATCAGCGTCCGGACACCATTATCCATTGGCTTCATCTTCGAAAAATGTTATGGGCGTCGAGACACCCCAGAGATAGTGTCCGCTCCAGAAAGTTAGCTGTCCACAAAGCCTGACTCTTCCTGTTGAAGCCATGTGTGCTTTTGGCAAATGACACTTGAAGTCTCGAACTGTTTAGAATAAACCCTTTATAAAACGAACTGTTCAATATTGAAAGTTTGACTCAGTAAATGCTTGGAGTGAGACAAGCGTCAGCCTTACAAGCTTTTCTCCAGTACTGATAGTGAAAAGGACTCATAGAACGCACCAATTATATGCCTCTACAAAAATATAGGCATCAATGTTATCCGAAGCAAGGTCCATGGTCTATTTTGGAATGTGGGTTGTTTGATTCAATGTTGTTCAGGCCTGTGCAGGACTACTTGTTATCTTTTGGCATCTGATCTCTTCTTTCTCTCTGCATTCTATTTTCCGGACAATCAAGTTACAGTGCGACTCAAACGAATGCTGCCTCCGATGTTTGGAGTTTTCTTATAGAGCTTTTAGACCTTCATGTTAATCACATCACACTTGTTTCTTTGGTGCGGGCCTTTACTGCAATGTTTTGAGGGTGCGTTTGTGCTTAGAAAGAATTTCACTCTCCGCATATTTACATTTCTGTTTGAGAGGAATTAAGTGTCCTACCAAATATAGGAGACTGAAATCCTCTCTATCAAGGAATACCAATGCATTTCTCCCCTTTTTTGTGAGAAAAACGCATTGCACCAAATGACCCAAAAAGGGGTTGTGTGGAAAATCAGTTGAAAATGTATTCAATATTTGTTAGTGAGGGACACGAGTTAAAAACCCAGTGGAGGAAGATTGAGACTATTTACTGGCGGCAGCCAGCAGAAAGGAACTTCATTAAACCAGTGATCATATAATTATGTTTGTGAAAGTGCTTAACAAATTCCAACATAAAATGCAGTCCTGGATTGGCATGTCCAGATGATGGGGCAGGCTTCCATACAGCGACGCTGTAGCTTAATATGCTATGGCGTGGATGTATATCCAATTGAATGTCACCGCGTACTTGCGGGTACCCTTTCAACTAAAGAGTCATTTCACTCATTTGCAATGTCTTTTTATCTTTTGATGAAAAAATAAGGGCCCCACCTTCACATTTTTCCTACATGAATATAAAAATGAGACCCACCGCTCTCACGCTTACAGAAAAGCTCCCCTAGGTTTCTCACCTCTTTAATAGCAACTATTAAATTAAATATTTTTTCTTATATAATCATAGCACCTTGAATTGAAGTGGGACCCACCTTTAAATGGATTATCTATGAGCTTGATTAAAATTATAAAGAATAAATAAATAATATTTAATTTCTTGATTATTGTACTCCAATGTGTGATTATTTTTTATCATTAATTAAATAATATTTGTTTAAAATGGGTAACATTTTTTTGTTATTTAATTTTTTCATCATTCATTTAAAATGTGTAGCATCGTTTTTATTTCATAGATTAATCATTTTTTTTCTTATCATGTATAATAGAATGATGATTTTGAGTAGTTTAATTAGATGTTACAATGTAGGCTCCTTATTAGTAAATTGGACCTCCCTTTATGAAATAGAACATGGGGTCCACATTTAAGAATTATTTCATATGTTGCATTATAAAAAAGGGTCCATCTTTAGAAATAATAATATGAGATGCACTTTTAGAAGTTATAATATAAAACCCATCTTTAGGAATTACATACGGCACACATTTTACAAAAATTCAAAGGCTGGCCACTTTTTTTTCTAATGTGGTTATAGGTCCCACCATTAAGAATTATAACATGAATCCACTTTTAGAAATTATAATTTGGCCTCATAGTTTTGGAATTTTAATAAATGGGACCCACCTTTTCATCTAATAAGTTGAGAGTTTGTAAATGGTAGTATTGGAAACCATTTTGTAAAAGAATTAGCGAGGGTATTTCTAAAAATAATTAGATTTATTCAAGTACCCATATGTTTTAAGAAGAAGCATTAAAAGTGCCGTTCTTGAATTCCTCCTCCACGTGCCATTCTCTTATTGGATGGAAAGAGACGCTGCATACTATTAGAATGCAGCGTTGCTGTACAGAAGCCTGCCCCTAGAAGGGAGTAAGAAAATGATTTTCAAAAGAAGTAAAAATAAAGAGAGCAAATGAATTTCAAGATAAGTAAAGAGGTGGATAATGTTAACTAAGGTCTAATTTTATTAATGCTTTTGGTAATCTTGAGACACAGTTCCAGAAGGCCGGACTAGTTTTGGGTCTGCCTCTGCACTTGAAAAAGCAGAAACCGTCTCAGATAAGTGGGTTATCAATTATATAGGAAAAAGGAGCAATACCCATTAGGATCTAATTCATTAGTTGTTGCTGATTGTGTGGCATAGGCTTTCCACCTCTCTCTCTCAGTATTATCAAATTAAAGGTACTTATCTGACCCGATCTCCACAAGCATATACTGATTGATATCAAGAGACACATGCACGGTCAAATTGAATTGAATTGATGGGAATAAGGTGGAGACTTAGGTGGGAGATCTGCTTTCAAAGAGGAAGCTATTTAAAGGTCCCTTTTGGATCTTAGCTTTTGCTCCTCAAGTTTTAGTACCTTGGTAAGTAGGTATTGCTGTCAATGCATTTCCACCAAAAGGGTTAGTTAGAGGTATTTTACCATTAACGTTAAGCCCTTTAACTGGAAATAATGATTACCCACCTATCACCCCAGGAAAGCAATCCATCTTCATTTCCTAGCTTAGACCCTTCACTCCTCGCCTCTATAACAGTAATTTATAAAACCCCTCAGGTCACACTTTTTAGGAATTTAATATCAAGTATGCAAACAGGACTTGAATGAGAACAAATAAGAGAGGAGGTTGCTCGCCAGAGTTATGATTTACCATTATTTACTTACAGCATACAATCTTTAGGCTATAGAGTTCCCCCGGCCAACACTGCTTTCTTGGAAGATAGTGGATTAGCAGATAAATTAACCAGGTATAAAGGAGCTTGATTGTTGACTATATATTTCCAACTTCACCACCACTTCTACAAACACATCATTCAATTGGGACAGATAATCGCAACGCCTTTATACAGAATTCTGGGATGCATATTTCAGGTGGGAAATATCCAGACCATTCTGCATGATATAGATTATCGTCAGTAACTTATTGCATTTAGAGAATAATATCAATCAACAGTCTAGACAACTCCAGAAGGAAAACCACTAGCATATTACTTTCAACCAAACTTCCTTGTCTGGGCAACAAGTCGTCTGCTGACTGGGAACAGCAAAAGAGGTGCTAATGTAGGGTTTTAAGATATGAAATGGAAGTTATCCCCTGCATTAGCACAAGTCATATCTTAAAACTTGTGCTGCTATGTCCTGCATTTAAGTGTTTTTGTTCTAATTATTGATATTAAACCTCCTAGGATTTCTTAGCCCTATAAAGATGGGACAGTTCGGATTATGAATTTGGGGCCCACTAAAGTTAAAAAGATTTAAGTAAGTTGATGAAGTTTGAACCCATAACCTGTCTGGGTGTTCCCAGACGGTACACCATCCAGTAACAGTGAGGTGTGTAACACTAACATCTCTTGAGATGTGAAAATTTTGGTGAGAAAAAAAGGCCTTGTTTTCACACCTCATTAATGCATAACATGAGTAAATGAGCACAAACAAAATGTGATGATGTGTACTGATTATGCACGTAAATCATTTACATATACAAATGAGTGCAAACAAATGACACTTTACACTTTTCTTTTTTATTCTTGATCTCTTTAAAATCTCCTCAGAACTTATTTCTTAATTCCAAAAATGTTGTAGACTTATAGTCTTTAAAGATACCGAAAACCCAAGTATCAGGTGAAAGGAGAAAGGCGAATGCAATCTATAGATTCATGTATTCTCTTCCTAATTTCAGCATCAAATGCATTGATCCTATAGTTTCATTCAGGGCAAGTTGGAAGATTTCCGGCCCATCAGTTTGTGCAATGTTAGATACAAAATAATTTCCAAAATTCTGGTTCATCGTCTTCGACCTCTTCTGGTCAAATGTATCTCGGTGATGTAAGGTGCTTTCCTTCCTGGGAAATGCCAGGCTGAGAATATTATTGTGGCAAAAGAACTCTTGCACATGATGGGGAAATCATCTCGTCAGAAAAAGTTCTGTGCTCTAAAGCTGGACGTCCAAAAGGCTTACGATAATATCTCTTGGCCTTTCCTATCTGCCTGTCTGCATAGAATGGGTTTCTCAGATCATGTGGTGCAACGGCTCCTCTCGTGTGTGGCCTCGGTGCAATACAGGGTCCTGATCAATGGACAGGCCTCAGATGCCATAAGGCCCTATAGAGGTTTACGGCAGGGGGACCCCCTCTCCCCATATTTATTCATAATATGTGGAGAAGCTCTAGCCAGGACCATCTGTAATCTCACTGCTTGGAGCCCAGCCATGTTCTCATCAATTGCCCCCAAAGGTGATAGAATTCCTCTTCTGCAATATGCAGATGACACTCATGTTCATCCGAGCTAATATCAAAAGGGCAGAGGCCGTGAAAACCATTTTGGACAGATATGGGAAGAGGAGGCTGGACAATGGCTAAATCTCTCCAAATCCAGCCTAACCTCCAGTAGCAATAATCCTCCAAGGGAAATGAATGGGGTGAAAAGAGCTCTGGGCATCTTCAATGTCTCCCCTTCCTTCCAATACCTAGGGGTCTCTACTGGAATAGAACGTCAGGCGTCCAAACCAGGGCTGCTCATTCTATCCAGGATTTCAAGAAGAATCAACCAATGGAGGGGTAAAACGCTGTCCATCGCTGGGAGACATACACTGTTGAAATCGGTGCTCTCAGCAATTCCACACTATTGGTCTGGTTCGCGATTACTACCAAAGACACACATTCAAAAGATCCAATCAATCCAAAAATCCTTTCTATGGTCAGGCGTCCAAGAGGGCAGGGTATACTGTCCGGTGGATTGGTCCACCGTGACCCTACCCCGAACGGATGGTGGATTAGGAATCAGGGATATATCCATTGAAAACAAAGCTAGCCTCTCTCATGTCGTCTGGCAGTTAATAGCTCAAAACAATTCATGGTGGACTAACATATTGGCCCAAAAATACCTGAGAGACCAGCCACTGATGACCTGCAAAGCCAAACAAGGTGATTCTAAAACCTGGAAGGATATACTTCTACACAAAAATGTTATCCTCTCAGATCTGCGGTGGGTCATAGGCAGGGGGACAGCAGTCCATACCCTCAATGACATCTGGGTTCCAAATACAGGCAAATTAGAGAACCATCTTCTTTGCTCAAGAGACACAGTTGCTACCTCTGTAACTCCTAGCCTCCCCAATTTGCAATTATTGAAGGTGGCAGATTTGACTCTGGCTTCTGATACTGGGACAAATTGGAATATAAATCTGCTACTTACTCTCTGGCCAGCTCAAGTAGTTCAAGCTATTTTACAGATCCCCCTGGGTTCCGGCGATCTACCCTGCTGGAGGGATGACCCAGCTGGAAAATGCCTTTTCCGTTCCCTATATCAACACCTCTTCCCCCGGCCAATGGGCCCTGCTCTACCATGGAATAAATTATGGAAGGTGAACCTTTCTCAGAAATTGAAAATTTTTGGCTGGCGTCTACTCCTCAATAGGCTTCCTACCAGAGCTCGTCTCTCAAAATGGGGAACTGGCATTAATCCAAACTGCCCAATATGCAGAAATGATCCTGAAACAGTAGACCACATTTTCACAGATTGCACCTTCTCCCAACTGGTCTGGCAGCTGCAACCAGCTTCCTAAGGGAAACCGCCACCATCCTCGTCACTTTTCAACTGGTTCTGGCACCAGGCCTCAGACACAGATCGCACTGTGGGGATAGGGTTCTGTTAGTACCTATGGAAATCACGGAATAATTGTATCTTTGAATTTCTCCCTGTGCACCCTCTTTCTATCATACAAAAAGCTGCTCATTATCTTCTTCAACGTCACCTGTCCATTTTGTATGCAGGGCTAGGTAGCGCAATGGCTCCCTCCCCAGAATGGTGGATCCCTCCACCTCCCGGCTGGATCAAACTCAACTTTGATGGCTCATTCAGCAAAGAAACAAGCAAGTCAGGTATCGGGGGCCTGATTCGTGACCATTTCGGCAACCTGCTCATGGCCTTTACTGCTGAAGTCCGTGCTAATTCCCCGTTAGAAGCTGAACTTTTGGCGCTGCAACGAGGCGTCATCCATCTCCGGGAGATGGCTGCCTCCAATGTCCAGATTGAGGGGGACTGCCTCGCCATCATCTCCAATAATAAAAAATCAGAGACCTTAGCCTGGGATCTAATGCCTCTATGGCAGAAAACCATGACCATGTTATCATCTATAATAACATGGTCCATTCACTACTGCAAAAGGTCTGCAAACTCAGTCGCCAATTTGCTATCCAAACTACTTCTCACGATGTTTCCGGAGGGGCAGACTACTCTACCACCTGATGTTAGGAAGGCCCTGAATGACGATAAAAACAGAGCAGTAATCTACACCAATTCTTTCTTCAATCAAAACATGGACTGCGGACATTCTATCAATGAAGGGGAAAATGTCATCTCCTCGGTCGCGAGCAATGATCAAGATAGGGACGGCTCTCTTCACTGGCCTGATAATGCAACCTCCACATCCTAGCCGGACAGGGCCATGCTACCAGGCGGACAGGCCTTCTGTTTTTGGGTTTTGGAATTTCTCTCTCACAGATCTACTCGATCTCATTTGGAATACTTTTGTTTCTTTTTTTGCATTGTACTATGTTAACTGGTGGGCTTTACCCCCGGCTATTTCTCTTCTTGATCTTTATCTAAATAAATGAATCCTTTTCGGCAAAAAAATAAAAATATATGTATATATATATATATATATAGTTTCATTCAGATTAGTGCCAACCGTTGGTGTTAACTTTCATGGATTGATGATTATCTTGAGGACAATTGGTCCTTTCCTCCCCATTCTCCACAACTATGAGAACTCCCTGGCAGTCTGTGTATTTTAAACCATAGAGGTATCAGTCAGATGCAGTGCAATTCTATCTGGGAAGAGAAAATGGAGTTCTATGAAAATATCATAAATTCAGGGAAGATCCACTAGATAGAGAGAATGTCTGACAATAAAGTGCAAACCAAATATCACTACTAGTTGTCATAAATGAAAAGCAGGTGTTAGGCACACATGTTTTTCAACCATGCCTGGGACATCTTTCAAACACAGAATTATAAAACTAGGTAAGCAGGGATGAAGCAAAATCAAACACCAAATCTGCTTTCGCTTTCCATTCTTATGTTTCATCCACATTTTCCAACCAGTTCAAACTATTCATGCAGTATAAACTCCCAAAGCAGACCGAAACTGAAGCATCTTACATCCACCTTGATTATAAAATAGTGTGTGAGCTGCCTCTAAAAATGGCATACCTGCTTCCCAAACTTGCATCAGCCACGTCCACGCCCTCCACCTGTTATTGGTTCACAGATGGTGGAAAGAAATACATTAGGTGTCTTTCTAAGTCTATGCTCAAAATCCTCCACCTATGGATAATGAGCAAAAGTAAAACATACTGAAAATTTATTCATCAATGTCCTAGCCTTATCCCATCAATTTGGGAGACTTAATGAATTCCACTATTTAAAGGACAGGTCCTAGAAACATTATATACCTCATCTGACCTTTGAGAACGAACTGTCCTCAGAATATAAAATCAGTAAAATCTGGTGAATACATACTACCATTATTAAATGCTATACATACTTCATAAAAGCAAAGGGGGAATATATACCTCTACTGCCACCACCTTTACTCCCAGATCCACCCCTGCCCCTGCTACCGCCCATGCCTTTGCTACCATCCTCTTGGCCACGCCCAATGCCTTTAAAAGGCCTGCCACCAATCTCTTCTCTACCTCTTCCCCTTCCACGGCCAACACCAGGTGGCTTCCTATCTGTACAAGCCAAATGAGGAAAGAGATGCAAACTTAGAAAGATCATGTTATATTTGTTTCTAGCTTTGGCAATAACAGTGCTGAAAAGTGAAAACTGAATTTAAATTAACATCTGACATAGAAAAAGAAATCATCACATGCTTAAATATCAACTATAACCATGGTATATACTCCACAAGATAAAACCATTTATATAGCAGAACAACAGTCAGTAAACAATTAACAAATATGAAAGACTGTTATAAGTCAAAATGCACTAATCTGTCTTCTTGGGTGTTGGAATACTCACTTTACAGAATTTCTTAAAAAGACAAAATGAGACATGCATGTGTTTTCTTTGAAAATAATTCACCTTCAATACCAAACCCCCCTACCCCATTCACTGTAAAAAAAGAAAAGAAAAAAATGAAGAAGAAAAACCTAGCAATGGCAGCAGGTTTTAAAATGAAGTTTCAGAGCCTACAATAAACAGGGCTGCGCCATTGTGTACCGGCCATTACAACTGTCCAGACCATTGAATAGATTCATCTTGCATCTCACAATCTAAATTTATTTTAAATTATTAGAAAACTTAAAATACTCATTCTTAATGAATTTCTAAGGCTCTTTAGGAGTAAATAAAACTTTAAAATATAATACCTTGGAATAAAAATGTATGGTTCCGATAAAGTTTAAGTTCCATAACAATGCCAACAAACAACGGAAAACATGAAGGACAACTCTCTTACAACCAAGAAAATCATTGCATAATGGCTATTTCTGAAACCATAAATGGAAGTTATAGTTAATTAATCACAAAAATATTCTTTACGACCACTTGGTTGCATTGGTAAGGCATTATTCACTTCTTCTTCTTCGTTTTTTTTTTTTTTTTTTTTTAATATTGGTGAAATGACTCAAACCAACAACCTTGTGGTTGCAACAATGAGCACACCCTTCAATTGCACTACGGTCTGTTTAATCCTTGCATAGAAGGTACATGGGTCAATCTCATGTCAATTCCCTGATAACCATAAGTTGCTCCATTCAACCAGTGTGGTGGCCAAAATATATTTTAGAAGGGCTAAACTGGCAATCATCAGTCTCTTTTACTAAGACAAAAACAAGAATGGCAGATACAGTTGATTAATAATAAATAAAAAAAGCCTAAGGCTCAACCAGCAATCATCGAGGTCGTCAAATAAAATGAAAACTACCTGCGCGACTCTTGGTTTCTTCCTGCACTTTGTCAATCACCTGAAAAACAAAACAAAAGATAAACCATGGATCAATGTTTAGCCACAAAGTAGGAAAATAATTTGACCGCATTAGCATTTGCTAGAGGCTGAAAGATGATCCTGTAATCATTAAATCCTCATCATAACCCAGACAAAGGAGAGTTGCATCAACCTGGTAGTTGGCTATGAAAGACTTTCCATATCATATTTTGAGTTCTACTTTGAAACAAGTAGCATTCAGCTATACCAAGCTAGATAGGATAAGGTTCTATGATGATCTCATAGTCATCACCATCATGAAACCCTACCCACTCTACCTGTAGTCTGATTTGTTAATTCTACTTTCCACCAAACTCGAAAAAGGCATGTTCTACTTTCCACATGTTTAACCCCATTTATATATGACTATCATAATTCATAAGTAAAACTTAAATTGTGGAAGAAAAGGAAATCTAAGCAAAAATAACACCAATGGTAACATAAATGTTTAAAAATTGAACAGGGGAAGAACCAGTAAATTGGAAGTGGGACACCCAAGTGTTAGCACGCGGGTGGGGTCACACCCGTGAGATTCGAGAAACCCCATATATAACACCTTAAAAGATTTGATTTTATTATTTAACTTTTTACTTGATCATTGACCACACAACCCAAACGACAAATCCTGGGTCTACCATTGTAAATTGGCCAGTTTAGTCATACTTGGTCTAACTGTTCGTTTTACCTGACTCGACAATTTAGTTAAAAAGATTAAAAACAAACAAAATAATAATAATAATAATGATCTCCAACTGGCTCAACTGCTGATTTTGACCATTTTTTACCAGCTCCATGGTTTTGATCCAACCAGACTAGTGAAGGTACAGGCTTTGGTCAAATACGTCTCCAGCAAGACTACCCAGTCCAGTTTTTAAGACTCTGGGTGATACTCATCTTATAAAGAGCACATCAATAGATCTTAAAACAAACAAGCAATCAGTAAAATGATATGATTCGTTGCATACAGCAAAATAAAAAAGAAACATGCACACAAATACTCAACTACAAATGTATTGAAAAATAATCTAAGTTCAGTACAGAATCTCATAAAGTGCACCATTAGTTTATGCTAAGCTACTACAAAATTCCTAGCACACAGAAGCATTAAAAAAATTGCAAAGCAAAAATATATTCAGTCTCAAACTCACCTCATCAGGAACTCGAAGATACTTAATTGTATTTCCCCGGATGTAACATTCAGGCGTTCTCCAAAACCTGTCTCCATCCTGCACCACAATATCTACTGTCAACTTCAAGTAGAGCAAAATAAATTAATTAATTAAATAAAAAGAATTTCCATTGCACAACTAAATAGACAAACACAAACATTGCATAAGGCTCGAAAGATCATTACTTTAGAAGTACAGATGACCTCTCTCAGATGAATGTTCATCCAGGTATCACAATTCACCAAGTGTCCATTATATGTCTCTCCATTCTTCAGCTCCACCAACTGTCCAATGCCATAAAATCCATAAAACCATAAATACAGAAACATAATGATAACAACACCCCCGCCCCAAGTCTCTCTCTCTCTCTCTCTCTCTCTCTCTCTCTCTCTCTCTCTCTCACACACCTGCCCACTGATGCAGCCTGGGAATAGGCCAAATCCCTGCTGGCCTATTCCCAGGCTGCATCACCCACCCAAAACACCACTACGCCAATTAAGCTATTGAACCGCCAGCCAACCTTCTCCCATTTGCGGAAGTCATGAGACATGGTTGTGTATTCAGCGGATCCATTCTTCTCAACCAATGAGAGTGCTAATTGAGTATAACACAAAGATTGATCCAGACATCTTTACAATTTGTTCAGGCTAAGCATTCCACAAAATGGGGGCCATTTTGACACAACAATCGATCCAGACATCTCTACAATTTGTTTAGGCTTCCATAGAATGGGGGATATCTCAACTCCTGGGGCTGGAAATTTCTAAGGCCCGCCATATACGAGCAACAGTCTCCCCTGCCTGATAAAGTCCGCTCAATATATGGCTTGCAAATGGACATTAAAAATAACCAACAATCCGTGTTCAACCAAAACAATCCACCAGTCAGGTCAATAGCATAATTCAATATAGAATCTTTTTCGACGTTGCCTATCCTCAATGACTAATGATCTTGAATGTAATTATTAGACTACCTATAGGCTGCTTCAGATGAGGAAACCATTGCCATGGATAGTAAAAACCTCTCAGACGAAATAACAAGTATCAAAAGAGTCTAAAATCAAAATATATAACAACTTAAAAAAGACAGGAAACCATCAGTTTGAACCAACTTTGCAAGAAGGCAAGAGCCCAAAAGAAATATGAACCCAATCTGGATGCTACAGAACCATCTTTCTTCATCATGTTGTGATTCTGCTGGAAAGCAAAGCCGCAGTAAACTGCCCCTTCATTGTGTGTATTTTATTTTCACTTAAAATTAGTTTTTGGGTTTTCCTCCCTCTGCGCTCCACGATAAAAAGAAGTAATTCATGGAATGAAAGAACCACATCCTTCTTTTCTACCAGTTTCCATGGAAATAAAAGCTTGTGGAGTTGCATTTTTATGCAGAATGTTTTGCCTTTCCTAATCCCTTTCATTCCCATCTTTTTCTCTCCTCACTCCATATCAGAAATATTCTCCATAAGAAATACTCCCAGAAAACAGACAGTACACCAAATGAAGAAAAATCAATGAAAAATGCGCTACAAAAACATATCCTTCATCCAAAATTCTAAGATTTGCAGTGCAACTGATCTATTATCCTCATTTGTAAAATTCATGGCAACTATACATTTCGCGAATGGGTCACCTATTGAAAACAAATTAGGATAGCCATTACACTCATATTTGAGGGGTGATGGCACATTGGTATTACACAAATGCCTAGGATCGATCCCTATGTCTTCCAATTAAAAGTATCATTATTGACCAGTAGCCCAACTTAGCTGGAAAATAAAACCCCAAAGTGGGACAAGATATTAGAGACGTAAAGTTCTAATTATCATTGTTTTTCTTTCTTAATAATAGCACGAACATGGTGAAGGGTCTTTGTCGATCACTTCATCACAGCTCATTCAGGGCCCTATTCTTTGAACATTACAGTGTAGCTATGATTTTTCAGTAGCCCTGACTTGTGATATTTGAGTGTGTAGTTGATGTGACATAAAAGCAACATAACCATAACTAACAGAAGAAATTACAAATAGTTGATAAATTGGAATCAATAAATGACTTGCATCAATAATGTGAGTGGATACTTCTGGTATGTAAGATTGAACATATCTAATTAAACTTTGTTTGAAGTTTGCCGGGTTTTACTCTGTTTTGGCTATTCCTGGACATTGAATTAATCTACCATGGCATTAAAGTTCAGGCAACATCAAAAAGGTTTCAAACATGACTGATTTTTTTATTTTCCTAGTACAAAACTTTATTTGTTAACCTCCGTTCTCAGCACGTTAATCCACTTATATTTTATTCTTTCTTCATTTGAAGCTTTACTTCACTCCACTCTATTAGTGAAATTTCCAACTAGGCCCGATCGTAATCTATTTTATTGTGTTCAATGAGTTACTCATGGTTTCCAGTTTCCACCATATCCTCTTTCACAACATGCATATTTGGAGATTCTACCATATGCTCGGTAGAGGATATGTATGCGTGCTGTATGCAATATAACGTATGGCGCCACACATATCAACCATTGGGTTTCAAGAAGTAAAAGTCTCCAACAAACCCAAGTTCTGAAAAAAGCTACTAACTGTGCAGAGAAAAATCAGACCCAGAAAAAACTAAATACAGACATCAAAACAGCACTTACCATGGGATGCCCTTGTGCAGTCTTCAGTAACGAAAGTGGAAGCTGAAAAAACCAACAAAATCAATACAACATGCATAGTCAGTGAAGTTAGAGACCAAAACCCTAATAAATCAAAACCTCCCAAAAAAAAACAAAGAAAACCCAAGAACAAAATCTACTAAAACGCCCATTATCATATAGATCAAAACCAAACCCTAGCGGATTGAAAACCCCCAAAAAAAAAAAAAATTCTCTACTTCAAACAGAACCGAAATCAAATTGAATCAACTATAACCGCACCATTTTCGCTCTTCGATTATGAATTCTGCAGCAATCTCCTCCAAATCGAAGTAAATTCACAGGAAACGGAAGAAGAATGCAAGTCGAAGAGGCCTTTTTATTTTAGTCAGTGGAACGGGTTTAGGCCAAGCATGTATATAAAAGAAGAAAGTAAAAATGTCCAAAATACAGGGGGTTTCCTGTAAATTTATGGGGGACAATGGGCCACCCCTTGCCCACCCTACTTCTGGCCATTCACCTCTCACCTCAAAATACTCCACTTAGAGATAGGTTGGGTTTAAATGGGACCTATTCTTACCCTTTTGCTATCAAGGACGGTTTGATAATGGGTTAGTCGGCTGTTAATTTGATTGAGTTTAAGGTGGGGTTAGGTATTGGATAGATGTAACCGATCATGTCCCACTTATCGTTAACTCATTTATTGCTTAGTAAGCTTTTGTACGCACCATTAGGAGGTGGCACTCTCTTTCATGTTATAGGTTTAAATTTTCTACTTTGAACTTAATTTTTTTTCATATCTTAAAATAGAAGATAATTATTCACAAAAAAAGTCTAATCCAACCTTCACCCGTCACGAGACATATTTGGTATCACAAATTATAAACCTATTAGAAGGCAGATTGGATGGAGGTCAGAACGTGTGCAAGTGAAATCATTCTTGATTTTAGTCCGATGATATCATACCTGACCTTTTTCCAACCTAGGGCAAGTACACCTGCTATCTCATTTCAACTTGATTGTGGCCTTGTGGGATTGTAGAGGATATAAATGAAGAGGCAAATAATATGAAAGAGAATTGTAAAAGATGCGAAGACCCCCAACATCTTGGATCTCAACATCAGTGTTTTTGTTAGGCTGAACATTCTAAAACCCAACGAGTGGCAGGCATAGGCTTGTGTTGGGCCCATTGTGCACAATTGGAGGGTCCAAAGCCCAAGACCCGATCTTAGCCTATCATCCAATGTCAAGCCCAACAAACAACACAGGATGGACGTTGGGTTGGGATGGCGCCTAATGTCCATATCTAGATCCCATTTGGGCCCATATCTTCCAAGTCCTTTTCATAAGTCATGGTGGGCTATACCTGAGTCATCATCCAATGTTGGACCCTGATGGGTCCAAAACTTAAAAAGTACAACATATAATAGGTACAACGTACAACATATTCATGGACCTTGTTGTCCAACTTCAGTCAACAACCAACATCAAAACCCTATAATGGGTCAAAGCTCTAAAACACTATATGTGTTGGGGCTCCTTGAGCACAATGTCCCACATCAAGGTCCCAGTATGGGCCAATGTCAAAATGACAAAGTGTGAGAGTGATGTTTGGGCTCCTCTATGGCCCAATGCCTATAACACAAGAAGGGGACCTAGTGCTGGTCTTTTGTTGGCTCAAAGTCGAGAGATAGGCCTTAAAGGTCCAAATGTTTGATTGGATTTTATAAAAGTGTACTCAAGAAACCAGTAAACTTTTAGTTTCTTAGATCAATGGTTGTAATCATCCAATAATGATGGTTGTGTGGGCGTATTTCATAAGCACGGGATTCGGCACATAACCCGGCTAAGCCCGTCCCGATCTCAGCTCCTGGAGAGGGCTCACCTCGGCTGGAGCGCTATCCGTCTGTGCACCCCGGTAAATGCAAAGATGCAGCTCGGCAGTAATGCCGAGGTGAGGTGGATATAAGTGGCTCGGCTAGCCGGGGTGGGCATCATGTCAATCAACAATTAATGAGGTCATGTCCAGGTTCAGACGGACAAGATGGGCGCCGAATGCAGAGAAAGCGTGGACCTCATTCCGCCGTCACATCAGCAATCATATGGAAGATCAAGGTATGGTCTAACAGGACAAAGCCTCTACCTACCTCCACTTGCGGGAAAAAGTATGGTCCGATAGGACCGTGCATCCACCAACCCCCACTCAAGAAAGATTTGAGAATGCCAACACCTATAAATTGGCACAACGCAGAATGAGCAGGAGGTAAGCAATCTTAAGTCCTCTCTCCCTCTCCATTCACTCACCCTTTGTTCAGTAACAGTACTAACTTAGGCGTCGGAGTGCCTTCGGCTCTTTACAGCCAGGGCCTCTAACCCATCTTTCTCTCTTATCTCAGGCCTAACAAATCCTCCCCTTCATCAGAGGCTCTTCAGTAGCCCCCATTAAAACAAGTCCGTATTATTTTAGGCACTCACAATGGTTATCGCTAAAAAAAATTCACAATAACACTACAGGTCTCTGCCATGTCCATGTACGGACCTTGCCCCCAACGGGGATTTAGGTTTTAGTACACTATGTACCCCCGCCCTGATTCATAGTTAGACCAGGATGGAGGGTTATATGATGGCATCCAAACTCTAGTTAGTGTGCTTCAAAACTGTTAGGTACTGAAAATCCAAATTAATGGTAGAATCATTACCTTCATTGTCATCACGTGCTAATAATTTTTAAAACATCAAGCTGAATAGACCATACTAAATAAAACAACCGCTATCAAGAACCATCACTCGGAAAGTTAAATATTTGGATTCATATAAGAGTACGATGAACTAAACAATACTGTCAAAAATAATCTTTTTCTTCTAATTTTAGCTTTTCGTTGAATCAAAAGAATTTACAAGTAGAGATTGCCTAAACTACTAAGAGTGCAATAATGACTAGTTTGATGGAACTCTAGCGCCATATGGTTGGGGGATGGTGGAATCTAGCATGGTCCTTTGATTGTGGTGATGGCGGCAACTTGAGAGTAGTATATCTAGCATGGACGTCTGAATGCAGTGATGGATGCGGCTTGTGAGCAGAAGATCTAGCATGGACCTTTGAATTTGGCGATGAATGCGGCGTGGGAGCGGCAGATCTATCATGGACCTTTGAATGTTGTAATGGCTGCAGTGTGGGGGCAGAAGATTGATTATGGACTTTTGAATGTGGTGATGGATGCGTCGTGGGAGCAGAAGATCTATCATGGACCTTTGAATTTGGCGATGGCTGCGGCGTGGGGGCAGCATATTTATCATGGACCTCTAAAGGTGGTGATGGCTACGGCGTGGGAGTAGCAGATTTATCATGGACCTGTGACTGTGGCAATGGTGCAGCGTGGGAGCAGCATATCTATCACGGACCTCTAAAGGAGGCGATGGCTGCGGCGTGGGAGCAGCAGATCTAGCATTGACCTTTGAATGCGGCGATGGCTGCGGTGTGGGAGCAGCAGATCTAGCATGGAACTTTGAATGTGGCGATGGCTGCAGCGTGGGAACAACAGATCTATCATGGACCTTTGAAGGTGGCGATGGCTGCGGCGTGGGAGCAGTAGATCTATCATGGACCTTTGAAGGTGGCGATGGCTGTGGCGTGGGAGCAACAGATCTATCATTGACCTTTGAATGCGACGATGGCTGCGGTGTGGGAGTAGTAGATCTAGCATGGAACTTTGAATGTGGCTATAGTGCGGTGTGGGAGCAGCAGATCTATCATGGACCTGTGAATGTGGCGATGGTTACAGTGTGGGAGCAGCAGATCTATCATGGACCTCTCGAGGTGTGTAACCTCGAAAAATGATAAATTAGTTGGTTTAAAGAGCCGTGATTGTCATATCATTATCCAACGCATCCTTCCTATTGGCATGCGCGGCTTTCTGAATAAGGATATATGTACAACATTGTTTGAGCTAGGCAGCTTTTTCCAAGACCTCTGCTCGAAAACACAGAGACACGATGATTTGAAAAAATTGGAGGAGCAGATAGTTCTAATATTGTGCAAGCTGGAGAGGAGTTTTCCTCCTGCATTCTTTGATGTGATGGTTCATCTTTCGGTTCACTTGCCACGCGAGGCCATGCTTGGTGGACCGGTGCAATATCGGTGGATGTACCCGATAGAAAGGTAATAGTTGATGACCATTGATTAATTATTTATGTATTAGTGCGAATGCCTTGCATTGAAAATCGTAATTGTTATCATTGGTTGTTTAAAGGTTTCTGAAGACCCTAAAAAGGTACGTCCACAACCGAGCTCAGCCTGAAGGTTTGATTGCCAAGGCTTACATTGTCAAAGAGTGTCTCACTTTTTGCTCAATGTATTTAAGGCAGACTCCTCGAGTAGAGCGTCATGATGATGATGGCGAACGTGGCCCTGGGATGTCGGTCTTCACACAAACTGTCCGTCCCATCGAATTGATGGCAAGGGCACATGATCCTTCTCAAAGAGAGCGTGACATGGCTCATTGGTTTGTGCTGAATAATTGCCCCAAGGTGGAGCCGTATCTACAGTATGTGCTTCAAACTAGCCATATGATCCTTCTCAAAGTAGCTTACAATGACACCATTCAAAGAAAAACAAAAGTAGCTAACAATGACACTCTATGTGATTCAAGACCATCTAGAATCTTTTGGGACCCTTCAAGGTCTCTGTCGATCAATCAAAATCCGTCCATCTATTCGAATAAGAGTGCATTCGACTACTTAACATTCACTAAAAGTAAAATCTAAAACCATCTATCTATTCGCTTACAAATGCATCCAACTATTGTGACAAAGACAATTTACAAGTGCCATAGTTATTAATTACATTTCGTTTCGGCAGAAATGGCCGAAATTTTTCGTTTCGGTCAAGTGGCCAAAACGAAATTTCAGCCAAAACTTTTCGGTTTGAATTTCGGTCAATCTCGGCCGAAATTCGGAATTTCGACCGATTTCGGCCGAAATGGAATTTTACATAATTAATTTTTTTTTACTTTTTTTACACATATATTTTATATTTCTTATATTTTCACAAAATATAATTCCAAAAAATTACTAGAATAGATTAAATCTATATTTATTACTTTTTCAGCTTTCAAAGTTTTCAGATCATGAGTCATCGAACCACACTTCTGTGTTTCAATAATCAATTCATCTGCCAATTTATTATTTTCTGCCTCTAAGTGACTTACTTTTATAAGAGCTTCAGACAATTTAGCTTTTAAAGAGACATTTTGCTCTTCAGATTCTTTCCAGCTTATAGCCACTTTTTCATTCATTTTTAGCATCTTCATGGTCCTTGCAAACAATATATTATATTCAGCTTGCCAATCACGTTCTGTCTCTGACTCACCGACATCATGATTAGTCTCATCATCAGAAACTGGTGGAGTAGCAGAAATTGAAGTTGCCATGAATGCTACAAACTTGCCGTTCACATGATCATCTTCAGGATCTTGTGCTTCTTCTTTTTCTATTTCAGAGGACTCTCCATCCCAAGTTGTATTGAGAGCCTTCTTTCTTGGCTTTTTGTTAGCACAGTTACTAGCAATGTATCCATAACCATGACACTCAAAACATTGAGTCCCTTTAGAAGATTTCTTCTTTACAAAGTTTTTAGGGACTTTTAGATCACTTTTCTTCCCCTTCATAAACAACTAAAATTGCTTCATAAATTGAACATCAACTTGGGGATCTATCTCCTCAGAATCAGAATCAGAATCACTAGCAATTTTCTTGAATGATTCTTTGAAGGCTCTCAAAGCAATATTTTTGGATTTTGATTTTTCATTAGGCCTTAAGTTTGCTTCAAAAGTCTGAAGGTTCCCAACTAACTCCTCAGCTTTGAGAATATTCAGATTTTTATTCTCTTCTATGGCCACAACCTTTGCATCAAACTGTTCTGGAAGAGATCGCAGAATCTTTTTCACAACTCTACTTTCAGGAATTGGCTCTCTCAAAGTAAAAGTATCATTCACAATTGTATTCAGTTTTGAATTAAACTCATCAAAAGTTTCATCTTCCTCCATCTTAATGGTTTCAAAGGCTGTATACAATTTCTGAAGTTTCGATTGTTTGACGGTGTCAGTCCCATTATGCACAACCTGCAGAATATCCCATGCTTATTTTGCAGTAGTACATGTAGAAATTCTACGAAACTCAAATATGCTAACTCCATTATAAATAGCATTCAAATCTCTAGAGTTGCAATTGGCAGCCAACTCTTCTTCCTTAGTCCACTTATCATCAGGTTTGGGTCCAGTTACTCCATCAGAAGTAATAGTGGGTAAGGAATAGCCATTCACAACATATTTTCAAACTTTCAGATCTATGGCTTTCAAGAAGGCAACCATCCTAACTTTCTAATAAGCATAATTGTTACCATCCAACAGAGGAGGCTCATTGGTTGAAGTGCCTTCGCGGTAGATATCCATTCTAGCAAAATTTGGATCAATACAATAAAATAGTGCAATCCGCTCTGATACCAATTGAAATTCCCTTTAGGTGATACTAAAATGGATTACTAATTCTTATCTTAACCAAACAATGCAGCGGAAATAAACCAATTAGACAATAAAAAAACTAGCTATTTACCAATCACACACCACAAGAAAGTAGACACAATATTTAACCTGGAAACCCTATCTAGGGAGAAAACCACGAGCTAAAAATCAAGAGTTCACGAACAGTTACAAGATATACTCACAAGCTCCTTTACCTCAGTCTGTACCTCGACCTAAGGACTGTAGTTATTCTTGCAAAGAATCCACTGACAAGACTTCCACCGTGCCCCGTTCTCCTTACTTGATCTCCTCGCACCTTGACAATCAATCTTCTACAAGAAAGGTAGAAGCAACAATGACCTTCTAGAGCAGCCCTTCAGAACAATCTCTCAATGGCTCTAGAGAATAAACTCTCTCTAAATATCTTTGACTCAGATTAATGAGAGTAGTGGTGGTCTCTGTGTGGTGACCTCTAGGGTTGAGAGAAACACCCTATATATACCCCCAAATTCGTGCCTAAGACTTTGTGCACAAGTATGACTTAAATTGGGAAACATAGTCTTAAAAGAAACACTACTAAAATCAAGATTATGACACTTTCCGGTTTTCTGCGCACCAGTTCGCTCAAGCGAACCCATCATCCGCTCGAGCGAATGAGGTCTCAGCGAAATATTTCTTCTGTCAGGCATCTGGGCTTTCAATCTTGACTCGCTTGAGCGAATGGATCAATCGCTCGAGCGGACCCCTTTCAGGTTGATCCGGAAAGTTAGCACATGTAGATTTTTTTTAGCTTTTTGCGTCCTTCCAATCTTCTAACTTCATAGACTTTTTCTAAAACTAATTATAACTCAAGAGACCCAGAGTTTTGTCCAGCCAATGAATTTAGCCAACAATAAAAATCCTAACAGTTTTCACTCAAGTTTCTATAACTCTGTTGCTAAACCTCAGTCTCTCTACTTTTGGTAGGAGAATATCTTGGTCTTACAAGTGCTGCGTTGGATGGTGCTAAAATGCTAGCTTGTGGCCTTGCAACTCATCTCATCTCCTCTAAGTGTATATATAGCCTCTTACTAAGATTAAGACCTTCACAGATGGATTGATATTCTTTGTTTTTCTCTCTTAGTACATCATATTTTTAGCATTGTCCTGCTATCATTCTTATTATTAGGACTGAGATTTTAAGGATAATATTATGGCAATAGTTTTTAATGTAGTCTTACATCATGCATCTGTTCTTCAATATTGGGATTCCTCTATAATTAATTTTTTGTGGACAACAAAGATTGCCCTTCCTAGAAGAAGCATTGATTAAGGTAGAGACTTTTGATGCCGCTGTTGTTAGTTCTCTTCTCGATAAGTTTTAACAAGCAGTAGATTTAAATGAAAACAATGTTTATCATAGGTGAGGCTGCATATGGTGAATACCAAATTTGAGTTTCCAATAAGTTTTCATGATATCACTGGAAGAATTCATTCCTACCCAACATAATGTAGTTTTTCTATGGAAACTCTCTATAGATTTATGTTCTCATGAGGTTCATGCTGATTTTTTTCCTTTTTGGTCTTTTCTTAGAAAGTCAATGATCTGCATGATAGCTACCTCTGAAAAATAATTTTGGTACCTAGCTTAAGGGGTCTAGGACCTCAGCCCTTTGGGTTCAAAGCTACCTAGTTGCCCAGAGTTCGAAGCTACCTCTAATGTTAATCTCTGCAAATCCCTACATGGAGGGAATAGTGAGATGCCAAAGATTAAATTATCACACCATGACAAATTTGTTTTGCATAGAAGAGAAGAAGACTAAAAAAAATCTTGAATAAACAGAGGAAGAAAACAAAAATATGGGAGGAAGCATATTAAAATCCATTCTGTAAAAGAGAGGAGGTTAATTCTCACCAGCATTCACTGTCCTAAACTTGAAAATAAGAAAAAATTAAAACATTTTTCTAAACACTAAAATTTGTTTCACTTAAACTAAAATACATATTTTTTCACAAAACATCTATGAACAAGCCAAATTAGAAAAAAAAAAAAAAAAACTGTAAAAAATGCTAATCTAACAATGACTTTTAACACAGAATGGATACCATTAACCGATGCTTCTGCAAAAGTACAGTTGAAGAAATTTTATCTGCACTTGTAAGTGAATGACATCTTCTCTAAAACTTTTTCTTATTCTCTGTATTATTGCTTTATTTGCCACCATATTTGTAAAATTACTTCTTACCTAGTCATGAAGAATCTGAATGTCTCCAGGGAAATGAAGCTATGGAAGGAACGGAAGATTGGACAACTACAACAATTCAGTTACTAGAAGAACCATCCCCAATTAGTCTAAATAAAATTCTTAGATCGGCATGGATTCAACACAAATGTTTAGGTATGAAAGACGACTGTAGGAGGGTCTAAGTCCCAATTAGATTTTTATTATGCAGTTCAATCCAAATAAAGAAAACTAATTCATCAAGCAATCAACCACACGGAGAAGACACACAAATTTTTTACGTGGAAAGCCCAAATGGGAAAAACCACGAGACCTATACCCAGTCCATGGTAAACCAAGCACTATGAAAATCTGAACAGTTACAAGATAACTCATAGACCAATCCCCAGTTGACCACACCTAATGGGCTATAGAACTTCTTGCCAGTGACTCGTCGTTCACCGTTCGCCTGCGCTTGAACCGCAACCCACCTTGAAGCCTCTCAAGGTGCTTCAAACAGCAAAGAGTAGAAGATGATCTTTGGTGCCTAACTCTTGCAAACACAATACGAAACTCTCAAGGATCTCTCAAACAATCTCTGAATTTTGGATGGGAGAGAGGTGGGGTTCTAGGGTAGCAAGAGTTTGTTTTTATAGGCTTTGATTCGTGCACGGGGTTTTCTAAAAGAATTAGGACTCGAACATCTCGTGGAGAGAAAATAGAAAGAGTTTTCTAAAACGCGTTGGGAAGTTTCGCGTCGTTCGCTCAACTGAGGGTAAAGCTCCCTAAAGGAAACTTTTGTGCTGTTTTGAACGCTAAGAATCATTCAGAATTCGCTCGACCCAAGAGGTTTCACGCTCGAGCGATCTTGCATTCTGTCTCGAAACGCTAAGACACCATTAGAACTCGCTCGACCTAGGGGAGGCCTTGCTCGAGGGAATTGAGCCTCTGTCTTAGGTATGTTTGTCTAACAGTATGGTTTCGAACAAATCTTCGATTTTCTTCACCAATCTTCACAAAGATCCACACTACGGTCCAAAACTCTAGAATAGAAAATTACAACTCAATTTTGAATAGGTTTTTTTTTCTAAAACCCACCGAATTGCCAACTAAAAATCTAACAAATATCTTCCCCTTTGGCAATCAATGAAAAAACTCTCTAAATACAGTCAAGACTAAAAATCCCATTACAATTTGTCCAAAAAAACTTATGAAACTTGAAACCTTCTTCTCATCCAATGTAAGATTTTCCTGTCCCTAAACAGAATAGAAACCCTACACAACAACCATCACAAAGATGTAATATAAAATCAAAGAAAAAAAAATAATAAACGAACAAATAACATCAAAACCAAAAATTTGATTGACAAATCCCTACTCCCCCTTTTTGTTTAGGAATTGACAAAATAATAGCATGAGAATATGACAGTCTAGAACATAACAGGAGTTTAATAAACTCCTATAAATATCCACAAAAACTCACAAACATGGAAGTCCAGAACATATACTTCAGTACCGAAGGCAAAAACTAAACCATAAACATAAAAAACATCACATAGACCATATAACCCAAGATAAGTCAGATAGAATCAAAAGCATAAACCAACAACACAAGAAGACTCAGTGTCGTCGAAGCCAGTTAAACATAGAATCCAGCTTGTTATCAACTTGTTGAGACCTCTCATCAACCCGCTGACGCAACTGCTGGCAACCATTATCAACTCGTAATTCCAAGTTCTCTATCCGAACTGCCTGGTCATAGAAAGCATGCTCTAAATCCGATAGACGAGCTGAAAATGATGACTCCCCCTCAAATGCAGGCTTTTCTTCATTTTCTTCTTGGTCTTCGACAGCTTACTGAGCTTGGTTTTTGACATGGGAGATAGATTGTCCCATAGTCTGGCTATTGATTTTCATTTTTGGTTCCAATTTTACTTCATTGAATATGAAGTACAACTCTTTTCAATCAAGTACTTGCATATCAATACTCCAAACGGTAAAGAAAACTATCGAGCAGCTTTGTGCAATATCCGCCACATAACATTGTAAATACATTGTGGAATGTCCACCGATACTCCGGTCCCGATGGCATAGAGGAGATAGGATTGCTCATAATTCACATCAAACGTGTGACCTCGGGGTTCCACATTGCAAGCGACAAAATTATTCGGCAGACGGTAGTTAACATCCAACTCCTTTTATAAAATCAAATTACCAGCCTAAGTACGTTCACCACAGCATATTATGCTTGCCACAACATCAAGTTCATTTGGAATATTCTTTGGACCAGGAGACAAAATTTTTGGGTTTATCACAATGTGTTTGCCTCACATATATATATATATATATATATATATATATATGTAAGTCCTATGATGATTAAGCATGTGATCTCCAGCATGCCAACTCACGTAGCTGCCACCTTGCCTCACCCTCCTTCCATCTACAAAGAGCTAGAGAGAATGATGAGACACTTCCTCTGGTCAGGTAATGCTTCCTACTCCAATATCAACTACGTCAACTGGGCATCCACCACCCTTCCTAAAGTTGAAGGTGGCCTTGGTATCAGGAAAATCTCAGACACCAACGCTGCCTCTTTCATCAAGCTTGGTTGGCAAGCTTCCACGGCAACCTCCCTATGGTTTCTCAGTGGTTCAAGAATTGTTACTTCAAATATCAACCTATTTGGAGCCCTGCGAATACCATCCATGGTTCTTGCATTTGGAAAAAAAAATTCGCCGCCTGGCTCCTTTCATTCATAGAGGGAGTACTTGGATCTTTGGAAATGGATATGACATCCTCTGGCTTGACTCTTGGAATGAAGGCAAACCTTTCTCTAAAAGAAGTCCTCTTCTGCAATTCCATCTGGATCATAGGCTTTCTTCTCTGTTCCAATCTGGATCTTTGTCCATCCCTGTTAACATCCTCCCAGCAGTTCACCATCAGCTTTCTTCTCAACTCTCGGACCTCTATCCAAGCCCAGCAGTTAGAGACACTCTCAGGTGGATAGACTCTCCTAATGGCCAGCTCTCCTTGCAAGCAGCCTGACACCTCGTCAGACATAGAGCTGGAAACCTTCCCTGGCCCAAGTTGATCTGGAATAGCATCTCCCTTCACAAAATCAATTGTTTCGGATGGCACCTGATGCACAACAAAACCCCAACTGAATCTCGTTTGAAGCATCTAGGTTTCTCCCTAGCCTCCAGATGTAGTGTATGCTGTCAAGAGGAAGACACAATTGCCCATCTTTTCTTCTTTATGACCAAGCAAAATCTCTATGGCTCTGGCTTCTTCAAGCCGCTGATTCGCAGCCTCCTCCAATTTTCTCTGCCTCTGCAATTTGGCAAACTCTCTCCAAGGGAAACGACTCAACATGCCCTAAGTATATGGCAACAGTCTTCATTAACGTCATATATGCTCTGTGGAAGGCCAAAAACGAATCCATCTTTGAAGCTTACAAAATCCCTCTCAGTCTCATCAAGATTCAGCTGCAAGAAGCGATCTCCTTCTCCCTGAAGAAAATTAAAAAAACTTTCTGCAACATTCAACTCAGGGCAATCTGCCATTTCTTGAGAATCCCAGGTGCCCCTTTCAATTCAGAAATTTAATCTCTTCGATGAATCTCTACCTTTTTCTTTTTGTTTCTTTTGCCTTGCTTAGTCAGTGAGGGTCACCATTGACCCATGCATCTTCTCTCCCCTGTTCTTCTTTCTTCCTTTTTCAATATAATTACCCTTAAAAAAAAAAAAAATACTCGTTGCACTTCGTTTGATAGAAATTTGTGAGTGTGCGAATTTGGTTTTTTGGGGGGGTTTTGAGGAGTCACCGGAGTACAAAATGCTCAGTTTGAGAAAAAAGTATATAAATACACAATCACCATAACAAGACCAGAATATATGGAAAGTTTGGTTTCTCATTGATTTTGTGACAAATCACATGGTCTTTGAGCACTAGTGCTTCTGAGTCAACACTAAGCTCAATCCTTTTAGATCAATTGAGTAAATTATAGAGTTTTGGGATCTGATGGATATCAATCCTCAATTACAATACTTAAGAATTCTTTAACTATGGTTGTTAATGACACTTGTAGAGCTTGAACACCGAGAGAAAATGTAAGACCCCGACCACGCCTAAGTTTGATTAGCACTTAATTAATCTTAATTAGGTGCCTAATATGTATTTTGGTTGGTTTTATGATGGATTAGTTAGATTAGTGGGGTTTGACCTTAGTTAGGTAGAGTTATGGCCTTTTGATAGTTTTAATTTTGTGGGTGTGTATTTCTAGTATGTGTGGGTCTTTGTGTGCATTTCATCAAGCACTTTCTCTACATCAAATCCTATGTGTGGACCCAAACCAAGTGGACCCAACCCAACTCATATCCAAGCCCAAATCAAACCAAAAGCCCCTTTTCAAGATTCATCTAAATAGCACGGTCTTGCATGCAATGGCCAAACTCAACTCCCATTTAAACAACGTTTTTTCCCCTCATTCCTTCCCTTCATTCACTTCATCTGAAAGAGAGAGAGAGAGTTCTTCTTCTCCTTCCCTTCTCCTTCATTTTCTTCATTCTCTTCTCTCCATCTCTCAATTCAAACTTAGAGAGGACTTCCGGCCCATCTTCTTCTTCAACATCATCTCTAGTTGCTACAAGCTCTCAGACACCTCTTCCAACTCACTACACAGTCCATTCGTAAGCTATCATTCTCTCCTAATTCCTTTATCTTACTTGAAATGGTAGTTAGGATTGTTCAGATGTGCATGCATCGCGTTCTTCTCATTCTAGTTGTGAATTGTGGTTCATTGTAGGATTTCATCTCTTACATCATCATCATCTTTCTTCTTATCCTAATGATAAGATCTCTTTTACCTAATGATTCTCCGAACATAGAATGGACTGTTTGGATTCAATTAAACTACATGCATGTTACATAGCTCTCTTCTCTTGCATTCATTATTGTAGGAAATTCATGTGAGCATAGAAATTGGGGGTTTTTACATAAGTTGAGCCAAAGAAGGATTATAGTGAAAAGCACCAAAAAGAGGCAAGTAATGAGCAATTATTAACGTACGCATGTGATTAATCCTTGATTGAAAAACGAGGTTCAATTGTCTATATATATATATATATATATATATTTAGCCCATTTCCATCAATTTATTTAATATTGGAATGAGTTCTTGTAATGGATTAAAGTGGAATGTAAATTGGATGACATGGATTTTGTGAGCACTTTGGAGGGCCCTTTTGTCTTGATTTATACCTTATGAAGATAGGTTTTAGGTATGGAGAATAGGCCCCAGAAAACAGAGCATTTAAGCTCAATTTCTGTATACAAAATGGGTACAACGTGCTCCCAGCTCGAGCCAAGTCACTTGGCTGCTCGAGCAGGTAAGTTTCTACCTAAAAAAAAAGTCACAAAATGCTATCCGCCTAAGCAGGTAGGCCCATTGGGCCCAACATTGTCAACTTTGAACGGCCATAACTTTTGATCCGTACATCGGATTTTGGAGTTCCATATATCGTCAGAAAGCTCTTGAAACGTAGGAACCAATATTCCACACATCCTAATGATCAGGTATTGGGATTGGAAGTTGATATATGGACCATTGAATCGGGCCTATCTCTTTTGGAAAAAGGGACTTTAAACCTAGTTGAACCCTTAGGCTGGAACCATTGTCCATTAAGGGAGTTAATTCCACTTCAAAAGTCCTAAACTCTACATAATAAATTCCTGAGGATGATTGTGACAAAAACACTAAACCAATGAGGTTTTAAGAGTGTAAAGGAATGACCTTGTAGAACCATAGAATGGTACCCATCACCGATTACTATAGTTCGATGGAAATCCATAACACATGAGAAATCTTGGGCTGAGATCATCTCATGTGCTTACCCATCTTATATAGAACTTCACCATGGGTGTTGATTTAGAGGAACCTGATGTACCTCACGCATACACAACGTGACAACGAGAAAATATAGCACGTGCATCGAGTTACCTAAAATTACGTCGAAATTGACGGTTAGGAACAATGGGTAATTAGATTAGGTTTGGCTAGTAAATCTCTTTGATTGTATTAATCAAATTGCATTTGCATATTGCTATTGATTTTATTATTGTCCTCAAATATCTCAAGAATTGTTATATGCATTATTCGTATTACTTCTTAGTGATTATTGCGATTGTCTTACAAATGTATCGTACATTGATGTGAATAGTGGACTAAGTAAATATGACTAGATTGATTGGAATGATCGGAATGAAATGAATGATTATAATGGAATCGAAAAGATTCGAAATGAATTGAATGTAAAAGTCTTACTCAAGTCCTATTGATTGAATCGAATGACTCGACACTATTAAGGTTCGACCAAATGATACTTAACTAGGTTGAATCTGGGTTTAGAATTGAACGTCGCTACGCAGTAGACCGTCTATAGCACCGGAACTCCAGAACCCGGGTGGCCAAGAATACCTTTGGCTGGGCCCCTGGTAACATCCCAACACGATTCCCTCTCTCTAAAAGAAAGGATGGATGAGCTTATGTAGTAGCCAATTAGAATGAAGTATGTATTTGACCTTAATTCTATAAAGCATGAATTACTCATATTGCACAATGTGCCTAGTTTACAATTAATTGACATCTTTTAATCTTCTGTCAATAATTCAAAATTTAATAACATGTGTTAATCTTAATTGCCCATACATTGTTGAATCTTCGTATTCATGGTGCTACACTTGGTGTCACAGGAATCCAAGTTACCGAAGAAGATACCTAATAGCTCTCAGATTTGAGATTGAATTGGTTGAGGTAATGGTTAGCTTGACCCTGGAGTACATACAAGAGTTGTAATTGTGACTTGAAACTAAATAGTTAATCTTGCACTTAGCCTAGTATGCATTTGATGGTTTAAATTATTAGCTTTGTAAGGACTAATTGTTATGTAACACAATGGTTAATGGACTGCTCATGGCTTTGAAATTAATATTGTACATGCTACCGCAATTAAAAGTTCATCAACAGGTGTCAGTGAGTAATCCTCATACATGCGAAGTAGAATTTTCTCCTTTGTGAACTCGGATTTGGTCTGAAATATGTGCGAGTTCACGAGAGTACGCGTGTCATACCTCGCATGAACCACCCTAATCCGGGAATTCTCGGGTCCGAAATGAGACAGAAAATCATTCAATGAGATTTCAAGTTTAAGATAAGGACCACAAAGGAGAGAGCACATACACTGCAACTCATGTCTATGCAAGAGTTGTCACCTTAGAACACTAACTCAAATTTCTAGGACTTGGCAGAGGAAAATTAAGAAAAAATTGCCCCCTTCAACTTATAATTTCTACAACATTTAATAGACCATGAAAGGTTCCTCACCCAGTCAGCAAATGATTTCTACTTCGTAACAACAAAGTCAAGATGGGATATCTTTCTTTAGTGGTGATAAGATGCCTTCACCTGTTTCCATTAATAGGATCCATTTGGAGACTGAAATTGATACATTTGTAACAACCAGAGCTGGTGTAATATAAAAATAAAAAATTACTTTAACAAGAGGAATAAGATTAAGGGAAATGTATAAAAAATAAAAAATAAAACAATCATTCCATTCTTTTGGGGCTTCATTCACACCCCAATGAGGGGTGCAGAGCTTTAATATTGGGCCCGAGTCATTACAATGTTGGGTTGAACAAGCCAAAGAGTCTTTTCCATGCTTTTTCATAATTTTTGGAGATCATCTGATATTTGAAAGCTTGGGGTTGTCTCTAGTCTGGACCCTCTTAGGACCCTACTTCGACGGGACCTACATTGGGTAATGACCCTTTTTCTAATGTTTCAAAATAATAGTTTTCAGTATGATTTCACCACACATATTTTGGCTTTTAGAAAGCATGAAACTTAGGATCCCAACTTTTCAGATTTTAATCTCAGCAAGTTAAATTTGATATTAAACGCTTAGATCAGATGCACAGTCATATAAAACATGTGATTCATCATATTTAGAAAACCCCCAATTTCAGAAATAAAATGGGATCATTAAAACTCAATTCTGACATGTAGAACTAGTAGAACATATTCATGTTGTGTAGAATTCAATGTGCGATCCAAACTCAAAATCAAATTAAAAATAATTTCCATCAGTTTTAACATTGCCGAATATATTCTTAGATTACAAGCTTCACATATCATATGGCTGACTTACAATCTGAGTGTAGATCTCTACAACATGATCATCAATGATATAGATCGCGACCCCAATCCTTATTTTTCCAACAAATTTGACCAAGGACATTCCAGATTTGAGGATTTGACATTAAGTTACTCGTTGCACTTCGTTTGATAGAATTTTGTGAGTGCGAGAATTTGGTTTTTTTGGGGGTTTTGGGGAGCCACCGGAGTACAAAATACTCAGTTTGAGAAAAAAAAGTATTACACAATTACCATAACAAGGCCAGAATACATGGAAAGTTTGGTTTCTCATTGATTTTTTGACAAATCACATGGTCTTTGAGTACCAGTGATTCTGACCGAGTCAACACTAAGTTCAACCCTTTTAGATCAGTTGAGTAAATTACAGGGTTTTGGGATCTAATGGATCTCAATCCTTAGTTACAATACTTGAGAAATCTTTAACTAGCTATGGTTGTTGGTGACGCTTGGAGCGCTTGAACACCGAGAGAAATCATTCTTTGTGATTTTAAGTATAAGACAAGGACCACAAAGGAGAGAGCACATACACTGCAACTCATGTCTATGCAAGAGTTGTAGCCTTAGAACACTAACTCAAATTTTTAGGACTTCGCAGGCGAAAATTTAGAAAATATTGCCCCCTTCAACTTATAATTTCTACAACATTAATAGACCATGAAAGGTTCCTCACCCACTCAACAAATGACTTCTACTTTGTAACAACAAAGTCAATATGGGATATCTTTCTTTAATGGTGATAAGATGCCTTCACCTGTTTCCATTAATGGTATCCATTTGGAGAGTGAAATTGATACATTTGTAGCAACCAGAGCTGGTGTAATATAAAAATAAAAAATTACTTTAACAAGGGGAATAAGATTAAGGGAAATGTATAAAAAATAAAAAATAAAACAATCATTCCATTCTTTTGGGGCTTCATTCACACCCCCACGAGGGGTGCGGAGCTTTACCGTTGTCCACCTTATCAAGATTTGAACTGCTAAAATTGATGGTCCCCTCATTCAACAGCTGATGTTGAATTTTACTTCAATAGAAGTTGATCTCACTAAGATTAACCATAGTGAAGTAAAACTTGAAAAACTACACTTAAAATGAGTAAGTTTATTTTGAATGGTTTAGATATAATAGTTGAGCTCCTCTATGAACTTTCATACCCCTCACAGAAGCGCGAGTGAGCCAATCAAAGGATCTTGGGCTTTTAAGTATACACTCTAACTTCCAGAGTTATAGCTGCATGACTTGGTAAATGGGTTTAAATGTTGTCTTATCAACCATGCCTACCGCAGGAATGGTGGCCCATCAAATGATGACATGTAACTAATCAATATATTTTTATTTATTAATAATGGACGGAATGATTCGCATGCATCCAATCCAGCATGGGTCCTACTTTGAATATAGTGAGATAAAAAGTCCATGTTAAAACAAGGAGAAAATGATTATTTTAAGCGGCTTGGATTCATTCTTGTAAGTCCTATTATTTCTGTTTTTCAAGTGTCCTCACGAAGTTTTAGGGAATTATGTTGGGACCGGAAAAATGTTGGAATTCAAGACTTTTCCATGGATATTATTAAAAATTATGCAAAAAAAAATCAAATCAAATCTGATGATCTTTTAGACTCGTGTGCTTCCCTAGTCAAATGGTCCAATACTGGGCCTTTCTATGATCAAAGACCCGGTCTGGTCTGTCCTGGACTAATTATGAAAAGGGCCATTTACATTTCCAAATTGGTCCACACAAGGGCTAGCTTTGAAGCCGCAGGGTGGAATGTGGATCAGGCTTTGAATTTAGGCCCTATAACTAAACAGTCTGGGATTTAGACATTTACCAAAAATAATGGTGATTGATTTACAGATAAATTAAAATAGAGGAAACTACCGGAAAAAGCCCCTAAGGACCCCATGGATGGTTGATGACCCAGTATAATATTGGAGATCGGAGAGGTCCCCTGGGCCCATTTTATTTTTTTTATTTGTTTAATGAAATGGTCGATATCGACCATTCTGGCGATTTTACACAACTATTTGAACCTCATTTCTCCCTCATTCCGCATTCATCTCCTTTCCCTTTTCCCTTTGTCTATCGCAATCGACATTTTCCCCTTTTAGGTCTGAATTCTCCTTAGAAGGAATTAAGACTTTGGGTGGTTCAGGAGGCTGATGTATTCTTTATTAATCGTGCCAATGTAGTGTTCTATCTCTTCATCTTCTTCTCCAAGGTCTTTCAAGAGCTCTGAGATGTTGGGTTCGGTTGGGCTGTTTCGTGAACAGGGGGAGCTTTAAACACTTACTCTGAATCAGGAAACTTAAGCACTAAGCTTGAATCAGGCGAGAAAGGATTTAAAAACCCATCAGAGGCAGTCACTTGAAGCACACATCTAGGTTTCAGAGAACCAATCTGTCCAATGGATTTCGGTCTCTTTAAGAACTTTCCCTTCATCCCCCTTCATCTATGTTCTTATAGATATTTGAAGTGAAAAGCAGCTATCTTGATAACTCAATTCCTGAAATGAAGTGAATATGAGGGATTGACTTTAACCAAGAGATGAAATCACTGCTCTTAATTTTCTTCCTTGATCTTCTTAAAAATTTGAATAGAAGATTATTGTTCTCTGAAAGCCTAGTTCTTGAAATGAAGATATGAAGGAAATAATTAGGTGAGGGATTATTGGATAGAATCAAAACCTCCGTGGACTTTTATAACAAAAGCTAAAATCAATTCTCTTCTAAAGCCCAGTTCTTGACAGACATATATGGTTGGTGGTTTTTTCTCGCTCTTGATAATCTTTTAGTCATATTGTTGAACATCTGCTCTGCGTTCTTCTTGCTCTCCTGCGGAAGAGAGATATAACGTTTTTTCTTTTTTCTAGCTCTAATGGTCGATATCAACCAATCTGTCAGTCAAATTTTTCCACAACTTAACTCGTTGAACACGAAAGAATGGTCGATATCGACCATTACTACTTCCTCCAAATGGTTGATATCAACCAATTTGTCAATCAGATTTTTTCCAACATATAACTATCTTATTTGTTGAATACTATAAAATGGTCGATATCGACCATATCGCAAAATGATAAAAAAAAAAAAAAATTGAAAAGGAACTTGGGGACCCCTCTCGTCTTCAACATGTTACTAGGTCCTCGTTGATCCTATGGAGTCCTATGGAGTTTTTTCTCATACTTTCCTTATTAAAATATTTAACTAAAAAGAAAAGAAATTGAAATTACAAATAATGACTAAAAGTTTGATCTCCAACACTTCACAAGGCTGTGGAGATCAAGACCATTTCCATTGAATTAATAGATCTTTCAACTCAAAAAATCTCTCAAATTGACTGGATCACATGATTCACATTCACCAAAAAAATGGAGTGAAGAGGATGCCAATCGAACTAGACATCAATTGAATAATGAAACTCAACTAGAAGGGCACCAAATGTAAGATTATGGATCATATTTCAACCTAACAATTAGTCAATTGAAAACAAGAGAAATTTCATTATTGATCTCCATCAAAATACAATCTTATTAAACAGGGAGGTGCTGTATACAACTCGAATCAGCTAATGGGCAATGACCCAAGAAAAACAAAGAAAAGAAAGGGGAGAAAAAATCTATCTCATTAAATCCATGAATTCCTGTTCAACAGCCTCTTCCAGCCATCTCTTGGACTCCTCCATCAAATCAGGGCTCAGTCTGACCATAAGAGTACAAAACTCCATCTGATTCAAACACTCATCTCCATCCAAATCTCCCTCTCTCAGCATGCTCCGAAGCTCATCATCTTTCAGATCCTGCAACCCCAAAAGAGCTGAATTCCTCTTCAAGCTTTCAAAAGTGATGACTCCTTTTTCCCTATCCATCAACAGAGAAAACCCATTACAGAGCTCCCCCATAAGCCCCTCCTCCCCCAACTTATCTGCCATTAGAGGCAAGAAATCCTCAAAATCTACTGCTTTTTGGGCCATTTGAGATTGAAAAGAGAAAAGGGTGTGTAGACTATGGATTCTGACGTTGAAGGCAAAGGTGTTGGATGGGATTTGGGAGTTATGTCTTGGGTTAAATAGGAGGGAGGGGAAGGGATTCGAGGAAAGAGAGGACCTGTGTGCCAACCAAGATACAGAGGATTCTTGGTGTTGTTGGTCTGCTTCGGCGAAGTTGCAAGGGTAAAAAAGTGAAGAATGGAGAAAGAGAGGCGTTCGAGTCTGGTTTCTTCTTGGCGTTTTCACCGCGGGTGGACCGAGTTAGGGTGTTGAAATTACTAAACTAGCCTTGATTTCGAATGGAATTACAGGAATGTGCTTTGTTTCTTTCGGATTGACCGACTGGCGACTGCCCTCGTGTAATGACCAAAATAGCCCTGGCTGCATTTCTACCAAAACAATGGATTAGGCTTGTGGGCCCACTGGATCAAAACTATCTCGCATTGACTGTGTCACGGTGGTAATCGACTAATCGTTGTATATAGCAGGTCAATTAAAATAGAGGATGGATCCTAGATGGCTCCATCTCCTTCTTAAAAAACCATGGGCCACTATGATTTAGGTTAGACATGGCAATGAGTTGAGTTTAATCCAAGTTTGCCTAAATTCAAATCCCATCTAGATTTGGAAATGTTCAGCATTCCAACTAATCTTATACTAGTTTAGTTTATGATTTATGATGATATCAAGACTCAACATGCGATAAGTATAGGTTGGTTTAGGTTTTTATTTAGTTATTTGCATTCTTATAAAATATAAAATAAATATACTCTTAATTCTATAAATGTCCAGACACATATGCTCTGGGCTCATACTTAGTCTGATCTTGATAGTTTTATGATTTATGATATTAAAGATGCCTATAAACTGGTTTTGATTTGGTTTGGTTATTTCTTTTTTTTTTTTTCACAATATAAAAAATAAACTCTTACTTTTGTAAATTTCCATTGCAATCGTGGAATTAAGGGGAAGGAGGTGGCCATGTGAGAACTTACAAATTTATATATACATATATATATATATATATATATAGGAGCAAGGGTCTCCTAAGTTCAAGTTTAGGATAAAATTTTGTATGCTAATATTTGTGGGGCCCACTTTTGGACCATCCAAATGGACCAAATACATGATCCCTCTAAATTGCACATGTCTACCAATTTTCTGTTAAATCCTAATAAAAGGATCAAACTGGGAGCAGTCAAAATCTGAACCCTGCTCAGTCAAAATCTAAAAACCAATACCAACTGCAAAATAAATAAACCCAAGAAGTGCGTAAGAAAGGGCAACGCATTTAAACTCTGCTCAGTCAAAATCTAGAAACCAATACCAACTTCAATATAAACAAATCCAAGAAGTTTGTCAGACAGGGTCACCCATTTAACCTTATGAATTACCATTCCTAGTTGTGCTGCATGTGAATTAATATATTTGAGGGGTATAATGGTCATTTGAGCATGGTGAATTCTCGACCCCCCAAAAATTAGCCTTTGGCGCTACTATTGGCACAAAAGGAAGCTGAGCTGAGGTGGCACGCAAGTTTGATTATTTGAGCATGCCCCATTATGAAATTCCTTGGAAAGTCATTGGGAAACCATTTAAAGGAAGCTGAGGTGGGTCTTCTCTTTATCTTTCCCCTACAAACTTGTAGAGAAACTTCATGGAAGACTTTGTGAGGAGTATAATAACTTATAAAAGGGAATAAAGAATGGTTCTAAACGCCGACATAGAAAGTGATGTGAGCTTGTCCTGATACCAGAATCGATTTTATTCAGAAACAGCTGTCCCACCTTTCTTGTTTCTTCCATACAGGAAACATCTTTCTGGGTTTTTCTTTTCCTCTTTCCAAGTGAGAACAGTCTCTTTCCCAGCAACAACTACATGCAAGTAGGCCGGCAGCATTTTCTACATATTCATGTTGGGTGCATGGATTTTTCTTTCATGAATCTATTACCAGCATTAAATATTCAACATGAGATGTGCATCTATGAATGATAAAAAGAAAAGGAAGTCCTCCGTGGCTGGACACACTGAACTATAAAACAAATAAAGAATTCATTTACCATTTTGTCAGCAGCGACGACTCTAAAATCTTATTGGCCGATCTGGATCCGCATTGGTTTTTGAAGAAATTGATCTAAGTGTAAGTCTGATAACCCGAGTCAAAGTTGTATGGTGATGCAGTCGATATGGGCCAAGAGGGATGATATGTACAATTGTTTTTATTTTATTTTGATTGTTTTATATATGGTTCAGCCTCTTCTCACCCACTCATCAACTCAACTTGCTGATGAGATAGTTGGCCAACTGATGATTTATCCGAGTGGATCCAAAAACTAGGGACCTCCTTGATAGTCACTAATCATGGGGTTTGGCACTCATCCGAATGGACTAAACCGTTAAATCAACTATGCACAACTTTTGAACAGTGAAAACCTATCGGCCATTATCAAGTAGTTAATTACAATGATCATCCGAGCCTTTGTCACCCCTCGGTCCCATTCCCAGGTGGGCCCCGCATGCATTTTTGCTTGATTCAAACAATGGCTTTGTTTGTTTGTTTGTTTATTTCTTATGAGGACTTAAAGTCACTCTCTCAGTCATTAATCAAGTGGTTAGGATGATCACCCGAGCCTTTGTCACCCCCTTTCCATCCTTAGGTGGGCTCCAAGCGCATTTTTGCTTGACTCAAACAATGGATTTATTTATTTATCATTTTAGGAGGACTCAAAGTCACACTCTTTAACCCATAAAGGAAGCATTTGGTGTCCCTAACCTATATATATATATATATATATATATATATATATGTATATATATATATAGGGGCCAGCTCTTCTAAGCTGAAGTTTATCTTATTCTAAGCTAAAACAATGTAGGTCCCACAAATCAAAGTCGATTATCGTTATTTTTTGCATGATGATCGTTTCCAAAATCAAAATTAATCCAATAAGAACTGAATTTTCCAGTTCCACCATGCAAAAAATAAATATAATTAACTTTGATTTGTGGGGCCAGCACTATTCCAGCTTAGGATAAGGTAAGTTTCAGCTTAAGAGAGCCATGCTCATATATATATATATATATGAGCAGGGCTCTCCTAAGCTCAAGCTTATGATAAAATTTCGTAAGCTCATGCTTGTAAGGCTCACCTTTGGTCCATCCAAATGGACCAAACACATGACCTTTATAACTTGCACATATCCACCAACTTTCAGTCAGATCCAAATTTACTGAACCGTTGCATTGACTATGTATCCATCTGAATGAATTATTGACTATTAAACTTTTAGGTCCATATGAAGATGACAGAAATCACGGTTGGAGCTAATTTTTTGTAGAGAGGGGATCTTAGGGAGTCCTTGAAATTCCCTTCATCCCCATGAGGGTCCCCAAGTGGGCCCCACCACACACTTGAGCTTACCTTATGATAAGCTTAAGCTTAGGAGAACTAGCGTCATATATATATGGGGCAGTATTCATATGCATCCTTCCCTCACCATATGGTGATGGACAAACTCAACGGGGCCCACCTAAGGTTCCATTGATCATGGGACTTGGGGGGGGATGGAAAGAGTCATATGAGATGAAACTATATATCAAGTTTGTGGTCAATCCGGAGTCTCAACCCACTTCATCCATGACCCACAAATTTAATGACTTTATATTAAAGAAAAATTTTGACCCTCAATCCAACGGTCCAATCCAATCGGATTAATGAAAACTCAATTGATCTATTATAGTGTAGGGGGTTCCATATGTGTGAATGATTTGGATGAATCATAAAGTAACCCCACTATGTTGTCCCTCACCATAATGTGGTGAGGGATAGATGCACATGAATATTTTTCATATATATGGGAGGTGCTCCTGTGAGAGCATCTCTCACCTTATTGATGTAAGGCCCCCCACCGTATCCCTCATAGTAAGGTCATGAGAGCATCTCTCATAGAAGCATCTCCATATATATATATATTATAAAAAATACTAAAAATGCTCTAGTGGGAACCAGACAAGTTTCTTCCATGTACATGAAAGTCTGACATAGTAATTTGTTGAAACCATGTATCCCTAACTAGGAAAACTCCTACGAGGGGAATAAGTGAGGAAGCTCCCTTAGTGGGCGTGTTCCTAGTTCTAGGGGTGTTCATGGTTGGGCTAAGGCATATCCAGGCCTGGCCCGACTTTAAAAATATTGACCCAAGCCTGACACAGGCAGCGAAAGTTAGGCTTGAGCCCGCCCATTTACTCAATCAAGCAGGGCTGAATCGGGATTTTTATCACTTTTGTGAGCATTTGATCAATTGTTTGGACTAATTAAATTTAAATTAAATGCATTCCTTAAACAGGCCGGCCTTTGAGCTTTCTATCACTTAATCTAGGCCCAGCCCAATTATTAAACTGGCCCTAATTACCTATCCAAGCCTGGCCCCAAGCGGGCTGGGTCCGGATCGGGCTTAGGCTGGCCCGACCCATGAGCACCCCTACCTAGTTCAGACCATGACATATGGGGCCCACTAAGTAAAAAACTATGACTTATTCAAGATTCTTCAACATTTAATTAAGATCGTAAATATTTTTATATATATATATATATATATATTTTATTGTCTTTTGCTTTTGGTTAAGAGCATGTGAAAGATCATGTGTGGTTACAACAGTCCGAACCCCTTGAAAATTTTAACTATTGTAAATCACTATATTAGTAGTTACTTAAGATGATTATAGTAAAACCCTCAAAAACTAGATTCAGAACTTTCTTTATACCACCTACACACGGAGGAAAGCCTAACCATGAACCAGTACGTTTTGACATTTTTGTCCACGCTCTTACGCGTTTTGAAACATGATCGTGCAGCTTGTTCCTCTCGGTGCACCTAGGCATTGTTGACAATGTGATTTATGATCACCAAACAAGATTTTTGACTTGTAGTGGCCGATATAAGGTTCTCTCTGTCTCTCATCTCTAGTTTAGTTACCATATGGGAGGAATGATACACCCCTGTTTTCTTGGGGCACATTGACAGAGAAATAAAAAAACAGCTTCTGTAAGTGGAGATAAGATCATGGTCTAAATCAAACAACAAAAGGCAAGATTAGGGTGTAATGCGAGATTCAAAGGGAACAGAAGGAATCATAGTACTGTATTCCTATTGGTTGGGTGAGGGAGTAAGGAGCAAAGGGAATCATAATATTATCAATAGATGACATGCTGTTGGTAAAAGGAGATGCATCTTCCAACCACATCTATTTCCAACCAGAGATAAATAAAGAAAATCTTGTGGATCTAGCTTCAAAATTGAATCTTGTTTCTATATTGTTATTATTATTAAGTTTCTTCGTCCACGTGACTGAATTAATGAATCCGTATAGGAACTACCCTTTGATTATGAATTGATCATTGGATTCTCCATGTGTAATGACATTCAGTATATTAATCACACTTGAGATGAAAGAAAAACGCAGTCACATGGTTCTATGTAAAAGGACTCTTTTGAATAAATCACAACTAGCAGATAAAAGACTTTTAGTTTAACAAGCCATTATTCCGACATAAACATCACCAGCACAATTATCCTTTTCTCTAATGCACATTTAGTTCTAATTAGTCGTGAGAGAAAAACAACTTCAAAAGTAATGATTCCATATTTTTATTCTGTGAAAAACTGTTATGGAATGTGCCTGGGCCTAGGTACATAAGTTGATGATGCCCAGGTTATGTACTGTGAACTAGAACGATATTCAACAACTGGACCGGAGTTACGCATAAATGGGTTGAATTCGGGTTGGATCCAAGTAATAGCATTTAATGACCATGGCCAGGTCAAAACTTGTCTATGAAGAAATTATGTGGCCCACATGCTACGAGACCCTCGTCAGATTAAGCATGTGGCTTCTCGTCAGATTAAGCATGTTGCTAAGACATAGGTGAATCTTTTGGATTAAGTTTTAATTTGTGACACTATAAGAGTTTAGATTGGAATATCGCTTTATTAAAGACTAAATTGGAACACATGAGTGGCTAATTTTTAACGTCGGTAAAGATGTAGTGTAACGCTCTGGAGGTCTACATAGACTGTAAAAAAAAGAAAAGTGACTCAGATTATATCAAAACGGACACCATCATACTGTCATGCCTGCGTTTAGGGTGGAGAAATCTAGATGTGTGTGACAGCTTTGACCTTGTCACAAGACTGTGGATCGACAAAATGGGAATTTTCTTTCTTATCAGGGGCAGAAGAAGACCAAGGTAGTCTTCGTTTTTTTGGCACTAAAAGTCTAAAATTGAGTAAAAAAGAGCTTTCATCAGCTGTTTGTACGAAAAACTGAAGCGGAAACCAAGCCGTTGTAAAGCCTTGTGTACAAGATGAGCCCTGCCACTGTTGTACTGCCATAAGATAGAAAGTGGCAAGGCCATCTCAGCCGAGCCGGATTTTTCAAGTCATGGAAGTGGCTTGACCTTTTCTCTCTTCTTGCTAAAGAAAGAGGTGGGAGTTGTCCTATGACTATAATTTGCTTCTAAACCATACGGGAGTTACAGGGGACTTAATCGGCTACTAGCCGAAATAGCTGGAACACCCTCATTTTCCTCAATTGAGTAAAATAGAGGAAAGAAAAAAGAAAAAGAAAAATAATTTGCCTCAATTGGCGGAATAGTCAAACGATGCCTGCTGCCCTTTGCACCATAGATAGGGCTGTTGTCACTTTCGGTCACGTGAACCTAATCGCAGACCGACCCAACGCCAACAGGACGGCCTGGCACAATGGATTGATGGTACAAAAGTGCTGACGTGACTGCTGAGCACAGCGGGTGACGTGCTGATGACGCAAGCCAAGGGTCCTCGTCATGGGGAGAGTTTCTGCAGAGATGAAATCCGACCGTCCGTCTGTCCGGCGCCTTTCTTTGATATGTTTGTGCGCGACAAAGATACGGAAAGTCTCATTTTTCGGTCTTCAAATCCGTGCAAGATGGGATCCGGAGCTCCGACCTGGTGGTAGGGAAGCGAAGCCACGGAAGAGGAAAACGTTGTTTTCACTTTGGCGTGCGGCACAAACCGACCCTTGGGTGTGAAACTTTTACCCCCTGTTTGGGGGGGGGGGGGGGGGGGGGAATGTTTTTGGAGGGTGTTTGGGAAGGGGGGGGGGAGGGAAAATGGAGGGAAGGGGAGGGGAAAAAGGGTGAAAAAATTTCCCCCCCAAAATTGGGGGGAAAATGGGGGAGAGGAGGGGAAAAATGAGAGAAATGACTAAATTGCCCTTTTATTTGTAAAGAAAGTTTTAAAGTTTTTATAAAAGTAAGGGCAAAACGGTAATTTTCTCTCTATCTCACAAACAAACAAAACCCTACTTTTCCACTTTTCTTCCCCCTACTTTTTGACTTCCCAAACAAGAGGAGGTAAAATTAATTTTCCCTCCCCTCCCCTTTATTTTCCCAAACGGACCCTTAGTATGGGCGTGTTTTTTTACAATAATTTTAGGAATGCCAGTGAAGGGAATTTTTAAATTTACAAACAAGGTGGAATTTCTGGATACTCATTTAAACTTGGGCTTTCAGAAATCCCATCAGAATACAAATAGGGTGGAATTCCTGAATTCTCAAAGATTAATTAGGACCTTTTATATGTTGGAATTTAGAAATTTTTAACAAGAAACAAGGGACTTGAAAATGCTAGATGTCCCAAAAATCTTAACTACTAGAATTCCTATAATGAATTCTAGTGAAGTAACAGGCCCTAAGGATATCTAAGTCTTTTAAACTCGGGTCTACAAGTCGTTTGCGCTTCCGAACTCCTGGCGACGAGATCTATGTAGTTGTCGGTCAGTGCTATCTAGACTTGCTGGATATGTCTTCTAATAGGTTTACACTACATGATCTCATAATATCTTCAACGGAAAGAGCCAACCCGTGCAAAGATATCGGATGGGTACTGGTTTATGATTGAATTTGTGCTTTTTTTTTTTTGTTGTAAAAAGATCCAACATATACTTTCTTTTGATAAACCCTACACAACCACTGCGGAACCATTTGACATTAATTGATTATTACCATGTGCAGTGGGGGTGCAATAATTGATGATTTGCTAAAAATCTAATGTACGAATCAAGGGGTCGAGGATTTAATTGAAAGAATACGAGCACACAATCCGGTGTTACAAGTGACATCTGATCTCTGGTTCGTAGTAAAATATGATAAAACCACTAGATCTCAATTGAATATAATCTATGATGCATGCATTGTATTATATATTAATTGCTTGATGGGTCCATGATCAATAACTGGGTTGATCAGATCACTTATAAATGTGTTGACCACAGTGGGAGAACTAACTTATCAATGTGTTTCAATTATATGTTTATTGTCGGGGTCTTCCAATTCTTTGAGAGGTGTCTCTCAAGTCCATGGGCTCTTAAATATTTAGACTTTAAAGGAATTTGAGAAAAAATATAATTTTTTAATTCAAAGGGAAAAGAGAATGTGATAGAATAGCCAAGTACCTCATGAATTGGATACAATGATTATATATTTATATATTTCTGGATCTAATATCTAGAAGTAAAAGAATGAAACTAGTGGATTAATTTGCAGATTTATGTGTAATTCTTGAATTTGCGAAAGAAAAATCTGTAAATGTGAGCATCTATAAATATGGAACAAATATTTTGTGATGTGTTTCGGAAATAAAACGAGTTTGGATACCATTAGACACTAAAAATCCCTATATTTGGTAGATGAATGCTCAAATAATTTCCAATTTGAGATAAAATAAAATCCCGTAAATCAATTGGTGATATCATAGTTTAAGAATATCTGTTATGAGGTAATATAGTTGTTATTTGAATGCATGGAAGATTGTTGATTCTTGGAAAATATTCGAGATGATATAGATTTTCTTGATACAATTTGTATATGTATGTATATATATATATATAAATATTTTAGTTTTAGTTATTTTGTATGGGTTGGATGTGTGGTTTGTCATACCTGTGGCATTGAGAATAAGATATATCGACAAAGATAGAATAAATAGATTGGTTGGGATGGGACTCTTACTAGACCTTGGTATATGTAAACCATTTATAAAGTGGAAGATGATCGATTAACATCGTTCGAAATAACTAAAATTGTGGAGTTGAGTGATATGACCCACTCCAGAATATGCTAACCATTTTTATGTCTAGATTTAAATGGGAGAGAGTAGTTTGTTACTCCGATTAGTGACTTCAACTGATACGTTAAATTTATCTAAATATTTGACATAAGTTTGAGGTATTGTAAAACTATTTTGAGTCATATATCTGTTGAGGTACGAACCAATATGACTACAAAGTTAATAAATAATACCCATTAAGTAGGGAAGTAAGTTTGTGAGTGATGATTCCATACACCACACGGCTAAAATTATGTGGTTAGAAAATTTTAGTCATTCCTTATTGGATATATTAGGATCATGATTAACCACCCAAATCTTCCATTGTTTATTGTGGGGGGCAGGAGGAGTGCGAGGGGGTGGTTCTTACTTGCATAATATTTATTGAATCAGGTACCTCTAAATTTGTGCCCAAGGCCCTCTAAATTTCGGATACGTACCTCTAAAGTTGACATATGATATTGAGGGCATGTGTTGTACACAAACTATTATGGCCACAACTATAATACCAACTCCAATTAAAAACAAAGAACTCATTTTCTTTTTCCATTAGATAATATGAACCATACAAAGGTATATCGTGTGATCAATTACGAATATCGGGTAATAAGCAAGGGTTAAAATGTGTGTTTTCTTATGGATCCTATACAAATCCTAGAGTTGGACCACAATATCTCTGAGGATAGTGGGCGCTACAGAAAGTGAGGGTTTCGACATTGGTAGCGTAAGAAGTTCAAGTCCAGACCAGGGGCCACTTGACAAAGAACAACCCGAGTTATTGAAAATTATTTAGGATTGATAACATTCAACGTGGTTGGATGATGGTCTTGGTCTTTTGTAGAAATCGTGTAAGATCTTAATATATCATTGTCAGTCAATGAAATATGATGATTAACTGTATACTATAAATTAGGAAATTAAATAAGAACTAGGAATGACAATTAGTCAATTCACCTCAGAATCGAAAGGCTATGGGTTCTTTACAATGAAATGATAACGATAGATCGGTAGATAAGCATGATTTATTTCACAAGGGTTTAGAAACGTGTAGGATCTTACTTCACATTCAGCCACCACTTATCCCACAACTAATTGGTGATGGGAAATGGCACAACAATGGTTTTATGGTGGGGACGAGGGCTCGACCACAATTATGGCCGCTCAGGAGCGAGGGTGGACATTGACTCAACAAAATGGAAGGACTTACCTCTTTGGGCATAAATCTCTATCCATATGGACCCTAAGGTCAATGATTGGTTTGTGACAATTTGAAAGTGCACTTGATAGATGTAAAGGCAATATTAATTCCTAAATGGTAAAGAGTGTAAAGAGCTTTACATGTAATATGTGGATTTAGTGATGCAAAGATCATGAGGATAAAATGTACAAACTACTTGACATGATAATTTTACAAGGTCATACGTGAAATTGGTTTATCCCCAGCATATGACATTTTTTTAGGTCAAAGCAGTGAGAGTATTTATATACTTGTTCTTGAATGACATGGTAATTGTCGGTGGTGGATCGAAAGAAATCTCCAAGCAACGATGTTGAAGTTTTGATTTGAGATGGAAATCGTGGGTTGAAGCTTGATGTGCTGGGCATTTGCAAACAACCATGGAAAACCAAATCTATAATGGACTTTGTCACATGGGCCCTGTTGCAAACTTGTGTTAAAATAGTTAAATATGGGCCCTTTTGCAAACTTGTGTTAAAATAGTTAAATATGGACATATGCAAGCCAATCGCCACTCGCATTTATAGATGTGCAAAATCATCCAACAATATGGATCTCTCATTAGCTAGAAGGACGTGCTCCTAAGCAGAGAGACACCTTCCTCGTGGATAATGCAGGGAGCATAATACATGACATCCTTATTGTGCATGAGATGCTATAATATCGAATCTATGAAGTCGGAAATAGATCTTCATCGGTCTTATAGTCAGATTCCCAAGTTATCTGGGTATGCCTGTTATGGCGAGTGAATAAGATAAATCTATGGTACATCAATAACATTTTTTACACTATTTTTGTGGTATGGTTATTATTTTAGAACTGCATGGTTGAATGAATGCCTATTTGGGTGGTGACTTGGATGTTGTCTAGTTATATTTTAACCATTGGCAAAAGGTGTTGATTTTCTGAAATAGAGAAAATAGACCTCTGTAGCTCTTTGAGAATAGAAGCTAGGAATACAATTTGCAATGCAACAATTCAAGTAACCATCAGATTGAATCTCATCTTGAGATTTAAAGTTGATAAGAATTGATGAGGCGGTGCAAATATTTTGAGTCCACCATCACATCAATGAATGGTAATTGTACAATCCCTCAATATATTGAATTGTGATATCGGTATATCTATAATGTAGGTAATAAACGTGAGATTTCAATCTCATAGACTCTACTGGTGGAACTGATGGTCAAATCGTTTATTGAGCATTTTCCTAGGGAATTTTCAAAGGCTGAGAGAGGTATGTGGTATTGGAGTATGTTTGATGTATGTGGCATTCGTGCAAGTATGAGAATGAAGAAATCATATTAAACGCTTGCCACTAGACCCACATTAGATTGAGCATGTGGCTAAGACCACGGTTGAATCTCCCGATTAAGTCTTAATTTGTGACCTTATTACAGTGTGGATTGGGATCAGACTAACGTAAAACGTCTTGGATTAACTTCTAAACTAGGTGTGACTAATTTCCCACCCTGGTCAAGGGATGTGAGATTGTAGGAGAGGTAGACTCCATAGTAGTCGTGACTCCTTGAGATTTCTCTAAATGAAGGAAATGAGAACCCTTGGTTGATCATCCAAAAGATCTAGAGCATTCGCAACGAGTTCGCAAGCTCCACTTCCACAACTAGCAATTCCAACAGCCCAAGTGTAAGGTAGTAACTAGGTTTATTATAATGTCATACCTGAAAGTCCGGGATCCTTACCCTGGGGGGGGGGGGGGGGGGGGGAGTAGGGTGAGTTACTACTTAGTGACCAATTACGACCAATTTTTAAACTTCTTTAAATCAACTAGTCACTTGTGATGATAATAAGATTAAATGTGGAAGCTAACTAAAACAATCACCACAAAGCACGCACCATTACATAAGGATTTATAGTGGTTCGGCCTCAATGCCTACATCCACTACCGGCTTGTGATCCAACACCCCACCGGATTTTCACTATCTATGCTTTTCAATTTGACTAAGTAATAACTTTTACAAGATGAATATTTTCTCTCAAAGTAGTGTCTACACAAACACTAAAAGAGATACAATTTAAGCTCAATTACAATGCCTCAAAAATAGGCGGATATGAAATTGAAAATCTAAATCACACAAACACTATATGAATGCAAAGGTGTATGCTTATGATGTGTGTATGTGATAACTTCAATCAAGTTAAAAAGTAAGCTCAATCAATATATGCTCAAAGCATTTAAAAGTTTAAGGCATATAAAAAGTTTTGATTGAAGTGAAATGCAAATCACATGTATGAATACTAACTTGTTGATGAAGTGAAAATCAAAGGCTTACAAGTTGTATAAAACTAATTAGCTCTAAACATGTGATGCATGTGCAATGTTGTTTTCAAAACCAAACTAATTTAACTAAGGTTTAAATGAATGAAAACAACAAATAAAGATTCAACAAAGTAAATGAATCCTGCTATAAAAGAAATTAAAGATTTTGGCTAGGCATGATTAAAGAAGATTTTAAAACAAACTTGGTTTGAAATCAAGGTGAAAAATCCAATCCAACTTAGATCAAAGATTAAATGAAGAATGGATTCAACACATCATAGTTATTATGCTAAAATTCATTACCAATAATTTAAACAAAGCATATAATATATGATTAATAAAAGTAAAGCTTACTTAGAGATTTAACTTCATTGATCCAAGCTTTAACTTCATTAATGACCCCTTGGTCTCTCTTAGTTCATTCCCCTTTCTCTTGTCTCCAAACACCTCAAGAATGGTCTAGATGTTCCACGCTTCGGTAAAGGAATAAGCTTCATTTTATATCCAAAAAGTGTCCAACGGCTAGTCCCCGGTCGACCTGCACCTTTCCCCGGTCGACCTGGGCTTAACGGTAAAAAATCTGACCGTTTGAAAAAGAGCTCAATGGCTCTATTCTCGGTCGACCTGCAGTGTGGTAAGTCGACCGGGTCCCTTGGGCCTGTCGACTGGCCACATTGCAGGTCGACCCGGGCCTGGGACCATTTTCCCCTAAAATTGCATAAATCAAAGTATTTCTTTGAGGGGAATTTTGGGCCAATGAATCAAGTTTGGAATCATAATTTAAATCAAACTAAGAGGTTTTAAAACATGAAACATAAAAAGCCTAAAATGATTTGAAAGATTTAAAACTCATAGGCTTGCTTGATTCATAAAACTTCTTTTCAAAACTAATTTCATCCAAGATTAAAATCCAAACATGCATGAACCAAGATTTCTACAAGTCTTAAAAACAATGCATGTGTAAATCAAGATTTCAAGATTTTCTAAATCAATGCATGTGTGAAAATTCAAATGATGTTAAAATGATAATGCATCTATCAAATTGCAAAACACAAAATCCCTAACAATACCATTGTACAAGGCAATAAATTCACTAGGGCTCATCTTATATAAGAAAAAAAATATATGCACTTTTGCTAATTATCTTACTCCTAAGTCCTAACGGCCCTTATACAAAGACTGATTGGAACCAACACAAATGATTTTTAGGCAACAATACGATTATATGAGCTTGGAAATTAAATGTGCTATAGAAACAAAGGGAAAGATCATTGTCCCTTCTAACGATAGATTATCCACCATAGACGGTTAAAGGAAATCTCACAAAACCTAAAATAGAAAAAGATAAATTGTATTGATATTCATTTGCATAATGCAATGAAAATATATATTGTTAAAATGCTGATTTAGAGTCCAATTCTGAATAAAAATATATATTTGATGTTTGGAAACAATCTAAGTAACAGAAAAAAATTCAATTTTAACCAAAGTAAAAGGAATTGTAAAAGTTACTATTAATATTGAGTTTGGAAAGAAAAAAAACTAGAAAATAACGTACATAACGATTAAACTTTGGGATGTCATATGGGGGCCAATCACTTTAATAAATCTTTAGTTCATCGCATTTCTTGCATCTTTTTAGTGGTAAGTGAATTCGATAGTTGGATCGTAAGTTATTTTTAATAGGAGTTACCGTGCGTTGGGCTTAACAATGACGTCCTTTTTTACTTTGATGCTCCATAAAATCATCCTTTGTCTATTGACTCTTCTTATAAGTAATTGATTACCATAAAGAGCAAAACAATTGTCATAGATATCATAAGTTATCCTAAAGCTATTACCAAAAATTTAAAAAAAAATTATTGTAAGGCATGACCTTGTTTATAAAAAGAGGGTTTTACCCAAAAAAATCCTCATAGATTCGTTAAAGACCTGAAAGGCCCTCAAATTTTAATATAGACCATATAGAACCTCCTACCACTTTTTTTTTTTTACTTTGTTTTTTTTGCTATTTCGCTATGCGGCGATATCCCCTCTCAGTTATGCACGAGTAGGTGGGGTTATCCCTGCTCATCACAAAGAACCAGTTAGGCGAGGATGTCCCTACCTAACTGAGTGTGTTAAGTTTTGTTGGGCGGGGATATCTCCGCTCATCACATGTTTAGAAAAACGAAAAGAGAAAAAATTACAATTAAGATTTTTTGTTACATTTTACATTTTACATTTTACATTTCAAATTTCATATTCACACACACAATTCACATTCACATCCACATATCACATTTCATATTTCACATTTCACTTTCACATTTTATATTTCACCTTTCACATTCCACGCTTCGGTAAAGGAATAAGCTTCATTTTATATCCAAAAAGTGTCCAACGGCTAGTCCCCGGTCGACCTGCACCTTTCCCCGGTCGACCTGGGCTTAACGGTAAAAAATCTGACCGTTTGAAAAAGAGCTCAATGGCTCTATTCTCGGTCGACCTGCAGTGTGGTAAGTCGACCGGGTCCCTTGGGCCTGTCGACTGGCCACATTGCAGGTCGACCCGGGCCTGGGACCATTTTCCCCTAAAATTGCATAAATCAAAGTATTTCTTTGAGGGGAATTTTGGGCCAATGAATCAAGTTTGGAATCATAATTTAAATCAAACTAAGAGGTTTTAAAAACATGAAACATAAAAAGCCTAAAATGATTTGAAAGATTTAAAACTCATAGGCTTGCTTGATTCATAAAACTTCTTTTCAAAACTAATTTCATCCAAGATTAAAATCCAAACATGCATGAACCAAGATTTCTACAAGTCTTAAAAACAATGCATGTGTAAATCAAGATTTCAAGATTTTCTAAATCAATGCATGTGTGAAAATTCAAATGATGTTAAAATGATAATGCATCTATCAAATTGCAAAACACAAAATCCCTAACAATACCATTGTACAAGGCAATAAATTCACTAGGGCTCATCTTATATAAGAAAAAAATATATGCACTTTTGCTAATTATCTTACTCCTAAGTCCTAACGGCCCTTATACAAAGACTGATTGGAACCAACACAAATGATTTTTAGGCAACAATACGATTATATGAGCTTGGAAATTAAATGTGCTATAGAAACAAAGGGAAAGATCATTGTCCCTTCTAACGATAGATTATCCACCATAGACGGTTAAAGGAAATCTCACAAAACCTAAAATAGAAAAAGATAAATTGTATTGATATTCATTTGCATAATGCAATGAAAATATATATTGTTAAAATGCTGATTTAGAGTCCAATTCTGAATAAAAATATATATTTGATGTTTGGAAACAATCTAAGTAACAGAAAAAAATTCAATTTTAACCAAAGTAAAAGGAATTGTAAAAGTTACTATTAATATTGAGTTTGGAAAGAAAAAAAACTAGAAAATAACGTACATAACGATTAAACTTTGGGATGTCATATGGGGGCCAATCACTTTAATAAATCTTTAGTTCATCGCATTTCTTGCATCTTTTTAGTGGTAAGTGAATTCGATAGTTGGATCGTAAGTTATTTTTAATAGGAGTTACCGTGCGTTGGGCTTAACAATGACGTCCTTTTTTACTTTGATGCTCCATAAAATCATCCTTTGTCTATTGACTCTTCTTATAAGTAATTGATTACCATAAAGAGCAAAACAATTGTCATAGATATCATAAGTTATCCTAAAGCTATTACCAAAAATTTAAAAAAAAATTATTGTAAGGCATGACCTTGTTTATAAAAAGAGGGTTTTACCCAAAAAAATCCTCATAGATTCGTTAAAGACCTGAAAGGCCCTCAAATTTTAATATAGACCATATAGAAACCTCCTACCACTTTTTTTTTTTTACTTTGTTTTTTTTGCTATTTCGCTATGCGGCGATATCCCCTCTCAGTTATGCACGAGTAGGTGGGGTTATCCCTGCTCATCACAAAGAACCAGTTAGGCGAGGATGTCCCTACCTAACTGAGTGTGTTAAGTTTTGTTGGGCGGGGATATCTCCGCTCATCACATGTTTAGAAAAACGAAAAGAGAAAAAATTACAATTAAGATTTTTTGTTACATTTTACATTTTACATTTTACATTTCAAATTTCATATTCACACACACAATTCACATTCACATCCACATATCACATTTCATATTTCACATTTCACTTTCACATTTTATATTTCACCTTTCACATTCCACCTTTCACTTTCACATTCTATATTTTAAGTTACATTCAACATTTTATATTTCACATTTACTTTCAATCAAAAAATTGTGCCCAAATAGATTGAATTCCTACCCATACTATTGCAACCAAATGTGAGAATATCTATGGGTGGTAGAAGTGGTATCTTAAGTAGACAATTATCAATATGACTAGAAGGTTTAATTACCAAGCCACCGAAAGACCCCTTGAGTAATGTTTTTGATTCAATAAAAGCATGTTTGATTGTGTTTCTTTTAGGGTTCTGATTAGGACTTGGGGATATAGGATTTGAAATAAGGATTTAGTCCTTGACAGTTTTCACCATGTCTTTGCTCCCCCTCTAAACATAGTAGAGGTAAGCAATACTCTTTGCTTGTGGGGCAGACTACTGTATCAAACACATCTTCAATGTGTTCTAGCCATTCATTAGCTTGCATCGCATCTTCATTTCCATGGAACTCGGTGGCTCCTCTCTTACGGAATCGTTCATAAATAGCATGAGGATCTTTATCCTTATGCTGTAACACCACTTGTGTCTCAACATGGTGTTGTTGTTGTACTGGCGGTACAAGTGGAGTCTGCAATTGAGCCTGTAACTGGCTCTGAACTTCTAATAAGGCAACTATTTGGGTCTGCATACCCATTTGAGCTTCCTGATTCCTGGCTAGCTGGGTTTGCATGCCCATTTGTGTCTCATGGCTTCTAGCCATCTGTTCGTTACTTCTTGTTAACTGCTCTAGCATAGCAGTATACCTAGCATCAGTGTCAGATATAAGAGGGGAATGTGTGACTTCCACAAAGTCGTTATTCTCAGATCCTGATCCAGAAGCCATACGGTAAACAATACGGAATGTAAGATATATATCTTCACACTCCCATCACATATATATCACATATAGTGAAAGTAGTAAACACAAATCCAAGGTTGGATTTGTTCTAACTGTAACGTTCCTCACTTCGTTCTTAGTTTTACTAAGTCTTTTAAAATCTTGTATCCTAACTTTTTAACTAGTCTCTGATACCATACAATAAGTATGTCACGACCCGAGCCCAAGATCAGAGTAATCAGGGCTTAACCCCGCGGCCAACCGAAAATTCAATTTCGCCTAACCGAAATATGGCGGTCAGCTCACGGTTAGCTTTTCAGAGGCTGACCAATTCATGGATTTCAGGCAGTTAGCCCTGCGATTAGCCGCAACTCACCCAGAATTGAATTCTGGAGCTTTAGAAACTCTGAAAAAAAATTCTAGAAATTGAGTTCCTTGAACTCAAATCACTCCAATAACATATAAATCAATAGAAGGTGTATATACTTGCCTCTATTTGAAGGTTGATTAACAAAAACTCCTCTTTCTTAACTTGGATTGAGAAAGAAACTTCTCAACTTGAAGCTTTTCTCCAAGAAAACTCAAGAAGATGATGAAGGAGATGGAGAAGATGAAGCCCTCTTCAATAACACCGTCAAACTCTTAATCTTGTGCTTGATAGAGAGAAAATGGAAGAAGGAAGAAGAAAATGGAAAAGAGTTGAGTATAGGGTTTGGCTGTGCTGGAAATGAGATGAATGAACTCGTCTCATTCTTATAAGCCCATTTTTGCATTTAAGCCCATAATTCTCTTTTCATTTACAATTCGAGTCAAATGAAGGTCCATTTGCTCCGTTTCTCGCCAAACAAATTCGAGTCTCTTATGAAAGCTAACGTACTCATTGAGATACGCGCGTTGGTATTAAGAGTTTCTGTATTCGACAAAATACGTGAAAATTCGTATTTACAAAAAAGTCCTTAATTTCCTTATTTGAGTCTAAACTCCATTTAATCCATTCATTATCATTTCATTAAGCCTAAATCTTCATTTTAGGCTAATTCAATTCTATTCGGTCATAAACCACCATTAGCTTAATTAAACATAGTTAATTAGCCTTAATCCTCAATCAATTAGAGTTAATCTCGATTAACTCGGGACGGGGCCTAACAAGAAATAACAAGTCAACTTCCGCAATTTAATAGACATATAAGAATCCATTTTCTTGCAAGATCTCTTTTTCCCAAAAATGTAAAATTTTTTCTAAGAAAAATAAAATTACAAGTGACAATAAATCTATCCACAAATCTATTAACTCCAACAAGTAGCATCCCATGAAGAATCATGTCTTTAAATAACAAGTCGACTTTCGCAATATAATAGACATATAAGAACCCTTGTTCTTGCAAGATCTCTTTTTTTTTTCCAAAAATGTAAAACTATTTCTAATATAAAATGAAGATAGACACGTCTCCATCATGTTTCTTATTGGAAAATGAAGTGAACTATGGAAGGTAAAGCAAAATAATGGTGAGAGAGAGAGAGAGAATGCATCGAGGAGAAGATTGTGGAGGAGAAAAAAGATGGAAGAGAAGAAAGCCCGTGAAGGAAAAGAGAGAAGGAAGAAGAAGAAAGCTCGTGGGGAAGAAGAGAGAGAAAAGAAAGTTTGTGAAGGAGGAAAAATGAGGAAGAAGTCGAAAGCACATGGAGGAGAGAGAGGAGGATGAGGAAGAAAAGAAGGAAGCTCCTGGCGAAGAAAAGAGGAGCAAAAAGAAAGGAGGGAAGTTTGTGGACGAGAAGAGAGGAGGAAAAAGGATTTTGAGTGAGTATTAAAGAACATGCAAGCGGGGATATCCCTACTTAGAATTAAAAAAAAAAAAAAAAAAAAAAGAAAACCAAACAAGCCCCTCGACTAACACGGTGGACCAATATATTTTGGATCATTTTTGGTCTCCATTAAGTCTAAAAGGATTTTTTTTGGTAAATCCTATTATAAACAAATCGAGTTATTTTAACTTTGATTATGAATATCCAAACAGGCCTACGAGTTGCGTATGTAACATACCAGTCAATGAAAGTGTAATTATATTACAGAGACCTGCACTAGAACATATGGTCTCATATGATCAATCCACCTGTGACGTCAAACTATTCAAAGGAGGAGCTGCATTGGGTTAATGTAGCCCAAATCACACTATAAAATTCAATGCCGTTGATCTAAGAATCTATTTACATCCAATGGATGGCTTTGACCATTAAATTATGGTGACTTTTATGCTAGATGAAATCCATGGTACGGCCCTACCATCAATTATTAGGTGGGCTATGAGAGCTTCAAAACCAAGCCTAAGTAAGCTGTGTGTATTGGATCATGTTTTAGTCTATTATAGATTGATTGATTTCTAAATACAAAGTATAGACACTACATACAAAATGGGATTTACATAGGTGAGTTTCGCATATGTAAAATTCAGATATTTGAAATATATTACCATGTTTGTTTGGAAGCACAATTTTCACATGAGTAAATGATGATGGGTTGGAAAGATTAGAAAAATGAAAGAAAAACCGATATTAGTTTTATATAATTTAATAGGCCTCAAAACTCCAAAAGTTTTCTCAAAACGAGATAGTGGGTCTAAGAAACAGTTAACGGTTCAGATCATGAATTGGGAGCTCACAAAAAGTACAGATAATTAGAACGTCGGATTCAATTATTTTTGTGTATGTCAAATATTTTTAAAAATCTATGAGGATCTAATATATGAAACTTTATGTGTTAGTGTTTATTTTATCTATGAAAATGTTGAAAGGTTTGGATCATGAATTAAATGCTCACAAAACTGCAAATAATTAGAAAGCCCAATTTAGATTATTTTATTCTTTCCATAAATTTATGAAGATCTAAAATATGAAACTTCATTTCTTAAGCTTTGACATTTATATGAGAATATTGAATGCTTAGGATTCTGAATTGGGCCCCATAAAAGTACAGAAAATTAGGTCTATATATATTTTGCAATTTTCAAAAATCTCTTGAAATCTATATGAAGATTTATTGTCCTGGGGTTTTGTAGCTAAATAAAAACTAGCAACAACGCCCTGTGCTTAGCCCGGGGCAAAAGGTAAGATATTACATTTTAAATTTATGAAATATCAAAATTAATTATAAACATATAAGAATATATTCATTCATATTTATATAAAAACAATCAACACATCTTCAATCATAAATACAAGTGGTTAACATCAACTATAAACTATTACAAAGATAAAGCTAAAAAATCCATTCAACAACAACACAAAAATAATCACAACAACAATAATTACTAAAGAAGATATTGAGAAGCGAATTTTGTTAATATATATAATATTAGTAATAAGAAATGCATTCAAGTTTTTGTTGCCCATTGATAATTTCAAAGCTCAATAAAACAAAGCCACCCCATTTGGACTTGTTTGTGCAACAAGAATAATCTAGTTTATGCAGATTTTTATTTCCCCATGAGAATGAAATTTTATATTTTCGTAGAAAATCAAAGTCCTCTTTATTAAGGAAAAATGATTCAATTTTTTTCTTCTATGCAAGGAAAATACATCACACCAAATAACATAATATTGTTAACAAAGAAAATCATAAAAATCTGCAATCCTCTCGTTACATAAATGCACTAATTTTTTTTATCTTCACACAGGCTAATGGTCATTTCAATCCCTTCGCACAAATTTCTTCTCTACCCCTTTGAAGTAGCACCAATACCATTTTAGAATTGATCAAACCTTTTTTTAACTCTAGATATTTTTAAAAATGTATAAACATCTTAACTTTAAACGCCATAAATTATGAGACTTTAAAACCACAGGCTAGTGTCATTTGATCCCAGTAATAATTGGCCCAACATAGATCAATGTATATATCTCTTAATTATGAGTCCATGTGGGCCCACGGAAGTATAATTTATGGTGGGCCAAACTTAGGGTCATGTCTATATAATCGGATAAGAAAAGAATGCCTATTAGATTCAACCAAAAAAATTCCAACCTCAAAACATTTTTATCACAAGCCCATCTATGAGATGGTCTACCAAAAGGTTGGGTCTGACTTTCATTCACATGTGACAATCTTTGAATAGAGTAGAGCTCTCTTTGGAAACTAAAAGAAAACGATATTTTTAATAAAAAATTTATCAGTATGAATTGTAGAAAGGTGAGGCCCAAATATAAAAAATAAAAAGATGACAATCTTAAGAGGATGGAAGATAGATGGTGTTGAGAGAGAGAATAACTGTAGCAAAATAGAGAGATTTTAGGGGATATTGATTGAGAGACTATATGAGATAGAGGATATGGATAAAGAGATTTTTTAGGAGAAAAAATTGTGACAAGTGATGACATGGCACCTTAAAGCACTCTATGTTTTTTCTCTATATTTATTTGAAATGAGAATGATTTGGTTGCTGAGTTGGCACCCCTCACAGCCCACCTCCCCCTTTACTTTAATATATATAATGTTGAATGGTTTGGATAAGATATTGGGGCCCATATGACTGACACTCCATAGGTAATGATTCCACGACCCATTGCAGGAAAAAATGAAGTAGAAGTCGTACTACAGTCCTTTGAGATGGGAGCCACCTGAGAGTTTTGGGCAAAAAATGGCCTTATTTTGTCCAGTTTTCGTTGTCCCAGGGTTCATGTGGAAAGATCAAAGCCACCGACAGTGACTGAACTGGGAAATCTTCCTTTTAGGGGTCCTTTCTTTTTTGTTGGGGCTCGGTCAAGGAAGGAAATATGTAATGGAAGCATAAAGTATTTTCAATACATTGGAAGCTTTGAGGAGGTTTGTGCTGGGGGCCATGGTGATTCAACCAGTCAGCTCCAATCCAGATTAAATAAAACACATCTTAAAGAAAAAGTGGTAGTTGGTCTTTAAATGAACAGTTCATATGTCAAGTAGTCCAAGTTACAGTGTTTGAATTATATTAGAAAGGAACTGGCACTCAAAACCATTCATCAAAACAAAATCAACTCCATTAAATTGTAGAATAGATTGCAGAGAATATTTTGTTCTAAATCATTTGAGTAAACTGGTTATAGCATGAAAGAAAACAAGATGGAACTAAGAGACTTGACTATATATTAAAAAAAAAACACAGTAAATATACAAAATTTTAGCTTTTTTTTTTTTTTTTTTTTTTTCCGGGTGCGGTGTTTCTGTAGTTGAGAGGTTGTTGAGTACCTTTGTTGATGGCATGAATTAAGGTTTCTGTATGGTTATGAGATCATAGAGTATGGGGCAAAATTGGAGTGGGTAGAGCACTTGTTTTCAAAGGGGCTTGCCGTGAAAGGCTTGAACCTTAGTCAAGTACATGGAACTCTTAATTAGGTAGGTTTGCTTCCAAGCTTGACTCGTTTACATCCAACCACTTGGGGTTTCTCATCTCCTTCCTCTTTCCACCATTTGTTTAATTTCTTAGAAAATTCTATCAAATATAGAGAAGAGAATGTCTTCGACGATATTTTAGATACTCATATAAAATGCATCCCCAAAATTATGGGAAGGAACAATATATCAATTTACTATCAAATATGATTTCTCTAGAAGGCAATTATCAAGGACTGCTTATATTCAAAATTGAAGTAAAAAAAAATCAGTTTCTAAAAATATTGTTGACAAAAATAGCACACAACAACATTTGCAAAAATCATATTGTAACAAAGGAATTAGGGATTTTTACAGAAAGAAAGAAAGAACTTAAAGCTTAATTAAACGGTTTTACGAAGAAAGACTATAAAATGATGAGAGATTGTTAGTACATTTTTTGTTTGGATGAAACCACCCCAGTTCAAGAGATCGTCAACTTTCATTCCAAAAAATAATATTCTGCTTAATCTTCTTCTACCCATTGAAGGAAAAATTATGAAAATCATTGTATTTTGTATTCCAGTGGTATTCCTTTAGTAGTTTCGTCAACCTTCCTTAGTTGTGTAGGTCTCATGCTGAGTTTATATACATTTGTAATCCTCGTTTGCAAGAGTTTTGAAAGTTCGAGTTTGGAGTGTATAGTGTTCAATGAAATGCCTAAATGAGGATTTTCTCTTGATTTGGTGGTGGCTTTGAGTGAGGTTGGAGGAGTTGAATTTGGGTATGCCTTTGGAAAACTTATAGAGTCTTAAGCCATTTGTTTGGGGGAGTTTATTCCATTTTGATGTTTGTGAGAAATATGTAGGGAGCCATGTCGGGGGAGTTTCTTACATTTTGATGTTTGTGAGAAATATGTAGGGAGCCATGTCGGGGAATCTTTGAGTAGTGAATGTGAGGTTTCTTCCAAGGTATTGTATTACATGAGTGGAGTTTTAAATCCCAAGAGTGTTTTTTGTTTCGTTAATCTGGAATCTTTGAACCAGCTTTAAGAATGGATTTGATAGGCGGATTGAACACACTTCATTGTATGATTTGTGAAAGACTTGTCAAACCCTCCTTCGTTGATGCATTCATCACATCCTCTCGATTTTCCTTTATTTATTTGAAATGAATATTCATCTTTCAGCAAATTTCAGCATCGCCCCGCCAAACCAAAGATAATTATGTATGGAAACCATCCAAGAAGGAGAATAGCCCAACAAGAAGGAGAAAAGTTGCAGGAGGTTGACGATCGATATCATCAACTGGGGGAATTTTGTCCAAAAAGATGTACAAACAATTATTTCGTCATTTTATGATTTTACTTCTTAAAGATATTTAATTATGGTTTAAACTTAATTTTTTCATAAAAGTCTTAAGAAATTTTCATTCATATTAACATCATTTCGCTCTTTTACATAAATAAGTAAAGTAAAATAGGAGATCAATGCTTGATGCCTTGGTGAAGGTATGATGCTCGCCCTTGACCTATTTGATCTTTACTTCAAAACTTGTCTCTTGACTTAGCATGCAGAAATGCATTGTCACTAAGTCTCCCTCGCATATTTCATCATTGGATCAATAATCCAAAGTGTCTCCATGATTTCATCAATGATCCGTGTATTTGGATTAATGACCCATGGTGTCTTCACCGTTAGATCAATTATCTGTATATTTCATCATTAATTGGATTGACGATTTGATTGATGATTGACATATCTCATATCATTAGATCAATAATTTATGGTGCTTTCACAATTAGATCGATGTTTCGAGTATTTTTTGGATTGATAATATGGGGTCTCTAAAATCTAGCTCATTTGGCTTCCATTCATATACTTTCCTTGTTCAGAAAGTAATACATGTTATCATCTACACCTTTGGAATTATACTTTAGGGCATGTTTGGTTGCAAGAATTTTGAGAACTCGTTTCTATTAGGATTTGGAGAATTAGGAATCCTAAAATTGAGAATGCAGCTAAATCCTTCTTGAATTCTAATTCTCTATTTGATCGTCTTAGAATTTCATGCCTGAGAATTCAATCTACCGTGAGTTCCAAGAATTTTTTGATTTCGCGACAGTGAGATTTGATTTGGTGCATCCAAGTATTTATAGACATGTTTTTCTTTTGTTTCAATTTTCAAACTTGCTAGTTGATTTTTCAATTTTCTCATTACCCCTTGGATATGTTCTTCAAAAGTCTATAATTTGAAGATCGGGAGATCTAAGGGCTAATGAAAACAGGGGAAAATCAACAAGGGAGTTCGAGAATTGAAAAAAATACTAGCCGAGAAATATTGCAATGCGCCAAATCAAGTTTCGATGTCGCGAGAATGGGGTTGAACTAGCCTCAAAATACTTTAATATGCCCTGTCAAATAAAGTCTCGATGTCATGAGAAAGGGGTTGGACTTGCATCGAAAAACTTTAATGTGCCAAATCGAGTCTCGACATCGCAAGAAAGGGGTTGGAGAGGCAATTTGGTCCGAAAAAAAATAAGAGTATGTTGTATAAGATGCTGAAATGGGCTCCATTCTAAAATAGCATCAAAACGCTCATTACACTTGCATCCCATCCTAGAAGTAATTTTTTACATTCATTAAAGGATTTTTGTACCAAAAGCGTCCTCAAATATCCTCATACTTCCAAAAACATCCTTAAATACATGTAATGCCCAAAAGCATCTTATACATCATACTTTGAATTATTTTAGGACCAAATTGCCCCTCAAACCCTTTTCTCGTGACATTGAGACTTGATTTTGCGGCCTCAAGACTTGATTTGGCACATTAAAGTATTTCGAGGCTAGTTCAACCCCTTTCCCTCGACATTGAGACTAGCTTTATTTTGCGACATCGAGACTTTATTTGGTAGGGCATATTGAAGTATTTCGAGGCTAGTTCAACCCCTTTCCCGAGACATTGAGACTTTATTTTGCGGCATTTAGACTTTATTTGGCAGGGCATATTGAAGTATTTTGAGGCTAGTTCAACCCCTTTCTTGCGACATTGAGACTTGATTTGGCGCATTGCAGTATTTCTATGTTATTATTATTATTATTTTTTTTGTTTCAATTCTCGAACTCCCTAGATGATTTTTTCCTTTTCTCATTAGCCCATAGATCTTTTGATTTTCAAATTACAAACTTCTGAAGAGCAGAACTAAGGGCTAATGAGAAAAGGGAAAAATCAACCAGCGAGTTCAAGAATTTAAAAAAAAAAAAAAAAAAAAAAAAACACCTAAACTAGCCTAGAAATACTTCAATGCGCCAAATCAAGTTTTGATGTCGTGAAATTAAGTCACGATGTGAGAAAGGGGTTAAACTAGCCTCAAAATACTTCATTGTGCCATATCAAGTCTCGATGTCGCAAAATCAAATCTCAATGTTGTGAGAAAGGGGTTGAACTAACCTCAAAATACTTCAATGTGTCCTGCCAAATCAAGTCTCGATGTCGTGAGAAAGGGGTTGAACTATCCTCGAAATACTTCAATGTTCCATGCCAAATCAAGTCTCGATGTCGTGACAAAATAGTTGGAGGGACAATTTGGTCTGGAAGGAAAAATTAGAGTACGCTATGTAAGATGCTCTTGGGCATTACATGTATTTAAGGATGCTTTTGGAGGTATAATGATATTTGAGGTGCCTATGATAAAAATCCCTCCATTAAATTAACTAAAATCAATAAATGTCATACAAAAAATATCATCTACAACCATATGACTAACACAAGTAGATATTCATCCATGTATGCCCCTATTTGGCATCTCTATTTCTAGGATCTATTTTCCTATATGTCTAAAGCAAGCAGGGGTTTGAAAAACAAGAGCAAAACAAGAGCATTTGGTAGTTATCTCTACCCTCTGTCCACTTTAGAGAAGTAGAGGCGAAGCCTCTTAAAACCACAACCCCCTTCTGGATGCACTTGAAAAGTAGAGAGGGAAAAAAGAGGAGGATGAACAGTGTTATCCACTTCCACAATGCCCAGTCTAATTTTTAATTTCTTTTTAAAAAAATCCGAGAGGATAAATCAAGATCCAAACCATTGGAAACGTTGACAAGATCAAACATGGCTATGGGACCAAACATCATCTGGATCATCATTAGTTAAGAGATATTCACAAAAAAGTGAGTCCTTTGATATTATTTTCTCTATTTTGTGGGCAGCAAATACAAAATCCAAACTATTGAATCTCCTTGGAAGGCTAAATAAGACTATGGGGACAAATTTCAAAGCTTGATACCTAGTGTATCTTGAAAAATTTGCAAACAAATATCAACCATTGATATACTAGGCTTGGATCTAGATTGGTCCATGAGCAGTCTGGTTTTTCTCTGTTTTTTTGTTGGGGGATTCGGCGACGGGTCCCTGAACATTTCACTTTATTGCCTTAGGTCCGCAATCTTTTCTTATAGTGCGATAGGTCCTTTTTCCACATTTGGAAACCTAAAATGTCTAATTTACCCTTTCTTCAAATCATATCCCATGATTAGTGGGATAAGCCATTAATAATGGTCAACTACCATTAAATTAGGCATGATTAATAAAAATTCCACTAATGAGATTTTCAAATAAATTTAAAAAAAACACAAATAAGTTTCAAAAAATAGGAAACAAATTTCAAAATAAATTTCTAAAAATGAAATAAATTTAAAAAATGCACATAAAATTCAAAAGAACGCAAATAAATTTCAAAAAATGAAATGAATTTAAAAAACCCAAATAAATTTCAAAAGAAAGCAAATAAATTTCAAGAAACGAAATACATTTTAAAAAAAATAATAAATTTTAAAAAATCAATAAATTTCAAAAGAACGCAGATAAATTGAAAAAGACACAAATAAATTTCAAAAAATATAAATAAGTTTCAAAAGACGAAAATCAATTTTAAAAGATCCAAATACATTTCAAAAGATCCAAATAAATTTAAAAAAAATATAAATAAATTTCAAAAGGCTCAAATAAATTTCAAAAGAAGTAAATAAAATTAAAAAACGCAAATACATTTGCCAAAACTAAGACATCCCCGGATTTCCAAATTACCGAATAATGTGGCAAAAAACTCAAGCCTTTTTGTCAAAAACTAAGTTAAATTTATTTCGAAAAATACAAATAAATTTCAAAAGACAGAAATAAAATTCAAAAACACAAATAAATATGCCAAAATCTCATATAGACTTGTTTATAACTTAGATAGATTAATTCCAAAACTCAGATAAATAGCGTAAAACTCGGATAGATTTGTCCAGGACTAAGATAAATTTATCCAGAACTCAGATAAATTCATCCAGAACTCAAACAGATTTGTCCAGAACTCAGATAAATTCATCCAGAACTCAGATAAATTCATCCAGAACTCAAACTGATTTGTCCAGAACTCAGATAAATTAGCCAAAAGCGTAGATAAATTTGTTTAGAACTCAGATAAATTTGCATAAAACTCAAATAAATTTGATAATAATATGAAATACTTAGATAAATTTGACAGAAACTCATATAAATTTGTTAAAACTCAGATAAACTTGAAAAAAACTTAGATAAATTTTACAAACACTCAGATAAATTTCATTAAAACTCATATAGATTTGTCAAAAGACTCAGATAAATTTTTTACGAGTTAGGTCAACCTGGGCTTGACCCAAACTGGACTGGCTGGCTACTGGGCTTTTTCTGCAAATGGGTCGGGCTTGATCCGACCTGACCTGTGCTGGTACCGACCCAAAATGGTCTTCTTCCTCCTTTGTTTCTTTGCACCAGGAACCGGAATCATTCCTCTTTCGGTCTTCTTCTCCTTCGACGGTAACGGTGCAACATCGCTTATTCTCCAGCGATGGGGGCGGCACGCAGCGGCGGCAGCGAAGACGCCGGAGGTGGGGCCAAGCGAAAAACGTTCTGTGGTCAGGCTACGAAAACACGTCTGTGCCTTCCAACGATCGGCGATGAGAGCAGCAGTGCTGCTCTTCTTCTCTGGCGACGTTAGGGAGACAACGCCCAGATTGATCTCGCTCTTCAGTTCTGCAAGAAGGCAAGTCCGTGGCCCACTCAAGATCTCGAAACCCCGATCTCAGAAACCCCGATCTCGTCCTCTGTTTTTCAATTTCGGCGTGCAGTTGACGAGTGATACCAGTCTCTTACTCTTCTTCTTCGGCGATCGTGACCCACCAATCGATTTATCGATTTTTGCACGGTCAGTGGCCCTTTCGAAGTCCGATTCAACGGATCTCCTCCAATTAGCTGGAAACATTCAATTTCGTTTCCCCACTCTCTGTTTTCCTCTTCCGGTGACACGCAGTCCTCTTCTCTGGCAGCGACAGTAACAGAAAACCCTCGCGGTTTTCTTGCCTGCACTGGTTCTGCTGCGATCTTCTGTGACCAGAACAGAGAGCTTTGAAACCAGTCTCTGTTCCGCGATCGTGACCCACCAATCGATCTATCGATCTTCGCACGATCAGCTGCACTTTCGAAGTCCGATTCAATGGTTCTCCTCCGATCACACCAAACAACAACAACCCATTTCTTCGTCTGCAATGGCAGAAACGAGTTCCTCTATTCTGGGTGATCAGTTTGGATTAAATGTTTTTACAGAGACGCAGAGATCAGATCTGTGACGAAGACGATCTTTGGTTCAGATTTTGCTTAGGAATGAGGTGGGAAAACGGAAGATTTGAAATTTTGAAATTTCAAAATTTTATGCCTAAAATGGTTGAAAGGGTAAATCAGTCATGAGAATTGTATCCATGGACTTCTGGCTGCAAACAGCCTAGCTATTTGGACCAGAGCCCTTAAAAAGAATTCGTCTAGATTGGAGGCTGGAAACATTCAATTCTAGGGACCTTTGGCTAATTATCTCTTTTTTGTTTTGTTTTGGTTTTGGGACAGTAAATCAAAATCTAGATGTTGAAACTGTTCATAAGGTCAAGCATCACTATGGGTCCAAATCTCAACCATTGGATCATCACCAACCTCAAGATATTTACACAAAAACATGGACCATTGGATATTATTTTCTGGATTCTGTGGGCCCACACAAGACCCAAGCTGTCAAATCTCTTTGGCATTTTTTTTTATATTATGGGAGAAATAGAAGAGTAGGATGTTAGATTAGGATAAAGTTAAAGAGGAGTGGGTTGGGAATAAATTAGTAAATGAATTACTTATTATACATTTGGATGGTTGGTGTAAAGTAAAAGAATTTAAATTTGTATTTGGTTGGATAAAGACATTGAAGAACGAGTTACTATACCCCACTGTATTATGGTATCTTTAAGTAATATGGGAGAGAAAAAGTAGAGTTGGAGTAACTGCCAGCTGAGCAGATCTATTTACTTTACTTTCTGTGCTATATACAAACAAACACCGCATGGGGTAAATAATCAAACCGTTTGGATATATTTCAACCCTCCTTCACTTTACTCTTTTGGAAACAAACACGCCCTTAGGAAGGCTGAACAAAGCAATGGGGTAAAATGTCAAAGCTTGATACCAGCGCATCTAGAGGAATTTGTGAAAAAAATCCCAAACAATGATTTTAAAAAGTCTATTTAAAATAAATCCTTAGATTACCAAACACTCCATATGATTCTAGGCTCTTTTTTTAATGGCTCTATTTTGATAGGTCTATCAAGAAAATAATAGAAATACCAAACAAAGCCTATGTAGAGCACTTTTCATCCATAACCATATGCTTAGACAAATTTCTCAACATTTATCTTTCCACTCTTCATGCGTAGCATATGTCTACATAACCATTCCATTATTAATCCATACATATAATAATACATGCTTCAGCGACAACCATATCTTACAATAGAATAAAGATAGGTACAAATAAGTGTCATATTCACTTGAACAGAGAAAAGCCCTTTTGCATTACCAAATCCATTCTAGACAAGCAAATGTAGCTTTTTGGTAGGCTTCATTGGTCGAGTGGCCAACTACCTACATGTATTGCTCAAAACAATCTATCCAAAATATCCCAATATAATCCATCCAAATAGTGAATGGCGCCCTAAGAGTTCATTGTATGCAATAAACTAACTTCATCCATCCATAAGATTCATAGGTATAAGTTCAAAAGTATATTTCAATATCCCACAAAACTAAAAGTTTGGTTTCAATTAAACATCCCATCTAGAAATTTAACGACCATTACCAGATGAACCAAGATAGAAAATGCATTTCAAATTATTGTTGTTTCGTTTCATCATTGTAGATAAGACATAAGTTGGCCCTCCACTTATCCTAAACAAGATTTACGTGAATATAATCTTGCAGAGGTGTAAGTGGACAATGACTGCGGTTGTCAGCTTGTTCATCAATATATGAACAATATTTACTATGTTTATACTATTTTACTTTGGCACTTTTTGGAAAATCTTATATGTGAAAAATAGGTTTGTGTATAATAGATGTTTTAGAAGTAGACCATTTCCCAAGACAAATGTACCATTTCAAATAGATGTTTTATGAATATAATGGTTCATCTATTTTTTCTATTATAAATTCCTCAAGAACCGTAATAAATCAAGGGCTAAAATTTTATCCTCTAACATAGCCTTTAGCTTTTCAAAGAGGATCAGATCGTGATTTAACGGTCCATAGAATTCCAATAGTGTAGATTTTAAGGTCTGCATTTTTAATAAATATAGAGATTCGTGAAGAATCAAGAACTCATATTTGATACCGTCAATAGGATTTGAGTTCTTAGAGTAGCCAATGGTTTTGATTGACTTTTTTTGTTCCCAAACTTAAATGAAAGAAACAGACCGGCTGTAATCACAAGAATGCCCAGCCTTAAGTTACATTGAATACATCCTACGCTTATGGGCTTTCTTCAATATATCAAGATTCATGAAGAATTAACGGCTGGGATTTGACCCTATAGTCATTTTTTGGATCCAAAAGAGGATCATCGGTCTAGATATTGGGCCCATAGATGTCCAAAATGCAATTTTATTATTCATAATCTTTTACAAATATCTCAAGATCTGTAAAGAATCAGTTACTCAAATTTGATGCCATGAAAGGGTTTCAGTTCCTGAAGAAACCAATTTTATTTTATTTTTTTATTTTTTTATTTTTTTTACTAAAGATACCAACTATTCTTATTATTGGGTCACATAATAAAAAGAAAAAGAAAATACCGGACTGGTTGGAAGCAAGCAAAAAACCCAACCAGTTTACATTGAATAGATCCCACGCTCACGATTTCTTTTCTTTATTTTTCCGAGATCCACAAAGAATCAAACTGATATTTAACCCCCATGGCCTTGTTTGGATTTTAAACGAGGATTAACAGTTCCGATCTTGATAGAAGGGCCCACAGAGGTCAAAAAATGTAAACCTATAGTTCATGAATATTCACAAATTTTGATTGAAGGGCCCATAGAGGTCCGAAAATGTAAACCTATAGTTCATGAATATTCACAAATATATCAAGATACCTGAAGATAAGCAACGACTGAAATTTGATATGTTGGTTGTACTTGAATTCTGAACAGATCCAATGGTTTGGATTGACATTTAAGGGTCCCACGAATTAAAAAAAGGCAAAAGTTGTCCGGGCATTAAACTCACTGAAAACACTAGCAGTTTTACCCACTTTAGACCAAAATATATGTCCCAAAAAGCAGCAGTTCCAGGTCCTAATGAAAAAGAAAAAAAAAAAGTCTATTGCCTGGTTCAAATTGCCATTGCAATCGCATCATCAGAATGGTCTTTTTGTGTCTAAATGTCCTTTTGAAACCACTTTAATAAATGTAGACCTAAAACTAGTCTTACCAAAAGCCACCTTAGATATACATTAAAACACTCAATTTTTCTCCTATGATCAAGATGAAGAGGGTGGTACCAATCCTCTAACCCTTGACCTCTTGTATGTACTCCAAATCAAGCAACCATAGGGCACAAGGAAGATTGATATTTTTCTCCTATGTTCATTGCTACCAAAGCACTACAACATCCATTTTGAATTAATTTTGAGGATGAACATCAAGGGGGCGATGCTGAGAGAAACGCAAATGACATTCCTTCCTACTAGAAACTCCACAAACTTTATTTACTAGTTTTGAATTATTCCCTAGTTTGAATTCAATTTTAATTATTAGTTGTCCACTTTTGTTTAAGATGGTCCGTTTTGAGATTTGTGAAAGGATGGCTATTTGGAATTGGATGTGTAAATGAATCAGTAATTCTTGTACCTCATCTTTAAAGAAGAGTCTTGTCAAACCTCATAGTACTTGGAATCTTGAGTCAACACTGCTCAGCTTCATGTTGATAAAGAGTGTTACAGAAGAAATACAGAAGTAAAATTAATAAATCAAAACAGCAATAATGATTTGCAATTTTATGGAGAATGCTATATAGGCGGAAATTGACCGAGATAAGCAGCAGCAGCACATGGCCGAGGCATGTTTGACGAAGCTTTCTTTAGGACGAGTTTCACCCCTCCGGGATAAATCCAAATGCGAATAGGACCTCTGCAGGAGTTGCTCCCAAGATTCACACACGATCTGGCTTGGTCGCACACCAATTCTAGATCAGGCTCTAGGATGCGCAAAATGGTCATAGTGAGAAAAGAGAAAGAACGAAGAAACAAAGTATTTTTATGTATCTGTTTTTGAACCCAACCCAGCTATTTATAGTACCAAAAACTGTTGTTGGGTCTTTAAGCTAGCAGTAAACCCACAACGTTAATCACCATTAAAAACTATTAAAATGCATTTTTGAATTTTGAATTTGAACCGGCTATTTGAAAACTTGAAATCATTCAATGAAGAGCCATTAATAAAACGTTATATGGTCTCCTAGGCTAGGTCAGGCTGGATTTGCAACCACCTGCAAGCGATAATCACGCAAGATGCCTGTTGAGAACACGCACCTGGTTAAACAATTTCCAGATCCAGCTTGCAAGGCCAAGCCCGACTCGTCTTCACGTATAGGGTTTATAGAAAAAGAGTCCAAAACAACTTAAAGTACATAGAAATGAAAATGCTTATAAAGCCTTCCAAAAGTAGGAGTTGAGCAATGTGGGATCCTATGTATCCCATATATACTACACTACCCACTTATAAAACAAAGTGAGGAAAAAGACAAAAGATCTTTTTAGGTAAAGACAAAACATGTTTTGAATTTCTGAAACAATAAAAAACCCAACACTTTGATCCCTAGCAGTAAGGCCAAGTGGAGTGTGGATTTAGATTGAATCACTTGTTAGATTGTATGGTATGAATCCGCCAGATGATGTAATAAATTGATTCATTTCTTTATTTATCAATAATATCATGCTTTCCATTCATGAGATGAATGATGTTTTATTATTTAATGCACAGAACCAATATATATGACATGATGGTTCATGAGATGAACCGGGACCCATTAGTATATTAGATGTGATGTATGTGCAATAGATGAGATCTACATACAGGAGACATATGCCACAAATCTTATACTTAAATATCTTTACAACCAATGATGAGATTGGGCATCTTATCTCACAAGGTTGCAGCTCTTTGATCACTATGATATAATGTGATTTGTCTCAATCATCGGAATATAAGATTCTGGATCATTGTGCTAGTACATTAGATGTATTGAAGGACCATGAGAAACACCTTTTGAAATATGTCTTTACCTTAAAGTATGCTTTCATAATTCCCTAACAATAGGCTCTCAATCTTAAGACATTGATGAACTCAAGTTTTTGTCTATTCATCTGCTTTGAGTTACCAATGAGTGAGGTCAACTATAGGTCAGCACCTCAGTGTCTTAAGTATGTGGTAGTAGGACTGTGAGAACATTCAATGGTCAAGATGTAATCTATCCTCATTATCCCCTCGTGCCAATTAATGGATTTATCATTAGTAAGTGCGCACCCATCTCAATTAAGAGTTAATTGGATGGTATTGATGATTACTATAATTAATTGGTTCTCAAGGATAATAAGATATGGATCCAGTTTGGTGGACATGACCAATTGATCCATAGATATGGATAGATGGGCCTACTTGTGGTCATATGGAAATTTATGGTCTTCTTTGTAATTTATTTCTAAGACTGGAGTGCAATTGCATTTATATAGTGAAGTTATTTGCAATTAACTGTGGGCCCGGATTGCACATGAGATGTGGGGTCGCAATGTCCCAGTTGGAGTCATCTTTCTATGGAATTCCTAGTGGTCCCCATGCTAGCCCAAGTTATTAGAAAGTTACAAATCCTATTTGAACTCTAAATGGAAAGGAAATAGAAAGTTACTCATCATAATTGAAGTGAGACTTCTAATTGTGATATAGTTACTGATTATTGTGAAAGTAAGACTTCTATTTTAATTGGAAAAGAGGAAGTTGTTTTCAGTTATAAAAGGGGGAGAAAAGGGGCTAGACGTCCACCTTGGAATTCACACCCAACCCCTTCAAGTGCAAGAGTTGCATGCTCCACATTCTCTTCCTCTTCTAGTTCTCTTCTGGATTCCTTAGAGCTTCTAGTATTTTTCTTTAGGAGATCCCATCCATCTCCTTGAGAGAAGAGCTCTGACACGGGTCATAGCGTGGAAGACTAAGAGGTCTTGAAGATCTTAACTTGTTACAAAGAAAGAGTTTCTTCATCTAACAATTTTTCTTCTCCATTAGATCACGACCGAGTTCCCAAGGTATAATCTACTTCCTTGTATGTTGTGGATTGTTTGTGGTTGCATGGTGTTGCTATGTTCTATCCTAGAGATAGTTTTCTACTGATTATGATTGATGAGTTTGAGGATTTGGATCTTGGATGTGGTTTATGGCCTTATGGGTACTTAATCCCTGAGTCAAGTGGGTCAAAAGTTTTGAAAACCTATCCACGAGGCCCACTTACTTCCAACAATTGGTATCAGAGCTATACCTCATCTCTAATTATGTTAGATCAGTTGTCTAGATCTACTATTCACATGAGTACAAAGAGGATAGACCTAGGGCTATGTGAGGATCAGTTTTGATTGGGTTTGCCTAATTTTGTAGTAAATTCATGTTTGGAATGTCACAAAAGGGTTTAACTATGATGGAAGGATGGTAGGAAGCCATTAGAAGGTATTTGGGATTATTAGAAGTTGTTTGGGATCAGTTGGCTAAGATTTGGGAAAACCCAAATTTTGGGGTGTTCATCAGGTCGGTTAGCCGACTGCAGATAGGAAATTTCTATTTTTAAATCCAAAATTTTCCTTTGGCATCCTATCTTTCCACTATGGTTTGGCAGCTTGGTTTTATGAGTTGCTTGGTTATATGTGATACTAACTTGCAGGTGATCTTGTCCTCTCTATGTGGCCCACAAGTCTTTTACTTTCTATTTATGGCTGATGGTTTATTTTGGGCAACTTGTAAAGGGCATTATGGTTTCCTAGGCTTCCTGTGAAAGGGCAAGGCAAGGTGAATTTCTTTGTAGCCCTTTTCATTTCCATGTTTAGATTACCATGTAAGTCTCATCATCGAGGCATAGGAATTTATGTAATTTTCTAAATTTGTAAATTCTTGTGATGTTCGAGACGAAGAAGGAAAGTGATGTTGGACTCCTATTCAAAGAGTTTGAAGATTACCAAAAGCGTCTTGGAGATGCCCGAAGAGTTTGAGGAATCCCAAAGTTTTGGAAAGTCTAGAAGTCCAAGAAGTCTATTCCGCTTGGGCCATGTGAAGGAGATGACTAATTTTTATTTTTAGCACTTTCTATTTATGGATGAATGCTTTTATAGAATGTTTCCTAATCTGATCCAAACATAGTAGTTTCCAAAATTGGTCAAATCAAATTAATTTTTGGAAAGAGTTATAATTAGTGTTGGTGGACCCATGAGATGGACCCATTGGTAGCACTAATCTAAGAAACTAGGCTTTTCTTAAAATAACTTGACTTGGAACCAATCATTGGTCATATCATAAGATGTTTTGATGCTTATACATGTGGGCCCTAATACCTTTAAGGAAATCCTCAATTCTAAAATATTAAGTGGGAGCGGGGCATTTAAATTGAGCAATCCCCATGGTTTTCCACCATAGGTCCATTGTAAGAAAAGTATTAGGCTCGCGCCATCTTGAGAATGGCCGTTCCTCACGGAGGGCTTTTAGATATGGATCTCCTATGGATAGTGTTGGTGAGACGGGGTGGGGGCCCACTCCCCAAGGAGGAGCTGCCCACAACGGTTGTCATGCAGTGTTAGTTGGTGGGTCACACTTAACTAAAATAGTGATATAGTATCCACAGGGATTTGCCTCATGTATTTCAGAAACCAAAGCTAATCGGGAGTCATAAATTATTTGGTATGAGATATCTAGACAATAATGAATGATGAGGATCATAGATAGTTAGTCTTAACCCTAATTTTTAACCAACTTTGATCCGCCCCAATTTAAGTGGCATTTGCACTCCCCAAGGAGGCATGCCCTAAGAGATTGAGATTCCAATGTATTCTGAATTTAGTGGTTATGAGGATTCCCACATAAATTTGGTAGAATACTAAACCCTAATGTTATTTATATTCTTTAATTGAATGTATGGTCATGTGCTATAGTTTTTCAAGCATGAATTCGAATACTTTCAATCCACTTGCGACCATCCTCAACCAGAATAAGTTGGTGGGATCCAACTATGTTAACTGGAAACGAAACCTGGATATTGTCCTGACTGCTTCAGGATATAAGTATGTCCTTACCAAGCCGCCGCCCCGCCCCCCCCCCCCCCCCCCCCCCCCCGAGCTTGGGCCAGGTGCACTACAGGATGAAAATAACCTTTACAGCAAATGGGCCAAAGATGATGAGATGGCAAGATGTTACATACAGGCATACAGATATACAGGCATCTAGTGTTTTGCAATACTAACATCAATCATATAAAACCGCATATGATATTATATCAAACCTAAAGAAGATGTTTGTAGAACAGGGCATGCCTTCTAGGTAGGCGGCTATGAGGGTGCTTATAAGCACCAAGATTGCCGAGGGCATAGCAGTACATGACCACATGATAAAGATGATAGACTCATTGAATGAGTTAGATGTACTGGGTGCTGCAATTGATGCAGAATCGTAGTTTGACATAATCCTTGAGTCACTGCCAGATTCATTTAATAGTTTTAGGGTCAATTATAATAAGAATAACATGAATTTGACTTTAGCTGAGCTGTCTAGCCAGCTGCTAGCGACTGAGAGGATCATGAAAAAGAAGCCAACTGCCCTGATTACAAAAAAGTCAGTTGCCAAGTCCAAGCCGAAAGGCAAATAGCGGAAAGACAAAAAGAAATCAGTTCCTAAGGATCCTAAGGTGGAGAATGGTCCTAATGGTGGTGTGACCAAGGCTAAAGGTTCGGGAACAAAAAGAAAGTGTTTCTATTGTGGTATGATAGGACATTGGAATATGAATTGTCCAGATTTTCTGTCTAAGAAGAAGACCTCAGGTATGATTGATTCATTTGTTACTGAAGTTAGTTTTGCAACTAGTACTTCAGAATCCTGGTGTGTTGACTCCGGTGCAACTAATCACATCCGTAATTCGTTGCAGTGGTTTAGGGAAACCAGGAGGCTTAGTGATGGAGAATTCATTGTCAACCTAGGATCTGATGTTAAGGCGAAAGCTGTTTTAGTGAGAGTTATTACTTTATGTTTTTCAGATAATAAATTGGTTTTGTCAGACACTTTATATGTACCGTCTTTAAGACGGAATTCAATTTCAGTTTCTAGTTTGGTGAATAAAAGTTATTTTATTGCTTTTGGTACTGAAGTTGTCATAAAGAGGAACGGTACTTGTATATGTTCTGGCAATGTAACCAATGAACTTTATTTGTTAACTCCCACAATGTATAAGATACATGATATCAAAATAATAAGTAGGCCATCATTAAAGAGAAAGTCACAATCATCTAATCCAACAAAACTTTGGCACCTGATGCTAGGTCATGTAAACCTAAATAGGATTGATAGGCTAGTGAAAGATGGTATCTTGCCTTCATTGGTAGTAGAACCAATGCTTGTCTGCGAGTCCTATCTGAAAGGCAAAATAAACAAAAGACCATTTTTCATCCAAGGCAATAGGGCCAAAGATTTATTGAAATTAGTGCATACTGATGTGTGTGGACCCATAAATGTCAGAGCCAGAAGAGGATATGAGTACTTCATCACTTTCACAGATGATTACTCAAGATATAGATACATATACCTTATGCACTGCAAATCCGAGGCTTTTGAAAAGTTCAAAGTTTCAAGCGGAAGCGAAAAAGCAATTAGGTAAGAGTATTAAGACTTTTCGATCAGATCGAGGAGGAGAATATCTCTCTACTGATTTCATGGGATACTTACCAAAGAATTGGATTCTATCCCAGTTGTGTGCTCCTGGAATGCCTCAACAGAATAGAGTAGTAAAAAGAAGGAACCATACTCTTTTAGATGTGATTAGGTAGGGGTGTAACGGTTCGGTTAACCGGTTTTTTAGGAAAAACCGTTAACCGAACTGTAACCGCGGTTTTCTGTATTCGAAAACCGTAACCGTAACCGTGAAGACAAAAACCGTAGAAAACCGAACCGCGGTTAACCGTATAAGACGGTTCGGTTACGGTTAATAACCATGGAAAAATTTGAATATTAATTTCTCAATTTGCATCTTCTTTTTTGGTTTAATATACAATAACTTCTTCAGTCTAGTCAATTTTGTGAAAATTTTTACTTATGTATTGCGAAAATTTTCATTCAGCCCCCCGTTTTTTTTCCTTTATTTTATAATGGTACGGTTAACCGTGTGCGGTTAACCAAACCGCATTTTACGGTTCGGTTCGGTTAACCGCAGTGAATTTTTATCAAAAACCGTAACCGAACCGAACCATGCGGTTTTTGGATTTCATTAACCGTAACCATAACCGAACCGTAGAATACGGTTATTAATCGCGGTTCGGTTCGGTTCGGTTCGGTTAGACGGTTTCTCGGTTTTTTTTTACACCCCTATGATTAGGTCTATGCTGAGTTTCTTAGGATTACCTACATCCTTTTAGGAACATGCATTGGATATTGCGATGTATATAGTAAACCTCGTACCATCTAAGTCTGTACCTAAAACTCCCCAGGAGTTGTGTTCCGGGCGAAAGCCTAGTTTGCAACATTTATATATTTGGGATTGTCCAGCACACGTGTTGAAGGTTGAGACGGATAAGTTGGAATTGAAGTCAGAAGTATGCACATTTATAGGATATCCCAAAGGAACTAAAGGTTGGTTATTTTATAATCCCAGAGAGCAAAAGGTGCTTGTCAGCACCAATGCGGTTTTTCTGGAGGAAGATTATATGATAGACCAGAAATCTTTAGAAAATGTGATCTTGGAAGAGATTCAAGAGCAATTAATTCTAAATCCAAGTATAACCAAACTTGAGGAGAATCCATCCTTACCTGACCCAGTAGTTACACCAGTGCCTCGTCGTAGTGGGAGAATTGTTAGACCCCCTGACAAGTTCTCGTTCTTGGGAGAGTCTTACGAGGCAGTCCCGGAAGAACAGGAACAAGATCCCTGTAACTATGATGAAGCGATCAATGACATAGATTCGGGACATTGGCATGATACTATGAAAGTTGAGATGTAATCTATCCTCATTATCCTCTTGTGCCAATTAATGGATTTATCATTAGTAAGTACGCACCCATATCAATTAAAAGTTAATTGGATGGTACTGATGATTACTAGAATTAATTAGATCTCAAGAATAATAAGATACGGATCCAATTTGATGGACGTGACCAATTGATCCATGGATATGGATAGAGGGGCCTACTTGTGGTCATAGGAAAGTTTAAGGTCTTCTTTGTAATTTATTCATAAGACTGGAGTGCAATTGCATTTATATAGTGGAGTTATTTGCAATTAACCGTGGGCCTGGATTGCTCATGAGATATGAGGTCGCGGTGTCTCAGTTAGAGCCAGCTTTCTATGGAATTCGTAGTGGTCCCCACGCTAGCCCAAGTTATTAGAAAATTATTAGTCCTACTTGAATCCTAAAAGGAAAGGAAATAGAAAGTTACTAATTATATTTAAAGTAAGACTTCCAATTGTGATATAGTTACTGATTATTATGGAAGTAAGACTTCTATTTTAATTGGAAAAGGGGAGGTTATTTTCAGCTATAAAAAGGGAAGAAAAGGGGCTGGACGTCCACCTTGGTATTTACGCCCAGCCCTTTCAAGTGCAAGAGTTGCACGGTCCACATTCTCTTCCTCTTCTAGTTCTATTCCGGATTCCTTAGAGCTTTTAGTAGCTTTCTTTAGGAGATCCCGCCCATCTCCTTGAGAGAAGAGATCTAATACGGGTCATAGCGTGGAAGACTAAGAGGTCTTGAAGATCCTAATTTGCTACAAAGAAAGAGTTTTTTTATCTAGCAAGTTTTCTTCTCTATTAGAGCACTACTGAGCTCCCAAGGTATAATCTACTTCCTTGTAAGTTGTGGATTACTTGTGGTTGCATGGTGATGCTATGTTCTATCTTAGAGATTATTTTCTACTGATCATTATGATTGATGAGTTTGAGGATTTGGATCCTGGATGTGGTTTATGGCCTTATGGGTACTTGATCCCTGAGTCAAGTGGGTCAAAAGTTTGAAAACCTATCCATGAGGCCCACCTACTTCCAACATCACTATAGTTTAATTCTTTTATTTTGGAGGTGTCTCGGAGCTCACCTCGGTAGCAGCATACCCTTTGTACTATTCACTGCTCCCTGCCACTATTGGCACAACTTCTGTTTACACGGGGGAAGTTAGTGACGTGATTGCCAATTTACAATTTGGTGTAAGATGTGGTTTATTTAGTTCTATTTTGCGACAATTCTTTATTGTATCATAAATCTAGCCTGATAATGCCTAGTTAGATTTTATTGCTTTCTTTTAATTTCTTGTCATTAAATCCCACATTGAAGTATAATATAATGTGACAGTCGTTTGCAACGATTACTTGCTAGGCTATTTGTAGTGTAATACTACACTTTGGTGCTTCAAGTAATCACCCCATCACCCCTAAGAAGGAGATGGCAGTAGTCCAAGAGGAACCACAAAGCTTAGTTGAATGGAGCGCAAGCGATGTAATATCGTTTTGACGTGAGAGTAGGCGTCACATTTTGGGAGTGTTGTACAACTTTTTGTATAATTCATTTTTTGTATGTTTTGAATAGGCACATGTTTTTGTTGGCCTTTTAGAAAGGTAAATAACCCTTAATGCTGTAGAAACACAAACAAAGAAGGAGGCCCATCTCTCTTGGCCAATGACCAAGAGGCCCAAAGCTTAAAACCCACGTGTGGGATCACTTAGTTTTGGTCAAACATTGTATACTTGTATGATAACAATCACTCTTATATTCTTTCATTTCTTAATTATATACACATTTAATTAGGATTAATCATAGGCTATAATCAGCAATACTTTGTGTGTAAAGAGCAACAATCGATCCTCTCTTTGGGATACGACGGACTCCACAATTTTGCTCCTCTCTCTCTCTTCTTCTTTTTCTTCTTCTTCCTCCTCAATACAAGGATCAGTTGATCCTTTACTTGGTATTAGAGCTATTTGTCGGTCGTCTTGTAATCAATAAAGAAGGATAGACAAATTTTCTCTCTGTTTCTTCAATCCTTGCATCATAGCAAAGAAGGGATCTCTTAGTAGCATCAAACAAAGCAACAGGTCAGATTTGCTGCAAATCTATCTATTGTCGACAATCATCCAACCATCATATCTCAAAGTGGATCCCACCTCCAGATTACGGTATCTACATAAATCACCACTAAACTGGACGACCATTATTCCTGGGAATATTAAGCATTTTTTTTTTTTTTTTTTGAGATTTTTATCATCTCAAACAAGTCCGTCTTACCTGCTTCTCTGGTTTGCCAGTTTATAGACACTATTTCTGTTTAAAGGCTTGATAATCAAATCCAACCATTGAAATCCAATCATTCTTGGATCAAAAGTTACAGAAATAGGTTACCAATATAACCTGGAAGGTTGATCGAAGAAAATACATTGTTACAGAAAGCAGACATCTTTCCTACTTCAAAATTCTTAGATGTCTGGAGGTCCATTTTTTTTTTTTTTTTTTTTTTCTAAAAACAATGTTGCTGTCCATCTCCCTTCTTTAAAAATCATCTTAAATCAAATGGACAAGGTTGATGTTATTTCTATTAAATTTAATGGTACCAATTATATGTCTTGGGCATTTCACCTTAAGAACTTCATTGAAGGATAAGGGATGTTGGGGTATTTAGATGGGACAACTATCAAACCAGTTGTTGATCCTAATGGCACAGAAGATAAAGTAATTGCCACTTGGAATCAACGGAATGCTAAGGTTGTAACCTGGATTCTCAACTCTATTGATCTTTCCTTCACAATGGCACTACAAGCTTTTATGAAAGCTTCTGATATGCAGACACATATGAAGAAAAGATATCATCAGCAAAATAAAGCCTGAAGACTAAATCTTGACACAGAATTGACAAAATACTGCCAGAATGACAAGAATGTACATGACTACTACAATGGGTTTCTAACCTTATGGACTAAAAGGGACTAGATGCGTGTGCAGTCTGAATCCGTGACATTTCTCCCTCAAGGTCTTAAACTTCATGAAGAACTTCATGTCAGTCAATTCTTGATGAATCTCAGTGCAGAATTTGAATAAGTACGAGCAGCTCTTATGAATCGGGAAACCTCTCCTGATCTGGATACATGTGTTCAAGAGGTTCTTCGCGAAGAAACTCGTCTTTCTTCCCATTGTTCCCTTCCTGAAGAATCAAAGGTCTTTCTTGCACAATCAGGACCTTCTCAGACTGATGAAAGAGCCTTTATAAATGCTCGTGGTCAGGAACTGCAGTGTTTTGAATGTAAAAAGTATAGATATGTTGCACGAGACTGCCGGCATAAATTATTTTGCAATTATTGCAAACGTAATGGACATGTTATCTCTCACTGCACAAGAAGCCCTAACAAGAAACCTGATCAGACTCAAATGCGCGGCTCTACTGCACTTATGACATTGGTTCCATGACATTGACAACAGCTCAAATTCGAGACTTGATTAATTCATCTGTAGCATTTGCATTTAGCTCTATGGGTATTAATGGTCTGTCCTCTTCTCCTATTGCTTTGCCTGCATTTCACTCATCTACCTCCCCACTTATTTCTGTCACACCCACCTCATGGTTCCTAGACTTAGGAATTTCAAACCACATGACATCTATGGTCCAAAATTTGTACAACCATAAACCTTACCATGGCTATGACTCCATCACTACAGCAAAAGTGATCAATTACCAATTTCTGGTATGGGCAACATAATCATTGGTACTCTTACCTTGCCTAATGTTTGTTTTGTCCCCAATTTAACTGCAAATCTTATTTCCATTGGCCAACTTGTTGAATCCGGTTATCTTGTTAAGTTTTCTCCTTCTGGTTATGTCATAGAGGACCGGTAAACTGGGAAGGTAATCGGGATGGGGAGTAAGCATAGCAGGCCGTTTTTCTTGGACATGGGACAACAATCATTTCTTCCCTAATCTAGTAGTCTTTTAAATAATGTGGACCACTTGGCATATACGCCTTGGTCATTTGAATAATACAAATTTGTTATCTTTGTTTAAACTTGGATATTTGAATAAATCTATGTCTAGTTCCATGGTTTCTCATTTTTCAAAATCGAAATGTGAATCTTGTTGTTTAAGCAAAAGTCATGTGTTGCCATTCCCTATTCATTATTCACGTACTGCTGACACATTTGATGTAGTTCACATGGATGTATGGGAGATTGCCCCTAACTTAAGTAGACATGGATATAAATATTATGTTACCTTTATAGATGACTATTGTCGTTATACATGGATCTAGTTTTTGAAATCTAAATCTGAAGTTTTTTCCATGTTCCAAAAATTCTATAACATGGTCAGTACTCAATTTCAAAATCCATCAAGGTTTTACGTTCAGATTCTGCGGGAGAGTATACATCCACTGAGTTCAATAACTTTTTCGCAGAAAAAGAAATTATTCATAAAAAATATTGCCGCCACACACGACAACAAAATGGAGTGGCAGAACGAAAGAATCGTCATCTCCTAGAAATTGTCCGTACTCTGCTTGTGGAATCCCTTGTTCCACCTCGATTTTGGTGTGAAGCAGCCCATACAGTTGTTCACATTATCAATAGATTACCTAGCTCTATCCTAGGTACTGTTTCCCCTTTTAAGTGCTTATGTTTTCATCCACCTTCCTACTCACACTAGTGGATTTTTGGATGTCTCTATTTTGTTCATCTCCCCTCTCTAGAGTGTACAAGACTTTCACCACAAGCCGCTCGATGCATGTTTCTTGGCTACAGTGATGAACACAAAGGTTTTCAGTGTTATGATTCCAAAGAACGCCGAATACGGATTTCTCAAAATGTTGTTTTCTTGGAGCACGTTCCATTTTATTCACATTCACCAAGTTCCTCTAATATTCAGGTACCTTCCTCATTTTTTATCTCCTACTTCCCCTCCTACAGTTACACAGGTCTATACTCGTCGTCCAAGGCAACTACCTCCTACTGCTCCTACAAATCCACCTACCCTGCTGGTTCCTGCAGACAATGATACTACTGAAGGTAACACTTCCAGACCTAATTTACGGAGCTCTAGTTGTACTTCGGTTCCACCTGATAGATATGGATTTTTAGCAATTCTTACCTCTTTGGTTCTCATTCCTATCTCTACCTCTTATAAACAGGCCGCTAATATAGCATGTTGGCAAGATGCAATGACAGATGAATTACTTGCCCTCGAAGTCAACAAAACTTGGTACTTAGTGCCTCTCCCAGCAAATACAACCATCATCGGAAGCAAATAAGTCTATTCCATTAAACATCGCTCTGATGGCAGCATTCATAGATACAAGGCCCGCCTAGTTGGCCAAGGATATAAGTAGGAGTACGGCATTGACTATGAGGAAACATTTGCCCCATTTTGCCAAAATGACTACAGTTCGGTGGTTACTCGCAATTGCTGCATCTCACAACTGGCCTCTCTGGCAAATGGATGTCAAGAAAGCATTTTTACTTGGGGATCTCAAGGAAGTTGTGCCGCCACCAGGAAATTCTTGTCCTCCACATCATGTCTGCAAGTTGACAAAGTCCTTATATGGGCTCAAACAAGCCCTGCGGGCTTGGTTTGAAAAGTTTAAATCTGCCATCCTTCAGGCCCGCTTCTACCAAAGCTCCAATGACAGCTCTCTCTTTATTCGGAGATTCTCTCATGGCTATACAATTCTATTGCTCTATGTTGATGATATGATAATTAGTGGGAATGATCATGATGGGATCACTGAACTTAAAACTCACATCATGAGTAGTTTTAAAATGAAGGACCTTGGTTCCTTAACCTACTTTCTGAGACTGTAGGTTCAACGGAACAAAGATGGCATTCAAATCACTCAATCAAAATATACTGATGACTTGATTCATTCTACGCGACTTGACGATGCCAAAACATTTGTCACTCCCATAGAGCTTAATGTCAAGCTCAGCAAAGAAGATGAGCGTCCTCTCCTAGATCCTACCATATTTCATTGTTTGGGTGGCAGCCTGCTCTACTTAACCATGACGTGGCCCGATATATCACATGCTATGCAGAATATTAGCCAATTTATAGGCCATCCTCATAAACCACATCTTCAAGCTGTTTAACGAATTCTCCGATATGTAAAGGGTACTCGGGATCGTGGTTTATTGTACCCTTCCATCTCTTCATTACAATTGATAGCATATGCTGATGCTGATTGGGCTGGATGTCTCGACACTCATCGCTCAGCGACTGGATGGTGCATGTTCTTGGGTCCCTTCTCTCATCTCATCAAAAAGCAAGAAACAAGTCACAATTTCCAAATCGACGACCGAGGCCGAATATCGTTCCATGTCTTCTGCCTGCAACGAAGTCATATGGCTGCGTCGTCTTCTTCGAGAATTCAGCATCTTCACCAAAGACCCTACTCCGCTGTATGCAGATAACACAAGTTTCATTCGAATTGCAAAGAATACTATTTTTCATGAGCACACTAAGTACACTAAGCACATTGAAATTGACTATCACTTTATTTATCATCACTTTGTTTATGAAGATATCAGTCTACCCTATATCTCTTCGTTTGAACAACTAGCAGATGTGTTCACCAAGGGCTTGCCCCACGATCATCATGAATACATTCTTTCCAAATTGATGCTTCTTGGCCAACCACCGCATCAATTTGAAGGGGATTGTAGAAACACATACAAAGAAGCATGCCCATCTCTGTTGAGTGTTGGTCCATGACCAAGAGGCCCAAAGCTTAAAACTCACGTGTGGGATCGCTTAGTTTGGGTCAAACATTGTATAGTTGTATGATATCAATCACTCTTATATTCTTTCCTTTCTTAATTATATACGCATGTAAGTAGGATCAATCATAGGCTGTAATCAGCAATACTTTGTGTATAAAGAGCAACAGTCGATCATCTCTTTGGGATACGACAGATTCCGTAGTCTCTCCTCTCTCTCTCTCTCTTATTCTTATTCTTATTCTTCTTTTTCCTCAATACAAGGATTTGTTAATCCTTTACAAATGCTTGCCTTTTGTATTTCTCCGACTTTAATATCAATGCATCTCGGAAATGTTGTGCTTTACTTTGATATTTCCATTATCTTATATTTATAAGGATGTCTTAATGTTTGCACAAGCTTTTGCCAAATATTTTGTACTATGAGGAAAACTATACCCGGCCTCACATCGCGGAATCGTAAGGGAAACACAAGGCTGCGTAAGACTTTTTTATGTGATTGCATTTTCCAAGGCCTCGTGTGCCTTGAGGCTGGGTTATTGTAGTAATTTGGTTCGAGGCTGTGACACCGTGGATTAGATAAAACCATTCAATCCATCTATATAGGACCCCTAGATGAAATATTTGACCATCTACCGATCAAGTGGGTCCCATGAGAAGACTAGTGTGGGATATAGTGAGCCCCACTTAGATAATTAAAATAAGATAGGTGGGCAAATTGGTTGCATATAGTGGGTCCCGTTAAATGTAAGATGAATAGGATATTTATATATCTAGTGGCTACTGATAGATCGATATAAGGGTAGATGGACTTATCTTCTATATCTAGTGGCTTACAGATTCCTCTGGTGGTTCTCTTTCTCTAGATGCAAAGGATATTTATCTACCAATCTAGTGGCTCTTTCTCTCCCTCTCATGCCAACACATATCTTCAATGTTTCTTCTCATTTGTAAAATATCTAAAAGATCTGGGGGTTACCAGAATTGATACTAATTCTAATAAGTCAAACTAATGCAGCGGATGTAACCAAATAAACAATATAAAACTAACAATCTACTAATCACATACCACAAGAAGGCAGACACAATATTTAGCGTGGAAACCGTATTCAAGGGAGAAAAATAAAAAACCAAAAATCAAGAACCCGTATCCAGGGGAGAAAAATTAAAAACCAGAAATTAAGAACTCACGAACAGTTACAAGATATACTTACAACTCCTTTCCCTCAATCTGTACCTCGACCTAAAGAGGTAGACATAATATTTAGCGTGGAAACCGTATCCAAGGGAGAAAAAAAAAACCAGAAATCAAGAACTCACGAACAGTTACAAGATATACTTACAATTCCTTTCCCTCAATCTGTACCTCGACCTAAGGACTTGAGTTGTTCTTGCACAATTTCCACTGACACGACTTCCACCGTGCACCGTTCTCTTTACTTGATCTCGTTGCACCTTGCTAGCCCAGATGAACCATCTTCTACAAGAAAGTAGAACCAACAAAAACCTTCCAGAGCAGCCTTTCAGAATAGTCTTTCATTGGCTCTAGAGAATCAAATAATCTCTCTTAAGGTATTCTCACCTCATATTAATGAGAGAACTAATTGATGCGTCTAATCTTCAATATGAACATCTACCTTTAGGGTTGAGAGCAACACCCTATTTGTAGCCCCAAGTTTGTGCCTTAGACTTAATGCACAAGTAGGACTCAATTTGGGAAACAGAGTTTGAAAAGGAAACACAATCTTGCAACAATTGGATTCTTTCCCGAAATTCCTGTGCCATCCAATCAATCGCACAGTCCATCCAATCGGGAAATAACTTGCGCATGTTATCCATCCGAGGCTTTGATCGATCGAACCTCGGTGATTCGCCTTGTCTTCTCTTTTCTTCGGTTAAGCTCTTCCGACGACACAACCAGAGTCCATTCTAAATAAATTAGAAAATACAACTCAATGGACCTAGAGTTTTGTCCAACCCATGAATTAGCTAACATAAAAATACTTACAATCTCCCTTTTTGACAATTCATGGACAAAATCCCTGGGACAATACAAATTATCCATCCAAAAGAAAAACCCAAAATACATTGAATTTTCAGCCCAAAAAATAAATAAATGTAGCACATGTAGATCTTTGCTCGTTTTCTCCCCTTAGCTTCATTATTCTTCCATTTTTGTCCATAATTGACAAACAATTATCTTCAAGCAGCTTCAGTCAATCTAAATACTGCAGATCCCCCTCAATTTTGACTCCACCTCAGTAAGATCTTCGTATCAGCACTGAGGTGGGGCTTGATCTTCAGATCAAGGGTGATGAATCTTTGGTATGCATACTTGCATATCCAGACATTTCAGCAAAGTGTGTACCAATACAGAAGATAGGTCTTCTTTCTTGACCCAAATAGCTTTGGTATTCATTTTGAGCTCAGTCTTTTGTGTTTTCCATTGCATTTGTTTTGGTGACTTTCGTAGCTTATTACAATGGGGTCGAATGTGTCCTTTAATTCCACAATGATGACAAGTGGGGATTCGTTTACGACTTAACACATTTTTCTTCTTGGCAGTTGTGTTTGTAACATGAACATGATTAGTAACAACTGAATTTTTAACAAAACAATTAGTACCTTTGGATTTCGATGTAGATGCCCCGTCAGCGTAGCCAATGCCATGCATGTTTGTCCTTGCCTTTTGACTGCACATGATGTCATCAATCTTTTTAGACCCTGAATTCATTCTATTTAGTGAAGCCTTGGTAGTATCCAACTCAGAAAGAACCATCTTAAGTCTTCCTTGCAAGTTAATATTTTCAGCTTTCAAGGTCTTTGTATTGTGATAAAGTAAATTACACTTCTGTGTTTTAGCAGTCAATTTATCTACCAGACTGTTATTCTCTTTCTCTAAGAGACATACTTTTATAAGAGCTTCTGACAATTTAGCTTTTAAAGAAGTATTGTGCTCTTCAAATTCTTCTCATCTCGTAGCCACTTTTTCATTCATCTTTAGCATCTTCATGGTCTTTACAAATAATAACTGATATTTAGCTTTCCAATCATGTTGTCTTTGACTCACTAACATCTTGATCAGTCCCATCATTAGAAGAACCTGGTAGAGTAGCAAAACTTGAAGTTGCCATAAATGCCATGAATATTTCTTTGCTAGCTTTAGGTATCTCATACTCTGATTTTTCTTCGGAGACTTTCAAAGCAACACCTTCGGATTTTGATTTTCCATTTGTCCTTAGGTTTGCTTCAAAAGTCTGAAGGTTGCCAACCAACTCCTCATCTTTGAGAATATTTAGATTTTTATTCTTCTTTATGGCCATAACCTTTGCATCATACCTTTCTGGAAGAGACCGTTAAATCTTTTTTCACAATTCTATTCTCAGGAATTGGCTCTCCCATAGTAAATGTATCATTCACAATTGCATTTAGCTTCGAATTGAACTCATCAAAGGTTTCATCAGCTTCCATTTTGGTGGTTTCAAAAGTTGTATACAATTTCTGAAGTTTCGACGGTTTGACAATATCAGTCCCTTCATGCATAGTCTGCAGAATATCCTAAGCTTCTTTTGCAGTAATGCATGCAGAAATTCTACAGATCTCAGACATACTAACTCTATTATAAATAGCATTCAAAGCTTTAGAGTTGCAAGTGGCTGCTACTTCTTTATCCTTAATCCACTGTCCTTCAGATTTAAGACTGGTTATCCCATCAGTAGTGACAGCGGGCAATGAATAACCTTTCACAATAGATTTTCAAACTTTTAGATCTATGACTTTTACAAAGGCAACCATTCTGGCTATCCAATAAGCATAATTTGTACCATCCAATAGAGGAGGATTATTGGTAAAAGTGCATTCACGGTAGTAATCTATTCTAGCAAAATATGAATCAACACAGTAAAATAGTTCAACCCACTTTGATATCAATTGAAAGTTCTGGGGGCTACCAAAATGGATACTAGTTCTAATAAATCAAACCAACGCAGCGGATGTAACCAAATAAACAATATAGAACTAGTAATCTACTAATCACACACTACAAGAAGGCAGACACAATATTTAACGGGAAACCTTATCCAGATAGAAAAACCACGAATCAGAAATGAAAAACTCACGACCAGTTACAAGATATACTCACAGCTCATTTCCCTCAGTTTGTACCTCGACATAAGGACTGTAGTTGTTCTTGTACAACTCTCACTGACACAACTTCCACTGTACACCGTTCTCCTTACTTGATCTCCTCACACCTTATTCGCCAAGATGAACTATTTTCTACAAGAGAGTAGAAGCAACAAAAACCTTCTTGAGCAACCTTTCAGAATAACCTTTCAATGGCTCTAGAGAATCAAAAAATCTCTCTTAAGGTATTCTCACCTCAAATTAATGAGAGAACTAATTGATGTGTCTAATCTTCAATATGCACATCTACCTTTATGGTTGAGAGCACCACCCTATTTGTAGCCCAAATTCGTGCCTTAGATTTAGTGCACAAGTAGGACTCAGATTGGGAAACAGGGTCTCAAAAGGAAACACAATCTTACAGCAACTGGACTCTTTCTGAAACTTCTTGCGCCATTTGATCGATTGCACAGTCCATCCGATTGATCGGACTTGGAAATAACTGGCGCATGTCAGCCATCCGATCGGTCAGACAGAGGCATTGATCAATCGGACCTCAATGATTTGCTCGGTCTTCTCTTTTCTTCGGTTCAGTTCTTCTGGCGACACAGCCACAGTCCATTCTATATAAATTAGAAAATACAACTCAATGGACCTAGAGTTTTGTCAATCCCATGAATTAGCCAACATAAAAATACTTACAATATTGTTCTATCTCAAGTTGTTGGTCAATTAGTTAGGAACATGTGAAGTGTGGGTGAGTGTATTAGTTTGAATCCATTCTATAAAAAAATGAAAAAAAACATTCTATTTTGTTCCCAAAACATCCATCTCAACCTATATCTTGGTAGACTTTATAGGTATCGATACTTACTTCCACTATCGAGCTTCAACCTCTGTGATTGTTAGCTCATTTTTTGAACTATATTTTGCCTCATTGATAAATGAATGTAGATGATGGCAACTTTCTCCTCTATACAAACAAAATGCAGGTTGCTTCGGTGAAGGTATTTGTGTTTCATTGCCAAGCATGAAAACAACAGAAGACATGTTAGGCCTATCTTTTGCACTCTCTTGTACGCATAAGAGTCCTACTTGAATGCATCTTGCAACTTCAATTTGACAACAAGAATCAATTATCGATGAGTCTATCAACTCCATAACTTTATCTTCTTTCCATATATTCCATGTCTGAAAGGAAGATAAATCATGTAAGTACAAAATGACATCATTTAGATCATCCTAATCACACACACATGAACCATTTACTCATGTGAGAACATCTCTCACGGATGGGATCCGTGAGACTTTTCATGGGGGCTAACTTATGATTCATATGAGCCAGTCAACCACACATAGGACCTGCATGCCCTGATAGTTACCAGACCTCGAGATTTGGGCCCACCGAATGGACTATACATTGGATTTAGGGTCAGATTTTTTTAAAGATGAAGCCATTAGACTTTTGGGGCACGGATCATGGGGGCTAGAGGCATCGCTTGATCCAAGATTTGAAAACAGGGCCCTACCTATATGGATCTTTCCATCCCCTTGGTCCCATATCAAACTGGCTTCACCCAGCTACCTCTAATGGCGTCGTGAGAGATGTTTCCACAGGAAAAGGCCCATATATATCCAAAAAAATTAACTTTTGACTAAAAAAATGTACCTTAAGAAAGAAAAGGCATTCTTTACTTACATGTTCTATCAAAGTCATTGAGTAACAATCACTGTAGTAGTTGTTTTTCTTTCCGCTTATGATCTCTAATAATATGATCCCAAAGCTAAAGACATCTGATTTTATTGAGAATAGTCCTTTCATAGCATACTCTGGTGACATATAACCACTGCATGAAAAAATTTGAAATAAATAAATATAAATTATAAACAAATTCTAGGCAATGTACATTTCATTGATGGTTATGTACGACGTAATGTGGCACAACAAACCATTTGGAAATCCTCAAGTATAAACTTGAATTGGGGCATTCCTGGAGGCATGGAAATTATATTCATATTGGAAATGAAGGAGAGGGGTAGAAGACTAACCCCCACATGGGAATAATTTGATGATAGTAACCAGTGATTAAGAGCTAGTCCCAAAGTTTAAAGATTATACAAGTGCATTTATATTCGTTAAACATTGGAGCCTCCAATGAAATGGTTTAAGATCATTAGATTGTGCCCATTTGAGGCCCATCTGCAAGCCTTCCATGTGGGCCCACATCAAAGGTTCAAAATCACTTATTGTACTTTATTGTGTGCATGAGACTTACTATGTTCCGACCACTCTATTGGTTATTTCTTGAGTTTGATTTCCATCAGATACTCTTGCCAAACCAAAGTCTGAGATTTTAGGATTCATCTCATCATCCAAAAGAATATTGCTTGCTTTAAGATCTCTGTGAATAATTTTGAGTCTAGAATCTTCATGCAAATAACGAACCCCTCGAGCTATTCCCATAATAATGCTAAAACGCTTACTCCAATCTAGCATTGCACTCCTCCTTTGATCTGCATCATAGTTTAGGCTAATTAAATAATTTTCATCACATGGTTGTGAAAATGTAGTCATTTCATGATAGGCATTGATTATTTGGAAATATAAGTAGTTTTATTATATATATAAAAAGTACAAATGAAACTCGATGTGAGAACCTTCTCCATATAAAAGAATTGGAGCATGCTGAGCAAATTTTCCCTGTCCAGTTGGATTTGTGCTTCTATTTAACCATAGTCCAAATATAATGCTAGTTCATGCAATTAACAGACAGAAATTTCATGATCAAATTAGTATCTTTCAAGTGGTAATTTTAAGTTAAGTTCCTTTTTAGATATGATAGATTGATTTGAAAGCTAAAAATCAACATGCATGTGCACAGATTGTATGACAAAGTTGGTTATGCTTAGGAAATTGAGCTTCGCTTACTAGAACAACAACAAAAGTGGATAAGATTTATTGGAAGAGTTGTACCGAAGATGAAGCAGTCCAAGCTTCTGTTCTCCATGTACTCATAGATCAACATCTTTTCTTCTCCTTCAATGCAACAGCCCAGAAGTCTAACAAGATTCTTGTGTTGAAGTTTTGCAATCAAAGTAACTTCAGTTTTGAATTCTTCCCCACCCTGTCCAGAGTTCTTAGAAAGCCTTTTCACTGCTATCTCTTCTCCGTTTAAAAGCTTTCCCTAAAAATAGCCATTCATTCATTTTTGTTAAAGCTAAGAAAGCATATGAAATTTAAATTTTATAAGGAATTAGGCAAGAATTGGTAGACATTTAGGTTTCCAGGCATGTAAGTTGTCTTACATGTTGTTTCTTAAGCTAGAGCCATTTTTCAGTTTGATTGGTGGACGTTAACTAGATCATAGATGGTTAAACAATTGGCCAATGATTGCATTAAGAAAATAGTACGATAGAAAATGGGTAGCTTGTTGGGGGTCTGCTAACATGTTATCAAGTCAAATAACTAGGTTTCTTATGGGCCTGACCTTTTCCTATCCCAAAATACCATGGGCTGGATTTGTGTTGTGTTTATAGATTTATGGATCCAGTTCAGACATATTCTTTTGGACCGATAGTTAACAAGCCAGTATCAGCATGAGGATACTTAAAGTGATGACTATGGGCCTTCCCGACCTTACATATTTAGCACAACTAGAAATATCTATTACTCAAATGAGCTAGGCTCGGACAAGTTTGATACCATCTTGAACTTGTCTTAGAGATGGCATTGGATTGGGTTGGAGAGTTTTTTGTTCTGTTGACCATTGAAGGAAACATGTATGGATCCACACTGAAATTTGTATGTTTATTAATTGGGTTGAAAATGTCAACCCAAAACCTCGCCTAGAAGTAGAGTTGACATGTTATAGTGCAATGAGCCTGGATGGGTGGTGTGAGGTTGGTATGTGTTTGCTTGTATGGATCTAATCCGAACCAATCTGGATCGTTAGACAAGTTGGAAATGTCAGTCCTAATCACCTAATTGATCATATCCCGTTTGCCATACATGAGAGGAGGGTAAAACAGGAAGTGACGTAAAATTCAATTTTATGTCACATCGAAAGTTTACTCTATCCTCCTTTTTATTATCCAAAATTTCATGAAGTAAAACTTTGTAACAGTAGTTTTACTCTCTTTTTACTTCTTTCATCCAAACACTCATGAAGTAAGACTGTATGTTACAGTAGTTATTTTTCACCATCCTACTTTACTACTACTAAACAAAAGGGTGAGCTGTCAACTTGAGCCCTAAATTATGAGATTCAAGCTTGGGTTAAGGTGGCTAGGGAATGAACTACCAGTTGTACCTGGCTTATGATTATTTCATTCTTTCTTTTTTTTGTGATGGTAAATACACACACAAAACCCACCCAAGTCCCTCAACAAAAGAACATATATATGGAGAGGGAGATAACTAACCACTTGTAAGCGGCAACGAACACCCACACAAATTAGCAATATATAAAACATTTAATATTGGTTTGGTCATAATCCTAGTCTCATAGTAATCCGAGATGGATTTTAGAGTTGGTAATCAAAGAAAAACGAACATGAGAAGAGCTTAGGAAATACCTACCTATATGTAAGCTATTGAGGTCAACGTCCACCCTTGCTCTTGAGCGGTCATAATTGTGGTCGAGCCCGAGCCCTTACCATAAAACCATTGTTGTTCCGTTTCCCATCACCAATTGGTTTTGGGATAAATGGTAGCTTAATGGGGTGTAAGATCCTACAAGTGGTATTAGAGCCTGGATGGTTGTGTGATCAAGTCACGGAACACAAGTGCTTAGGGCTGTCAAAATGTCACACGACTCATTAACATGACACGAACCCACACGATATTAACAAGTTCGGGTGGGCTCTTAATGGGTTCGAGTCGTAAACGGGTTAAACCAGTTAACACGTTAAGTTAACGGTTCGTGTACGAATTAAACCAATAACCCGTTAACAACCCACTTAACCCGTTAAATTTTTTTTTAGTCCCTAAGTGTAGCTAGAATTAATTTATATTCATAAAAAAGAATTTGAAATTTATTTTTTTATAATGGGGTTTTAGGTGGGATCCACTCGAGATCCTTACTTACAGTTTCATGTGGCTTATATATTTTCTTCTTATATAGTTTTTTATGGCTTTTCTTTTAATTTTTGAAATGACTTAATTATTTAATGGATTAACGGGTTGGGTCGTATAACCCATTAAATTAACAGGTCGTGTCCCGGTTGAATTTTTTTGACCTATTAAGTTAATGGGTTGTGTACGGTTTGAGGTGATTTTAACACGAATTCGTTAATCCGTAACCCGAATTCGTTAACACGACACGATTGACAGCCCTAGAGTTGCTCAGCAGGAGTCGTGGCAGGTGTGCTGTTGAGGGGGAGATTGTTGAGGTCAACGTCCACCCTCGCCATAAAACTATTGTTGTGCAGTTTTCCATCACCAATTGATTTTGGGATAAGTGGTAGCTCAATACATAAGCTTTAACTAAATGAGATTGGATCTTCAAGGTTTGGTACAAGGCAGAGCTGGGACTTTCTTGCCGGGAGTGGGCGAATAATTAGACAATAACACTAGTAATCATTTAAAATAAAATAAAAATCCATATTTTTTTAATAATATTAGACGAAAAATCCAAATTGTGAAAAACTTTAACATTTTCCAACACATAATTTCTAAAAGCTCTGTAACGACAACCATAACGTGAAACAACAGGGTTCACTATAATAAACTAAAATTGCTAAAAATTATTTTTTTTACCCATATATATATATATAGCATTGAGATTTGAATATATTAAGTTTCTTCCGCTAACTATTCCTACCAAAACCTCGAGGTGTTTGTAGAGGCAACGTAAATTCTTTTCAATATTCCCGCTCGGGTGGAACCTACTTCTCAAACCACCGCAACACCCCCCTCCCCTCGTGCAGGTGGCAACCAATTGGCGTATTTTTGGGGCACGAGTTGTTCCTCCTCGAACCCGTTAGTTTTGATACTATATTAAGTTTCCTCTACTAACCATTTCGACCAAAATCTAGAGGTGTTTGTAGAGGCAACATAAGTTTTCTTCAATAGTATCTCACTCTAGTCAAAGTAGAACCCGTGCTAGATTGATCATATATAAATCAATCCACTACTTTTGTCTAATGAGAATCTTTAATTGGTTACATGTGTTTGTTTGATGTCGCCATGCCCTTGGTAGGCATGGATTGTTGAAAGGGAAACATTTAGAGGCATTCGCCAAGTCATGAAAGGATAACTCAGAAGGTGTGAATGATACTATAATTCAAATTTAGGAGTCCATATCCTTTGTCACACTCACGCTTCCCTTGACATACGTGGAACTTCAAAGCGGGGCCTACCTATTGAATATCTGAATCACTTCAAAGAGAGTATGTTTTAGCAATAGGAAGGTTTTCACGAAGTTTTGTGCAATTCAAAGCGTGTTTGAGTATAGTAGAGCGTAATTTGCGATTTAGGAAAATCGAAAAGATTTTCTGAAAAAATCTGTTTTAGCCAATTTTGGATCCGTTGGAAATATCTTGTCATTTCCTACACTTTTCGTTCTTGACACGTCGCGATTCGACACCTCAAAGCTCGTCAAGTTTTCTCGTTTCGCGAAATAAGTCATTTAATCGCCTAATTGTAATTTTCAGGAATATCCATACAAACCACCATTGACCCTCCCCTTCTTATTTCCTTCATTGCATCCTACAACGCTTTTCCCATTTTCTCTTTTTCTTCTTCATCCAAGAATTTATTTCAACCAAAGGGGAAGCAAAATTAAGCAATTCAAGGAAATCATCTTCTTCTCCTTCCCTTCTTCTCTAAGACGTTGCTCCAAATTGGTGAGTTTTGGCCTATGTCTTCCCCACTCAATTCCATTCCTTAGACTCTCTAAGGTCTTGTATGTTATTGAATTCTTTCTCTTCTTGTCTCTTGGTACTTTAGGAGAGGTAGAGAGTAGATTTGAGAGCTTGGTTGGAAGAGAGTGTGTTACCATAGCCTTGGGATCTTGTTTAGGGCTTTCTTCTCAATTACTCTCTTCTTCTACAGCCAAGGCAAGTAGTGTACCAATATAAATTTGATAAGCATGTGACATTGATGATTCCTTTATATTAATTTTCTTAGCTACCTGGACTTTCCAAGCTTCTTTATTGTAATTTGGAGTCCACATGTTAGTTTAGGTCCTTGATTCAATTGGACTCTAATATGGTAGTTGGGTTGGCTGAAATTAAAAAAAAAAAAAAAAAAAAAAAAAGGACTTGTTTAGTTGTGTTGTGTTGGTTGAAGATGGTTGAGGAAGCTTCAGATCGATTACCATGAGTTAGCTACAATGCAAGGGACCGATCCACGCCAAGGATGAGATAGTGTATTTGTGAAAAGGTTAGAGGAGATTTACTAGAAATCTCTCCCACTCAATCACTCCCTATTGTCCATAGGCTTAAGGATGGATGCTTGATGAATGATCCTCTATGTGGATGGATTACTTTGGCCAACCAAAGATCAAAAAGGGAAGAAGAAGATTGTGATATTCTTGTATCTTTTTCTTTCCTCACTTTCTCTTTATATAGCCATGGAGAAGAGAGCAGTTTGAGAGACAATTGAAAGAGGAATAAAGAGGTTTCCGTTTCTCCATTCAATAAGAAATAAGGAAGGAAGGAAACACCCTCTCCATGTTAGTGAGGGTCATTACGTTTAAATTGGTTGGGGCCATGTTGGGATGACATGGCTGTGGACCCCAATCCTCTAAGGCTAACACCTCCCACTCACACCGAATGTAGTACTCTAAAAAATATATATATCTGCCATCACAGAAGTTCATCCCATAAAATAGAAACTAGGGAGTGGGACCAATTGACTATACATCTCTTGAGAGAACATATGCTAAACAACCATTCGACTATCGCAATCTTACTTTTCATCACATCATATGTCTACTCTAGTCCCGTATGGCCACACTAGATCGAATGCATCTCATACCCTTGAGTCACATCCAACCCTATTATGTATGCTTATCCCACTTATCGAGTAAAACAGACTCTCAACAAACCAGTTTTAAAAAAAAGGTCTCTTAAAATATACTATTTACATAATATAATTTTCGAAAAAGTTTGTACAAAACCAAAAGTCACTCGATATTTCCGCGGAGGATAAGAGGAGCAAGCCTAAATAAAAATAAATACTAGTAGATCTTCCTCACGTTCATACGAAGTTCAACATCATCTTAGTTGCTTTCCTAGCACGACAGCTCGTAGGTCCCCTTACAATTGGGTCCATGGCCAAACTTGCGAGTAAAAAAGAACACTGAGACTTATCTTCCCAACGCAGAGGTGAGTAGTTGAGGGTACGTGATTTCTTGGATCTACAAAGGACACACCAATTCATGAGCCACCTACAAGGTTGACATTCACACGATGTCAAGGACTTATGGTATCTCCTTTCGCTCGTAGGTACGATCTATAAGAAAACACAAAAGGTTAAAACCATGCACTGCAAGAGACGCGAATGAATCGCAAATGTGTCAATCGACACTGCACAAGTTATTCGCCACACAACCTATTAATCCTTATTAGATTACAGGCAACTTGACTAGCGCAAGGGTGTTGCTTGTCAAAGATAATGGGGATCAAGTTCTCCAGCCACAAGTCCAACACCACCCTAGTGTCTACGTGATCTGAAGCGGCAATCACATAGAACTACACACCATCATTATCACCCAATGACTATGAAGATATGTTTATATCCCTATTGTACCTCATCCCAACTATCACAAAGATGATCAGGGCATCAATGTGATTAAGATGACCCCGCCCGTTGATATCACATATGCAACAAATGCACACACATAGTTTGTTTGCCAAAAAAGAAATGGTATGATATGTGATGAACATGAACATGACGAACAAGAGAGAACATAAAGAGCAAGAGAGTAATATTTTATTAGTATCACTATGAAAATAAAGAATACACTCCCACTTACTAATAACATCTTGCATTAATCTTAATCCCATGTTTCTTACATGCAATGAAAAAATCTCTCTAGGCAATGGCTTAGTCAATGGGTCAGCTAGCATTTCTCGTGAAGGAATGTAGGAGATGACGATTTCCTTATCCTTGATTTCCTCATGGACAAAATGACACTCTCTGGTGATATGCTTCGATTTCTTGTGAAATCATTGATTCTTTACAAAGAATATAGCAGACATATTGTCCACATTTAATGTAAATGGGATTTTTTACACTCAGAATAATGCCCAAGTCTAATAACAGTCATCGAATCCAAGTAGCTTCTGGTGCAGTTGTAGAACTAGTAACATATTTGGATCCTATAGTAGACTTTGCAACCGGGTTTTGTTTCTTACCGAACCATGAAACAACTCTCCCGCCGAGTAAGGAAATCTATCCCGGTGTGACTTATAATCAACCAGATCTTTTGAGAAAGAAGCATCAGTATATGCCTGTACCTTAAGAGCGCTACCCTAATAGCAAAGCATAACATTCTTTGTGCCTTTTAAATATTAAAGGATTCTCTTTACGGCCATCCAATGGAAAATACCGGAAATACTCTCGAAGCAGCTAACCAGACTTACTGCATAGCAAATATTGGGTCATATACATAACATGGATACATCAGGCTACCTACAACACCGGCATACGGTACCCAATTCATTTGATGAATTTCATCATCAATTTGAGGGCATTGTTCTTTGCTAAGCTTACATCTTTTATCTATCGGGGTATCGACTGGTTCACTGGTTTGGCATTTGATATGTGAAACTTATTCAATACATTTTCAATATATTGACTCTGGGAAAGCCCAAGGATGCGCTTCTTACGATCACGCATGATCTTAACCTCTAGGATAAAATCAGCCTCGCCTAAGTCTTTCATCTCAAAAACCTCTGAAAATCATTTCTTGACCTCTAGCAAAAATTTCATGTTATTACTAGCAATGAGTGTGTCATCAACATATACATAGAATATCATAAATCGATGTTCTGACTGCTTAATATAAATGCCCTGCTTAATATAAATGCCATGGTCCTCATAGCACATTTGGAAACCATTTGAAAGAATAGCATCTTGAAATTTCATATACCACTGCTTGGTGGATTGTTTGAGTCAATAACTGGATTTATTGAGTTTACAAATTTTATCTTCTCGTCCTTTTCCAACATACCGAATTTGTTGTTGCATGCATATTTCCTCTTCTAAATCTCCCTTAAGGAAATTGGTCTTTACATCCATTTGATGCAACTCAAGATCTAGTTTCGCAACAATAGATAATAGGATGCGCACTAAGGAGAATTGCACCACATGAGAGAATGTTTCATCATAATTGACCCCTCAATTTAGATGAAGCCCAAGCTCAAGCTTATGATAAGATTTCATAAGCTCATACTTGTAGGGCCCACCATTGATCCATCCAAATGGACCAAACACACGACCCCACTAAATTGCACATCTCCACCAATTTTCAGTCAAATCCGAATTTACTGTACCGTTGGATCGACCGTATACCGATCCAAAATGGACTATTGACCATTAAACTTTTGGGGCCCAGATGGAGATGATAGAAATCACAGTTTGTGCTGATTCTTTTGTAGAGATGAGGGTTTTAGGAAGTCCTTGAAATCCCCCCATCTCCATGAGAATCCCTAGATGGGCCCCACTACACACTTGAGCTTACTTTATCCTAAGCTTGAACTTAGGACAGCTGCTCCCATAAATAAATAAATAAATATATATATATATATATATATATATCCAGAGAGACACACACACAATGCTATCAACCCATATCTAAGAGTTGCTATGAGGAACGATGAAATAATTAGGCCTGGCCGTTAGTTGTATTAAAAAACATTGCCCACCATCATATATGATAATTCTGAATTTTGGGCACTTAATAATTTTTAAAATAGATCAGGATATTCACTCTTGCATCCCAAGCAATTATCTCATATAAACTGGCTCAACAAAAAAACAAATGTGCCTCATAAAATAGAAGTCAAGAAAAAAAAAAAAAAAAAAAAAAAAAAAAAAAAAAAAAAAAAAAAAAAAAAAAACTGCAACCCATGCCCACTGCAGATCCTCTCTTCACGTCATTACCTGTTGCCAGCTACTGCAAGTTTGGCAGCAGTGTTTTCGCTGGACATAAAACCAGCGCCCCTTTTATTTTAGGAAACTTAAGAGGGATTAGGATCCAAAATCATTTATGGAATCATATTCTGTGTGCCATTTAAAAAAACAAAACCACCTTTGCAGAATAAAAAACATAGCCTGGCGGTCTCGTTTGCAAGCCTGTATGCCCCCATTTCTGGGTTTTTCTCAGGTTTTTCCCAGTCCGTGAGAATTTATAGCTTGAAATTCTTGAATTCGATCGAGTAAGCCCTAAGCTCCGAACACAATTAACGGTTCGGATCATGCCTTTGATGAAATTTCATATGACATCCGGAAGTGAGAAAATTCACTCATTAGAAAAGGGGAAAAGAGGAATACCTTCAATCGCGATCTACTCCAGTGGATTCCTTACGTGAGCAACGGGAATCAGTCTTTGATACCACTGTTGGTTCAAGATCATCGCGGAAGCTTTAGATCGATTGTCACAGGTCTGCTACAACGCAAGGGACCGATCCACACAAATGATGAGATAGTGTATATTTGTGAAAAGGCTAGAGGAGATTTATAAGAAATCTCTCGCACTAAATCACTTCCTATTGTCTACAGGCTTAAGGATGGATGCCTGATGAATGATCCTTTGCATGGATGAATTATTTGGACTAACCAACTATCAAAAAGGGAAAAAGAAGACTGGTTTTCTTGTATCTTTTTCTTTTCCTACTTTCTCTTTATATAGCATGGAGAAAGAGCCGTTTGAGAGACAATTGAAAGAGGAATAAAGAGGTTTCCGCTTCTCCATTCAATAAGAAATAAAGGAGAAATAAGAAAGGAAGGAAACACCCTTTCTGTGTTTGGGGCCATGTTGGGTTGACATGGCAGTGGGCCCCAATCCTCTAAGGCTAACAGGAAAGACTGAAACTATGAAAGCTTTTGGGTGAAAACCTCAATTCTGAATGGAATTGACTTTAGAATTTCAAGTTCTATAGCTTACAGCTAGCTAGCCGTAAGCCCAATACCGAGGCACTGGAAGGCTGGAATTCGGGCAATCTGGGAGCCCCTGACTGACAGGGTGTTCTTTGGCTAGTCGTACGAAATAATCATGCCTAGATTGTACCGAAAAACTGTATGGAAAATGCTATTTGGCCCGACTTTTGGGACCGATCCGTGGACCGGACTTTGGGACCGGTCCACGGATCGGTCCCAAAGTCGGGACAAATAGCAGGACTCAAAGTGTATTTGCTGTTGGACAACCCGAGAAGTGCTTATTTCGAAAATATTTTACATTACTCTCGGGGCAAGCCATGAGCACTTATGAATGACCATGTTAAGGAGATGTGAATGAAGGATATTGAGCTTATTATACTTGATTGTTGTTTCGGGAATTGTGTGGGGCTCGATTTCGGCCGGAGTGTGCATTGGATTGAGGGAATTGGTGTCCATTAACTTTGGAAACACCAAGGACACAATTCAAAGACACCAATGCCTTTGTAACCTTGCGGACTCGGTCGGGAACACGTATTGTACACAATGAACAACCAAGGATCTAAGGATGGGCTATCATCACCCTTGACTTGATAATCTAATGTCCTTCGTTGTATACATTCCTTGTACACTCTATTTCTAATTCACCCGTTTTAACTTGCAAAAATAAATGGCTTAAAGGATGTTGTCAAGGCCGGGGACTTAGAGTGTATCCCTAGGACCCCTTTTTGTAACATGAGCTTGATGGTCATATATGTTTGGCTAGGAAATGGATCGATGGAACGATTATGAAAGAGAACTACCCATTGTGAATCATGGGGACTTGTTTGTAACAGGCTTGACTTTGGAGTAATTCTTAGAATATATGCTTGTGTCATGGGATGAGATCCTAGCCAGACGTACTTGTTTTATATTCTTGGGTCAAGCACCACACAACCACACATTGTTCAACCACAGTATGAACCACTGTGGGAGAGCACTGCATTCATTTACCATCTGCATATTGGTGTTCTTTATGGGCGGTTGGCTTGGACCCCATTCATGAGTAGGCAGGCAGCTTGAACCTAGTTCACTACTTGTATGATAGTGGCAGTTAGCTTAGATGTCGTTGCTATCCTTGGTAGGTGACTTGGACACAACAAGAGCAGGTCTTTGGATATTGACAGGCAACTTGGATGTCATTGGTGCCCCCGACAGGTGGCTTGAACGCCTTTGGCGTCTTGTCTTGTGCATTGCATATTATTTGTGTGGGTGGATGCCTTATTGCAAGATGATGTGTAGGATTCTATTGTCATGCGATTCCATATAAGTATTACTCATGCCTAAATGCCTAGTTTTCTGTACTTGAATTCTCATGAATTTATACTTGTCATTTATTCTATTTAAAACATAATATCTTTTATATATTGCTTATCTACTTGCCGGCTTTTTTCTGACATAATTTCCTTGGTGTGCTGATGACACCGTTTACTATGAGCCAGAGATTGAGGTGATCTCGATGATCCTTAGCGGGCGGAATTTCACAAGTGGTGCACCGATGACACAAAGTAGCATCATCATGGCAGGCAGTTGAGCGCTTCACGGGGGATCTTATGATGGATTTTATATTTTGTTCTTTTGTATATCTTTTGTTATGTGGCTCAAGTTTTTATGATATCCACTGCTTATAAAACTTTATATGTTCTTTTGTATAAACTCAAATGTATGTAAATGAAATCCATGCCTTGCACTGTAAACTGAATTTATATGTTTCAATACTCGCTTGGCTATCATTGATAAGCTTCTGTAGGCAGTAATTTAAATATTTCATCCTCGCCGTGGATTTAGATCCTTTGGGGCCTTAATAGGGGCCACAAATGCAAAATTTTAAATTGGCCCCTAATCTCATACTTTGGATCCTGTTTATCTCTTAATCGGGTCTAGGGGCATGACAATAGGGGTCATTAAAAAAATGCAACTCATTTAATGATGTTAAATTGATAATTAATCACTCAGTCCAATATTGGTAATTAGCAATCAGCAAAAAAACCTATGTAATTATGATAGAGCTATGGGACCCACATAAAATTTATAGACACTCATAGCAGGCCTCCTATAGATGAGGCCCTTGTTTTAGCTGTATGAAAAAAAAAAAAAAAACTTAACGTTCATTTTAAATAGTTTTCTTATGAAAGATTATTTTTTACAGCATATACTTGATTATTTTATTATAAAGATTTTTATTTTTTTTTTAAATGAGGAAGTAAGATATTGTACGATACCTTCTAAGTTAACCAAATACCTAATTTTTAGGGGTGCAGATAACATTCTAAATTAGAATATAATATAGTAAAATCTTTAAAAATATATGATTTCCAACACCCCTTAACGATTCATGAAATAACAACATACCTTATAAACGGAGCCAAATCCACCCTTTCCTAGCATATTTGCTTCCGAGAAGTTATTTGTAGAAGCTACTATAACATCTGAATGAAACCATGATAGTGCTGAACCCTTATTGCCTTCTTCAAAGTCTTTTTCATTACACATGGTACGATGCCTTGTATTCATCTTCCGACCTATGCAACATTAAACGAAAAATTGTTATACCAAGTTATGAGAAACAAAATGCTTATTGTTCTATCAATCAAATGAATCATTTTTACCTCTTTCCCTTCTCCAGCAGTAATATCCACATGAGATAAATGCAACCACTGCCACAATGGTTGATACACTTATAACTATCTTCTTCGTGAGAAGGAAACCTCTTGATTGTTTGTAGGAAGTTTCATCTGGATCAAATTTATCATACTCTTATCAGAAGAATTTATAAAAGGTTTTACCTCAAGTCAATTCAATTGTGGCTTGATAAATTGACACAATTAGACTATGGATAAGGTATTTATAAAAAATCAACTTTATTTTTCATGCTTTTCATTCAACCAAGAATTACTGATCAATTGTTGTTCAAAACTATTTTGTGTTAGATAGGAATTAACTATTATCTCAATTGTTGGTCAAAACTATATTGTGTTAGATAGGAATTAACTATTATCAAACGCCACGGAGCCAGAGTCTAATCAACTCTACGTAAAATTGCCAGAGTTGCTTGACTCGATTTCTTTGTAGGAGTCACTTGGATGAGCCCAAGGGTGGACCCACTTGATGAGCATATGGGGCGGTCACCCCAAACCGGCTCAAGAAATCCCCAAACTCATAACAGGCCCCTGGCCCATGCTCCTCATATCTCTAAAAGACTGCCCCATCCCCATACTTAAAAATAAAATAAAATAAAATAAAAAATCATGCTAGCAGTGTTCGTGAAATTAGACCTCTCGTTGAATGCCCATCAAGCATGAAATGCCCGAAAGAAACATGGTATGATTATTCCCCTTAATTGAGGATTGTGCCCAATGTGAAGTGTTAGATGAAGCAATTGGGCTATTTTCTGAGGCTTCATAGAGAAGGGAAACAACCTTTTAAGAACAAACCCGTGTTCCTTAATCTTTATTGCATTGCTCTAAATAAGATATTTATAAATAATGGATTCATCATCAATACAATCAGCTTACTAATGACAAGAGATATGATATCAAACGTTTAATTTTTCTACAGGTAAGAGTCTCTTTGTGAGATCAAGTATGAAATCTGTCTGCAATCTTTCTTCCATATGACTTGGTTTCAGTTTGCTTATTGACAATTACATAGTTTATTATAGATGGATAACATCTCTATATTATCGAATATACCTTTTCAACAAAAAGGATTTCTTGCATGTTACTAGAATCTCATAATATAGGAAAATGATTACATGGTTTTGTGGGGTCTTCACATTGTAATTCAGCACTATCACACTCAACTATAAACTACCCTCTTAATGTACTTAGCACCAGCCCAAATTCATTCCTAGTTGGTGATCCTCAGTGGGACTCATTAATAGGCCCATTGCTATATGGTGTAACTTGTTTTGAATGATGTCATGCCCTTGTAGTTTTTCTTTTGAGAGGGGGAGAGAGAGAGTGCCCTTGGTTGAGTGAGTCATTTCGGCACAAAAGGTGTCACATAATGTGACAAAATTCAAATAAAAATTTAACCCCATCCAAACGAAAATTCGAGATGCGCCGCTAGGTGAACCGAGTTTTAAAAACTTCATATTAAACATAGAAAATTGATAGCTTGACATACCTAACTCCGAAGCATGTACACGTGTGTAGAAATCCTGCCCTCCATCTGAGTACACCTTAAGATCAATCAAATACTCACCCCACATCACACAACCATTCCCCTCTCCACTGATATTGGCACTGGCATAAGCTATGCAAGAACAGTTCTTCAAACATTCGTCCGCACACGCTTTCAAACTCAAACCAGGCTCAACTCGTGACCTTGATGTATCAGGCAACTTCACACGTGCCAAGCTCAAAAAACCATCTCCATTCCCACAATCCAACGGCTTGCGTCTCACGCATCCCCTTGACCAATCTCCGACGTGCCAATCCCTATCTGAGCTTGGCTCGAACCCAGGCAAGCATGTGCACTCTGACTCCGGCAAACCAGTCGGATCACAAACACCATATGGTCCACATCTTGCATAGTTGTCGCATTCATCTTTAGGGACCAGAGTTGCCCAATTCCATCGACCGGTATTATCGATCCGCACCTGCCTGCGGAGCAAACCTGAACAATGTTGCAATATCATTATTGTGGTAACAAAGATAGAAGATAGGGGTTTGTGAAAGATAGTTACTTGAAAACTGAGTATTTACTAGGGGTGTTAAGGCCCATACCAGGCCAGGCTGAGTCATATCCATGCCTATCCCATCTTTAGAAGCACAGGCCCTCATCCTGCCCAAGGCCCAGACGGGCCTTAATTAAGTGCCTGGCTCGAGCCCGGCCTACCTTACAGAAGCTCGAGCCTACCCATTTAGTCAATTGTGCATGGCCAGGCCAGGATTTTTATGACTCTTTTTGGCTTTCTAATCACTTTTTTGCATAAGTCAGACACTAAACTCCATGAATTATATGTTTGGGCCAGACTGGTGTGGGGTTCGGGCTTTCTCTTGCTTAATTGGATCCCGGCCCATATACCAAATAGGCCGAAAAGTTTAGATCAAGGCCCCAGCACCCAAGGCTAGAACCTAGCCCAAAGTGGGCCGGACCCATATCAAGCCTGGCCCTTGAGTACCCTTGGAATTTCGGGTATAGTCAATAGCGTCTAACTTCAGAAATCAAATGGACATTTTGATCATTTGACTTGGCTATTTCACTTGACTTGGCTATATGAATTAGTGTATCAGAGAGTTGGGCAATCTTAATACACAATTTTTTAGTATCTTTTTTTTTTTCTGTTAAAACCTCTTAAACATAACATCGGGACTATTTCAATTTTTGGTTTTTAGTAAGATAAATTCCGGAAAATATCATTGAAAATAAAAAATATGTTAGATATGAAAAATAAATAATAAAAATAAACATCAAGAGCAAGAAAGTTTATACCTTTAACACCCCCAACAAACACCCCCCCACACCCCCCCCCCCCACCACCACCAAAACCCACAAAAAAAAAAAAAAAAAAAAAAAAAAAAAAAAAAAAAAAAAAGAACTACTACACATCTATTTGTTTTTTTATTGCATTTTTATGTGATAATATCACAATAAATTCAATAGATGATAAATTGGATTTTATTGCAAAAACCTCAAGAAAAACAATAAATTTCTGTTATACTGCACCTGACTCGTCTAACACCAATCTTGATAGTATGGAACTGTCATAGGGGACATAAGTCAAGTAGATCTCATCCTCATTATCCACAAACACGAAGCTAAACCTGGTGTTGACGTTCATCGCACCGCTTAATCTCTCACCGTTCCATGGCCCAGTTCGATAGATCGGATCTGAGCCGTTCATGACAAAGAATTGTGGCTTTCCTCTAAGATCAAGCCTATATGTGAATTCTCCCTTTCCCGGGTCGCTGGGGGCCTTCCAAGATGTCAGAAACCGGTTCAAACCGGTCCTCCGGTCCAACCCGAGTTTCATTCCGGGTAGAAATGAGTCAGTGGGCTGATCAAAGCTTTCCCATAATACTCTTTCATTGCCATCTTTCAACACAAGATTACCTGAATCCTTGAGGGTGGCAGTTGAGTAATTTGCGACCGTTGAAACATTGGTGGACCATAGAGGACTGCGATCTCTACCGTCGATAAGCACTAGATTGCCATTGATGATTGTTAAAACGGCGCCGGAGGAATTTCCCAGGGGGTTTTCTCTATTTGCCACCCAAACGTAGGTTGGCTCTTGGACCTTGTAGTACCATATTCCAACATAGTAATTTTTGGAACCGATGGGGCTGAAGAAGCCGAATGCGAAGTTTTCGCCTGTCGAAATTAGAGGTAGGCCATCTGTGATGGTTTGAGTTGGGGTTAGGGTGTCTGTTGAATTGCACAAGGGAGAGAAGAAGAAAAAGAAGAAGAAAAAGAAGAAGAGAAGATTGAGAGTTTTATGGGATGCCATGACATAATCCTCACAGGCTTCAATTGTGGGCTTTATAAAAGACTTTGGTTTTTTTTTTTTTTTTTTTTTAAATAAAAGACTTTGTTGAAAAACGCCAATAGTCCTACATTCACACTATGGAACCAGAAGGACAAAGTACGCAAATTTTACACGTCAGGCTTTGACCTGGACAAATGCTGGCTTTGACTAATAGGAGTTGGTTCCATTTTAACATTGATTTAAAAAATTTTATTTTTTTTTTGATTGACCACTACACAGTGTATATATCTTGGTGCGGGCTTTTTTGGAGTAAAATTTAGAGAAATCTCATCCATTGAATATGCAATTATATTGAGCAGATGCGATTTTAAGTAAGTGCGCCCCATATTGTAAAGTTTGATTCTTTCAACTCTGGATTTCTCAAAAGTCAAACCCTGAGAATTTGGACTCGCTCATCAATGGTGTTTGGTAGGAAGACGCGTGTTGACAGAAAGTTCATTAAAATGATAATGACTACGGGTTGCATTTCAAACGCATGGGCCATTTGACCATGGTTCTGCTCTAAAATATTGACTTGGAGAGAGCCAACTTCACGACTCCGAAAAATTATTTGAAAATAAATTAAATACTTATAAAGTTTAGATATATATATTTACATGTATTAATAACAATAAGTTTATTATATTTCAATCAATCATTATCAAATTGTTAACTCGAAACCTCAAACCTTAATTACTTATATTTGACTCGATCTTTTGTCAAAATGAAGTGATTCAGTAGATTCAAGAGTCAACTCATTGTATTTTCCAAAATTAGTCATCTTTTATGCATCATTAATGTGGAACTCTTATTTCACTACTTGTGGGCTACCGTGGGTACGTGAGTGTTTAATGATGAGAAAAAAAAAATGCTCTTATTCCACTAAAATTTGGGGATAGCTATTAAAACAGAGGTACGAATAATTGGGGATATCAAGGGGTGAGCCCACAATGGAGTTCGGCTCCCTTTGCTCTTCCAGACATGAATGAGACCCTAGATGATAAATTTGCCCACATGTGCCGTGTACTCAGGATTACTGTTTGTTTAGCACAAGTAATAGTAAAGGTAAAGTTAAAGCCAGCATATGATGCGATGTTTTTTACTTCACCATACTTTATTGAAAAAAGTGGAGTGGAGAAGTTATATGATGTGACGCCACTAACATTTTACTCCTCTACCATCCTATTTCTTTTTGTCATAAAAAAAAAGTGATAAAGTGAGATGTAGTAACGTTGTCTTCTTTTTAAAACCTCACCATATTTGTCCGATGTACATTTGTGTGGATTTAGTGAGTACCACTCGGGGGATTAGTCCGGCTGGGTCGAACACCTCAGGGATACCCATGCCATCAAAAGTAGACTTTATAACAAAAAGTATCTTCTACACTACTCCTCTTACTATAGTTTATCTCATACTATCCAAAAAAGATTTTACTGCACCCCTATTTTTACTTTAACATTCTTTTTCTTTACCTTTTTCATGATTCAGCGTCCACTTTACCTTTACTCCTCCATACATTTAAACAAACATGCCTAAATCACTTAGGCTTCCTCTCACCGGAAGGATTAGCATTCCAATAGGAGATGATTTTATGGTAGGACTGAGTATATTATTGAACACATGATCAATGATTTTTATTTCTTTTTTGGTTAAAAAGATATGTTATTTTGAACTACTGATTAATAGCGATATCTTTAGCGTGAGTACCTAGGGATCGATCCCTTGTATGTGTGTGTAACCCAACTCCACTTAACCAAGAGTGTGTTACTGGCTAAAGAGATAGTTTATTTATGAAAAGGAAAAACTACAAAAGAATAAAGGAATAAAAAGAAAAATATAATAATGCATAAGATCGTGTTAATCATTAGATTAATCATCTACAAGAGAATAAAAAATAAAAATAATAATAGTGCATAATATTTTGTCAATCATGTTATTAATCATATGTCAATCTTATAGTGGGACCAACTCCTACTACAAAATTATTTTGAACGGGTAGGATTTTTCATACAGCCCTTTGATGAGGGAGCCTGGCCCACAATAGAGAGGGCTCGTCTTTTTGTCTCAAACCTCGAGGGTAAGGTGGGGGCCAATTTTAAAAAGCCCACAACCTTGACATATGAGCTAGGACTTGATTATGTGTAGCTTGACCTGCGCCGTTGCCTATTACTTATATTATATGATTTATAACATATAATTAAGGGTTTTCTACTGGAAAAAACCCCTTAGACCCTTAATTACTAGATCAAAAAGGAACCGTAAGAAATTTATGGCCCTAAGTAGTCCCCTAGGCCCTTTCCGATTTTTTTTTTTAATTTCTACGAGCAGCAATATCACTGCTCGCTGCACATGTGATAAAAACTATACCTGCTCCCGATTCTTATTTTCCTTCCTCCTCATTTCTTCCCTTCTCCTCTCCATCGATAATGATGCTCCCTTGATGCAGTGGTCATAAGCTCCTCAAGGTTAGCCATCCATTGTATTTTTTTTTTCAACTTTTCATTCATACCAAACACTTGTCGGTTTCTTCGTTATCTACTTCTTCCTCTTTGTGGCCCACGAGTAGACGAACGGAGAGGTATTCCCCTTACTATTCATTAGCCAGCCTTCCATTGATATCGCATCTTCACATCGAGGTAAAGAGTTCAGTCCGTCTATGAAGACCTACCATTAAGTTCCTAATAATGTATGCCAGAGCTTCGTGTGCAATGCCCTGACTTCTCATCCAATACGGACTGTGATTATGGATCTGAGCCTAAGTGCGATGCCCTGATGTATAATACTCTTCGAGGTCTAAATCCACTGTTCGGACCTACTAGCCAACCTTACTGTTCGGCCAAAGCAATATAGGCACCGAATGCCTCAATCCACCATAATCGCTACCCCTCTCTTCAGGTCCAAGGTCCCACTTCACCTAAGACAATATCCAACGGAGTCCTAGATGCTTATTAAGTATCATTGGTGCACCTACAGATGTATAGCATCAAAGAACAACCATTGCTACTGAATTGAGTTTCATTTTACAACCTAAGACCCTACTTAGGTGGCTACACGGGCCAAGGTTAAACTTAGCCATTGACTCATGTGTAGCGTATCCCAAAGAGTTTAAATGGAATGTCAATGGGCCCCACATATAATAAAATTATAAAAGTAGTATCTAGAAGGGGACTGTCTGTAGTGTACCTGGTCAGCAAAAGGGATAGCCTGGTCAACCGGGTGCATTGTAGACCAGTGCACAAGAACCCAGCAAACAAGTATATTTTTTGGATTTATAGGGTGTTCGGTCGACATCATGGACATCCCGATCGACCGGATACACACAAGGAAGTGAGGGCTTGCCTTCAGTGATTTTCAAATACGTAGTGTACTCAATCAACATCATGTGATCGGATACACTTACCTTGTGCAAAATAGTGCTCCCGGTTGTGTGAAGTCCGCAGTGTCCCCAGTTGACATTTTGGGGACCTGGTGACCTAATACGCACGAATTCCAAATTCTTGCCTCTCCTAATTCCCATCAAAACTCCATCATTCTTTAACCAATTCCAACCAAATCCTCTCATTCATCTCCGTACATCAAACACTTCTTCCATATCATAGTTCCATCACAAATGGGCCATTGATCTTCCAAATGAGGGATTCTCATCCATCAATGGACAAAAACACATAAAAGGGCTTTGAAAGAGATAGATCTCCACATCATATCATCCATTCAACGATCCAATTACACGAATCACACTAAACAACCATAGGAGACAATAATTAACAGTATAAGCATATTAATCAATCAAATTAAGGAATCAAAGCATGCTTACTTGCCTAATTAGGAAGAAACTCCCCAATTAGCTTATGCTTCTCTCCAAAAGCTTTAATATCACTCCAATGGCCAGATCTACACTCCCTACACCCATTCCCATATAGAGAAGTGCATTAGAAACGGAAATTCTAAGGGAATAAGCTATTATACAAGGAATTGGAAGGAAGGGATGAGAATTACCGTTAATTGAATAGGAAAGAGAGATGTGGGAGATGAGATGAATTTCTTAGCTTGAAGATGGTTTGGATGTAGATGGAGTCCTTGAATCTTGAAGTTAAAACCTTAGTTCTTAGGAGAAGAAACCCTAATTCTCTAGCTTAGAGAGGGACAGAAGAGAGAGAGAGAGAGAGAGAGAGAGAGAGAGAGAGAAATGGGAAGGAAATGAAATGGAATGAGAGGGAGAAGAGTGCGACGTTGGAGAGCTTTGGATGGGGTTCTTATTTTTAGAATTTGGTTCGGTGGGATATATCCAAAGTGCCTTCTCTTGTATATGAGAGTAATGGATAAGGATGGGGGTACTTTAGGCAGTCTAGGTGAAATGACTAAGGGGTCCTTGGTTGGTTAATTGAATCAAAGGATAAGGATGACGGTAGTTTAGGCACTAAGTCTAGTGACTAAGGTGCCCTTAATTGAGCGGTTGCAAATGAAGGACCCTAAGGTAAGGGTATTAAAGATATGCTAGTTGAAATGACTAAAGAGTAGATGTTTGGTTGGTTGATAAAGAGGGAGACCATGGTCGTCTAAGGGGTTTGGATTTTCAATTTGGAGGGAAATAGTTTGGGTGGAATAACTAGAATAACCTCCTATGGTTAATAGGTTAATTGGATAAGGCCATAGGTAATTGAGTCGTTCTAGGTTTGTTGCACAACTCTCTAAGGAAACCCTTCTATATATAAATCTAAATGGGTCCCCGATTCTCTGATTATCCGGAGGTTCCGACCCGTTAAAAACTAGTTCTAGGTCCTTATTTAGGCCTTGATAAGTAAATGGGTCCAGGTTCGGTTCCACCTTGGTTCGGACATGTGGACCCGAGACCCGACATATTACCTCAGTTTTTAAAAATCTTTCCAAAAAATCATATTTTTTTAATATCATACTCTACCTAGATCCGGACCCGAATCCAAACCCGTCTCATATATGGTTCTAGTTCCAGTTCCGGAGCCAAGAAACCAGTTTCAAAACGGTTCCGAGTCCAGATCTGGTTCCATTTTCTCTTTAACGGTTTCGGTTCCGGGTCCACCATGGACCCGGACTGGAATCAACCCATTTACAACCCAACTTCTATAGTTAGGATTTACAACTATGGGCTTCTAGCAACTAATTAATTCTTGGATATCCAATTAAACCTCTAATGGAATTACTAATCACACAGAGGTCCTAATCCTATAAACTAGGCTTAATTATGAGGGAATTACTTAATTACCCATGCTAATTACCTATCAACTAGGGTGACCTTAGGTTGACTTGGTCAAATTGGGTCCCACTTGGTATTTCTAGGGACGGGTCCTTACATTCCTCACTCCTAAAAGACATTGGTCCCCAAATGCAAGACAACCTGCTTCTAAACTTCTAAGGTCTTTGCTATAACTAACTCTGCAAAACGGCGCAGAAACCACTTAGTTAACATTCAAGATTTATAGTGAGATGATTGTTTAGAGGAAGGGCCCTGTGTTGGATCGATTTTCTTGGTGTGGCCCACATGACCACATTTACATATGGATCGGTCCTCTCTCTTATATTCCATTTATGGTTTATTCTTGGTCAATGAAAGATTTTTATTTAGCTTCCATTAATTGCAAAAGCAAGGGACAAATTAAAGAGATTTTCTCTTCTTGATGGAAGGAGAGATTCTAGCATTTTCGGTCTATTAATAGATCCTTGGGTAACTCTCTTCCCTACGAACGAAGGTTTCTCCGTAACCATCACTCACCTTGTAGAAGAGAGGCAAAGGACAAGAGAGCTATAATTCCCACTAAAGACAAACCTTATGTTGGATCAGAGTCTTAATAAGGTGCAATTAGATGCCATTCAACTCATTTAACGGTTTAGATTTGTTATTTGAGTTATTATTTGATTGATTCCAGAGAGATCCTTGATGGTTGTAAACCTAAAATATTCGAACACCGTGGTGTTGTGCTTCAGGCTTCAAAGTCTGAGGGGATTATGTCTAGAGGCTGGGCTCCGACCTCAAGGGGAGGGAGAGCTACTTTGCATGGTTGGTGAGTGATTTTTGTTCCTAGTCAAAGTGTAACAGAGGCCTAAGGAGGGACAGAGGGGCATGATAGGTGGGAGTGTACAAGAGTGTGGCAAATTGAGCATGGGCAATTTTCACAGGCTACCTCAATCTCTAGTTCTCTTTCTCCTTCAAGCTCCACCAGTATAAAACCTGGTTCAGGTTTGGATAGATCCATGTTGATCGGGATCCTAGCATAGGTTAGGATTCTCTAAGTAGTAGTGATGCCATCAAGTTAGGATTCTCTAAGTAGTGGTGATGCCATCAAGCTTGATTCGTTCGCCAATGGAGTGTGCAAGAGAGAGAAGGATGTTTTGGCTCCAATCGTAGTAGGGTAAAACTTTGAGACAGATCCAAACAGGGGCAAAAGACGACCAGTCAAATTCTTCTTGTCCAGGGGTCCAAGGGAGTAAAAGGATTTGCTTCTTGTCCACAGAAAGGGGTGAGAGGCTGAGAATGTTTGTTGTATCTTCATGGGAGCTAAATTGAAATATCTCCACAGAAAGGGTGCTTAACCATTTTTAAGCAAGCTGAATCGAGCTAGGGCTGGGCATGGGCCTATGGTTTAAAAGTTGCGCTCAGCCCAAATATTTTTCGACCTAGCTGGACCTAAGGACATGAACACCCATACTAATAATCCTTTGTTAGATTCCATTTTACTGCAAGTTCATAAAATGGGTTTCATGCAAGTAATCATACTTGGGGTGAAAAAGTCTTTTTCATATTTAAAAGGGATATTGGCCACAGAGTTGCCTTTAGACCTGAGATTCGCCCCTAATAGGTCAAAGTTTAAGGATTTCCCTCTTGCAATACCTTAGGGCCATGCAATATCGCAAACATCATACTGTGCGATATCCTAGAGCTGTGCAATATCGCACACATCATTCTGTGTGATATCCTATGGAGGTACGATATCGCACATGCAATATCCTAGGGCCATGCGATAATATCACACCATTATTGTACGAACAATTGTGCGAGAATTTTATTTTTTCTATGACGAGGAACCCGCAGACCCCCTTATAGTTGATCCCGGATACACAACACCACCCACTAAAAAAAAGAATCTGTGCATGAATTATATAAACTTCAACTATTGTGTGGCAAATATCACATATAAAAACAGTTGTACGGTTAATATCCCTATTTAAAATTCTTTGCATCCAAGTGGAAATGGTCTCAGATAGAAAGTCTTTATATGTCTAAAATTCTCCGCATTCAACCGGCTTATAGTGTTTAAGATATCACTTTCTAATGTTTTTTGGGATTTTTACCAAATAATTAAGCTTATAGCGCAATTAATCAATTTTATGAAGAATAATAACAAAACGACCATTTAGTTATTCATACTTTTTTTTAACAAAATTACCTAAGTTGGCGATATTGTCAACTGCCTATATTTAAATCCACGATTAATTTTCTTCTTCTTCGTGAAATACTCCTCCTCTTCTTCTTCTTCTTCTTCGTGAAACACTCTTCTGAATTGTGGGGTTTTTTTATTTTTCAAAGGAACGCGGTTGCATTCATGTTGTTGAAATTTGAAGACTTTTGGTGTTTTCGTGAATTTTAAGTTACCACACGATTCAAAAAAAGCTGCAGACTGTTGGTGTCTCTGTACATTTTAGGTTACAACACCATCAAAAAAAAAGAAAAAAAAAAAAAGATCATAGGATACAATTGCACTAGGACAATTTGACAATCTTGGATCTTTTGTGGTTATCTTTGGAATTTGAGAGCACTGTGTCTTAATCGTTTTTCCCTTGTAAAATCACTGAATTATCAGAGCCATGAAGCAGGGTTCACCCAAAACTCTCCCTAGCATTATCCCCTTCTCAAAATCTAACCCATCCATTTTTCGTTCAGTGGTAGTAATAGCTGTATGTGTTTTCTTTGCTTCTTGGTTTTTCATTTCCAATCTCTCTGGTTCATTAGTTAAGAGCTATCCTTTTGGCACCGAGGTTTCGAGAAAATCTGAGGTAGCATTACTTAATCCTAATCAGACAGTACGTTTGCTTCAACCCAATAGTTCATTGGAAAATGTTGAGGAAGACTCAAGCACTAAATGGAACTCATCTGAGTCTCCGGGAACAATAGCTTTACCATTGTTTCCTCAATCCTCTTTTGATACAATACAAGAAGTCTTCAATGACTCCAGTAATGCTGACTCACGAGTTCATGATGATGATATGGTCCTTCAAATTCCACAATCACAACTTCAATAATTTCTTCTTCCAACGCCTCTACGAAGATCGACCCCTGTAAGTCTTAAATAATTTGTTGATTCTTCTTTTAAGAGACCATTCTCTATTTCACGAAGAAGAAGAAGAAGAAAATTCGTAGGCTTAAATACAGGCAGTTGACGATATCACCAACTTAGTTGACAATATCGTCAACTAAATTGGCGATATCATCAACTCAAGGTAATTTCATCGAAAAAAGATAAAAATGTACGAACAACTGAATGATGGTTTTATTATTATTCTTCATATAATTGATTAATTACACTATAAGTTTAATTATTTGATAAAAATCCCATGTTTTTTTCTAGCCAAAAAGGCATTTAAAAGGTAAGATTATGTAATTACACAAAGTCCACTACATGTGCATTGACTTGGAAAGAAAGTTGGTGTGAATCTTGGACTTGGAAAATGATAGCTTCCTTATAGATGAATGAATGAATGAGATGAAATGAACCAAAAAAAATAGAAAAAAAAAAAAAAAAAAAAAAGGACAGCCAAAGACAACCTCTGTAGGGGCAACTAGGGCCTATCTTTGATCAATACCTTCTTCACACTGCCCATCTCTCTTGAATGGGCCGGAGGCATGGTCTAATACTCATCTGACCGTCACTCGATATTGGACGGAATTTATTTTTAAAGAAAAGCATAGTTAAAAACTGTCACTTTTTTTTTTATGGTAATAATCAATCAAAAAGATGATACAATGGAGCTAGGCCCGTCAAAAGAGCCGACTCATTATCTATTCGGAGTTGTCCTTACCCCACTCTCAATAATATATAAAGCTAGGCCCGATGGGCCAAAGCCTTCAAAGGGTTGGCTCTACCTAAGCCCTTATCCTACCTAGGAGGGAGGGCCAAGGTAGAGCCTAGGGCTTCAAAACTAAGAAAAGCATATGAACCCAAAGTGTATATAGATCAATGAGTATATTATTATGTATATAAGATTTTGGCTTGTTCCCAACTTACGCACACGTAGAGGGGCCCACCTGGGGGTTCATCCAAGTGGAGCAACCCAAACAGTGTACACCTTTGGGTTCATCGATACAATTGTAGTTGATACTGCCCAAAACTTAGGAAACAAACAACACATTGTACACCTACCAATAGAGAGAGGTACTCAGACGTTCAAATAATGGATATACATTAATGCGTATATTATGTATATAAAGTTTAAAAAATTGATGTTGGCACATTTAAATATCTAAAGGAAGAGTAGTTATCAGGTGCCCTCGTGCACAACTTGCACACCCATAGAGGGGCCCGCTTTGGGGATTCATCGATCCAAATAGAGCAAACCCCACCTCGTAAGGACATCCGATCATATAAAGGTATTTTTGGACGACTTTTTTCACTCAATCTTCTTAAAATATCTAAATTATCCTTCATTTAAAGCCATGACATAATTTTGGTAGCCACTACATGCAACTGGTCACCAACCAGTGAAAGAAATGAGCGGATTATAGAGAAAGTGAAGGAAGGTTTTATTTCAACGAAGGGTGATTTGGGTATTTAAAAAAATTGAGGGTAAAAATTGCCAAAAATAGCTTTAAATGGATGGATGTCTTTAATTAAAAACTTTCTGAAAATCTTAGGGACTAGCTAATTTGAAAAGTTTTGAAACTTATGTCCTTTTATGAAACAAGGTAAAAACTTAAGGCCTTATTTAAAAATTCTCCATTTAGGAAATAATAATAACGGAAATAAATACCAATCACATCTATCCGTTATTTCTTATTGTTTTTATTGTGGGGTTTTCACCACTATTAATACATATTATTACTGTCTACCATTAGTTTGGGTTTTTTTTTTTTTTTTTTTTTTTAAGATCAGGCATGGTGAGACCAGTCACCGTTGTAGGAATCTGGATCCTTGAAAGGACATGGCTTATGGAATTCTTTGAACTGCTCCTTATAATTTCATGAGTTAGGTTCACATCTAAAGTTCATACAGTTCTGATTGGCAATAATACTGCGATTATATTCATGCCAATTTTTCACTCTAATTGAAGTTTTGGTTCACCACCTCACTCTTGAGAATGAGAGGTTGCATGGTTGGCAGCCCCATATTTCACCTTAGCTGTGCAAAGAGTACCCACAAAAACCCTAGAGAGATATTAAGAAAATTCTTCTCAAAGAAGTCATCTCTTGTGCTATCAACATTCCTAGGGTATGTTTGCTTTATGTAACTGAATTTCTGGAGATAAGAAGAGATGTAATTTTAAATGTTGTAGAGATTGAAGAAATAGAAATTCTTTTAATTTAAAATGAATCCAGGGAAGATGTGAAATGAATACCCAACCATCACCTCTACTAAATCATAAAAAGGGATAAGAAGATGACAATAGAACTTTCTAAACCTCAACTCTTTAAGCCTTGTCTAACATAATATCAGTATTATAGCTGTAGCAAATCCTTACAACTGTAGCAATAGTTTGTATAGTGGAATTTTCTCCTGCGTTAATGAAGAGATAGTGGCCCCCTTGCATTAAAGCTTTCCCTGTAATTTCAAGCACGGGTTGCCTTGCGTACGCCCACAAGAGAAAATAGCTCAGTTTGTATAAATATTGAAGTGAATCTTCAGCATCCCACAGAGAAACAGAGAATATGAGAATACAAGTAATCTCTATTGAAGATATCAGCAACAGCGGCAAGACAAAAATCTATTTGTTGATAACCTCTTGATATTCTGAACCCAGTATGTTAGGATTTTGGGTGTTGGCCAATTCATGGGTTGGACAAAACTCCAAGTCCATTGAGTTGTATTTCTTATTTTTAAAAAAGGACTTTGAAGTTGGGAGATCAGAAACAATTAGAAGAAGGAAGATGGGAAGAAACTCAGGTGCTGATATTCTAGATCATCCAGAATGGGGTTCACTTGAGCAACTGGCATCATTTGCTCAAGCGGACATGAATCAGAATAGCAAGATGACCTATAGAAGCCTCTTCGCACCGAAATAAAACCTCATCTGCTCAAGCGAACGTGCGGCAGAGTCCTAATAAAATTAGAAACGTGACTCTAATTATGCCCAAACTGCTTGTTTTAGTCCTAATCATCTTAGGCAACCTTAAGCACGTCCCAAGGGCTATTTAAAGGACTCAATGGCTATTCTAAATACATACCTCACCTTTCAAAGTTCTGAGTTAGAGATCATTATTGAGAGAATACTTCTCTAGAGTTATTTGAAGAGTTGTGCTGAAGAGTTATTCTAGAGAGCCAATTCTTCTACATTCCTTGTAGAAGATCATCTTCTTGCATAGAAGATTTGAGGAGTCAAGCACAGGATTGAGTCTATTGCAATCAACGATGTGAAGTTGTTGAAGCGTGAAGCGACACAAGGCAACTTCAGTCCTTAGGTAGGGGATATCTGGAGAGGAAATCTAAGTTTCTTGTGATTGCGAGATACATAATACTTGATTGTTGATCTAGTTCAGATCCGTGGTTTTTCACTCGGTCAGAGTTTTCCACGATAAATTCGGTGTCCTTGTGGTGTGTACTTATGATTTTATTTCCACTGCATTGTTATTGTTTTTGCACAATTTTGAATTGATTTATTGAGTAGAGCAATCCAGAGATCTCAAATCCTAAACTTTCAATTGGTATCAGAGAAGGTTCCACTAAGTTTCTGTGTATTGATTCTTAGAGATTTCTAGAATGGTAGTCAATCAAGAAAAGACATCTACTACTAAACCCCCTTTGCAAGTTGGTTCTAATTATGCATATTGGAAGCAAATGATGATTGGGTTCTTTAAGTCCGTTGATGATGATGTTTGGGATATTGTTAAGGAGTGCTACTCCAAACCAATTATTGTGGCTGATGAGAAAAATGTTCCTAAACCGAAAGCTCAATGGACTAAGGATGAGAAGCATGCCTCCAATTGTTACAATGGAGTTTCTGCAAAAGAGTTCCGTAGGATATCTACATGCAAAACTGCAAAAGAAGCATGAGATGTCTTGCTGACAGTTTATGAGGGTACAGACACGGTGAAACAATCTAAATTGCAAAGGCTGACTAAAGAATTGAAACCATTGCAATGGAAGAAGATGAGACCTTTGATCAATTTTATGCAAAGCCGAATGATATTGTTAATCCAGTTTTCAATCTGGGTGAGGATATTTTAGAAAATAAGATTGTCAAGAAAATCCTGAGATCTCTACCTTTGAAGTTTGATTCTAAAGTTGATGCTATAGAAGAAAATAAGAATCTTGATACCCTCATAGTCAACCAGCTGGTTGGAAATCTTCAGACCTTTGAAGCAAACCGTTTGGATAAAGAAAATTTAAAAGAAAAAGATATTCCTTTGAAAGCCATTTTAGAATCAAGAAAGAAACCTGAAAAGAAAATTGAGTCTAATTCTGAATTTGAGGCTAAAGATAATATGGCTGAGTTTATGAAATCCTTCAAGAAATACAAAATGTCAAAATAAGCCAATTGGAAGAATTCCAAATCTGAGAAGAAGGATTTTGCAAAAGGGACAAAGTGTTTTGAGTGTCAAGGCTATGGTCAATATGCTAATGAGTGTGCCAACAAGAAAAAGGGTATAAAGCAAATGACTCTCAACCCAACTTGGGATTAAGAATCTTCTGGAAGAAAAAAGAAGAAGAAGAAAAAGATCCTAAAGATGATCCTTTAGAAACTGTGAATGAAAAGTTTGTGGCTTTCATGGCTTAGTCTCTGCCTGACAATGATACTGATGAAGAAAATGATGATGAGATGTCAGACCAAGAGAAAGATAATGAAAACTTGCACCATACCACATATGCTGATTGTGTCAGAATGACTAAGTATGGTAACAAGATCACTATCAAGTATATGGCTACTCAAAAAGAAAATTCTGCACTGAAGATTGAATTAGAGCAAGCGTTTAACAAGGCCAATCTCTTGAAAAGTCAGAAAAGTTGCATGACCGAAAATTTGACTACTGAGAGTCAAAGATTTGAGAAGGCTGAACAAGAGATTTAAAATTTGAAAACTGAGTTGCAGACTGAAATTTGAAAATAAAGACCTGCAAGGTAGACTGAAGATCACTTTGTCTGAGTTAGAAGTCAAACAGGCGTCTCTAAACAAGATGAACACAGCTTCGAAGACTCTTACAAACATCTTGTGCAGTCAGAAGTCTCCTTTTGACAAAAGCGGTCTCAGTTTTAATTATGGTGCTTCCACTTCGGGTACTAAAGGTAAAATAATGTTTGTTTCAAGTGTTGCACGTACCACTCTACATACTACACTTTCAAATAATGTGTCGAGTAGCGTCAAGAAAAAGAATGTGTCACGCGTTACACAAAATCCAGTTGTCATCATCATAGACTAAAAGGACACATTCGTCCTCATCGCAAGAAGTTGCAAAGTCTACCTAAGACCAAGTAATGGCGGAAGATTTTTTCTACATCCAAGACGGCACAAATTTGGGTAAGAAGGTCTGATTTGCCAGAGGAGTTTACTCACACAATACTGAAAGATCAAACTACACAAGTGTAGGTGGCTACATATAAAAAGCCCTGATCAAGGACATCAAGCTCCCACCCCCAGCGTTGCTACGAACATACATTCACGGGGAGTTTGTATTGAAGGGGAACTATTGATCCTAATTGACAAATTTGCTGCATGTTTCAATCATTGGCTTTGTCATTTATGGACAAAAAGGGGGAGAAAGGTGACAAATCAAGAGGGAGAACAAGAGTTCAGAGGAAGTTAGAGACAATGCAGATCTATATATGTTGATTGTTGATTGCCAACCAATTTTTGTGTTGATTGTCTATTTTTACAAATTCATTGTATTTTGGGTTTTCTTTTGGGTAAATTATTTTGTATTATCTTAGGGAGTTTTGTCCATGAATTGCCAAAGTAGGAGATTACTAAGATTTTAAGTATTGACTAATTCATGGGTTGGACTGTGGGTCCATTGAGTTTTATTTCTTATTTTAGAAAAGGACTCTAAAGTTAGGAGATCAGAAAGAATTTGAAGAAGGAAGCTGGGAAGAAACTTAACTGCTATTATTCCGGATCATTTAAAATGGGGTCCGCTCAAGCAACCAGAGTGTCATCCGCTCGAGCAGACGTGAATCATAATAACCAGATGCCTGACAGAAGCCTCTTCGCGCTGAAACAAAACCTCATCTGCTCAAGCGGATGGAAGGTTTGCTTGAGCAGACATGCGGTAGAGTCCTAATAAAATTTGAAACGTGATTCTAATTGTGCTCAAACTACTTATTTTAGTCCTATTCATCTTAGGCAACCTTAAGCACGACTCGAGAGCTATTTAAAGGACTTACGGGCTATTCTAAAGACATACCTCACCTCTCAAAGTTCTGAGTTAGAGATCATTATTGAGAGAATACTTCTCTATAGTTATTTGAAGAGTTGTGCTGAAGAGTTATTCTAGAGAGCCAGTTCTTCTGCATCCCTTGTAGAAGATCATCTTCTTGCACAAAAGATTTGAGAAGTCAAGCACATGATTGAGTCTGTTGCAATCAACGGTGTGAAATCGTTGAAGCATGAAGCGACATAAGGTAACTTCAGTTCTTAGCTAGGGGATATCTGGGGAGGAAATCTGAGTTTCTTATAATTGCGAAATTCATTGTGCTTGATTGTTGATCTAGTTCGGATCCCTGGTTTTTCACTCGATTAGGGTTTTCCACGCTAAATTTGGCGTCCTTATGGTGTGTGCTTGTGATTTTATTTTCGCTGCTTTGTTATTGTTTTTACACAATTTTGGGCTGATTTATTGAGTAGACCAATATAGAGATCTCGAATCCTAAACTTTCACTGTATATTGCTGGTAATTCCAGAATTTCATTACTTCTTAGATTTTGCTTTGTAATTTTATTGTCAAAACACACATCTAGAGATCTCGAACCCTAAACTTTCACTGTATATTGCTGGTAGTTCCTGAATTTCATTACTTCTTAGATTTTGCTTTGTAATTTTCTTGTCAAAACACACATTTGAGCCCAATAGACCCACGCAATACAAGCAGGGGCGGACCCACATTAGAATGATCTGGGGCGGTCGCCCCTAATCTGATCAAGTATTCTACATGTAGTCGAGTTGGGCAATAGGCTATGCACCATGCACGTGTTGGATAGGTTGCCCCATGTATGTCAAAGATCGCCACATGTGCCTAGTGTAAAGGAACTCCCAGAAAGATCATTGCAAGTCTCTCTTTTCTATCACCCTTGTGATATGGTTGTAGGCAAATTAAAGAACAACATCTGTCACTTTTATTATGTGTGAGGGAGGGCACTCTTTCACTTGCTTTCCTTTGTGCAAAAATAAGAGAATGTAGAGGGGATATTTACAAATAGAAAAGTTTCATCCCCAACTCCTGATAAGAAAACCCATCTCTCTCTCAAAGAAGCTCCACTAGTGACAAAGGCAACAGAGAAGAAAACCACCCAATCTCTCCTCCTTTCTCTCCCTTTCTCTTTCTTTTGTCTCCTCGTCCTTCCTCCTTTCTTCCATATTTGTTGCTACCGATCTCAGTTTGGTGTAGGTTGTGGATTATTTGTCCTATTGAATATAAATAGGATATTCCATCCAAGAAAAAAAATTCTGAACTCTACCAGTAAGGGGAGATCTTGAATAGCCCTACATGAGGCATGATGGGCCACTTAATATTCAACAAAGATGTTTCAATTGAATTTCTAGGGCAGAAGATCGGTGAAGAACAAAGGAACTAATGAAGGAACTAATGATGGTTTTCTTGTATGGAGAAAATAATAATAATCAAATATTTGATCCCTCATCAAAACACATAAGTTGAAACAAGTTCAATTTGGTAAGTGGTGAATAGATGGCCTTCTCACGAAATACAAGCAACCTACACCATGGCACCTCTCAATTCCCTCGGCCTCTCTCCCAACCCATCTCTCTCAATGCCCACCCCATAACCCCATCACCACCACCACCACCACCACCACCAAACTTATCCACAAACCCACTAAAATCTCATTTCAAAGCCTCCCACTCCCAGACCAAGATCTCCCCCTCCAATTCAATTCATGGAGAAGATCCTCTGGCTTGAGATCATGGGTGTGGTGAGTGAGTGCAACATAGACTTATAATATTTTTTACCAATAAAAGAAAAACAGAGACTTATAATGTCATGTGCGTGTATGGTGTAGAGAGCATCTAATAGTGTAATGATAATTCATGAGTGTCTTGACTCGTTTGGCATGTAGTATGACATGGGCTTTGTAATGCAACATATATGCCAATGTCCTTTATATAAATTGTAGAAATTAAAAGGGTTTGTTTTATAAAAATTATTTTGAGTTGTGCTGTGTAAAGTCTTGGACCATTTTAGTTTTTCTATACTTTGATATATGCAGTCTGAAAAGATCCTCTTCGCCATCAAGCTTTTGTAGACTACCGTCGATTTTCACCCATCCTTATATGTCCCACCCAAATAAAGATCCTGGGTCTGCCACTGAATACAAAGATGTTTTTTAAATTAGTCAACTAGCGATAGTTTGATCGATAATGCATGAATGGTCAATGGATTAGAAACGAAGTAGGGTTCATCCAATCTATTTAATTGTTTTGGATGACTACCAAGTGAAGTCTACCAAACACGATTATTAGATAAAGGAGGACGATTGTATCAAATCCAGGGGCCGACCTACATGATACAAGCCTGGGGTGATCCAAAATGGTCCATGGCCCACGCCCCATTTCTAATTTCTACTTTTGCCGATTACATGGAAATTGGAGACAAGGGTGGACCTACATGATACAAACCTGGGCGCGATCGACCTAGGTCTAATCCAAAATGGTGTATGGCCATGCCCCATTCTAGTAAAGTCATCGCCCCACCATAGGATATGAGTTATTTATACTTAATTTCCCAAAAAAAAAAAAAAGAATCATGTGTTTAAATAAATTGAGATCTATTTGGTGTTGATTTTGACTTTTTCAATTGATCATTTTTCACCCTACCCAAATAAAAGTCCTGGGTCCACCACAGGTCAAATCGACAATTGACTATAAAAATCTTGTAATACTTTATTATGAACTTCAATCCAATCATATGAGTCAGGGAGCAAAAATCTTAGCGAACCCCAAATTGATGAGATTAGGTTTGGGCAAGATTCAAGATGGTGATTCTCTACAAATTCCATGATAGGAAACTCTCGATTGTGTTTCAAGCTAGGAGTATGGTTGGCTGAGTATGCAGATCGCATTAGCTTATAAAACACAAGAGGGCTATAAGATATTGCCAACTAAAAATCAAATTACGATCATTAGATGTTGCTCACTATTTTGTTCAATGAGATGAAAGGAAAAGTAGTTTCTATTTTGCTCATCATTCCATGGCCTTTGATCCAATGGACTAGTTCTATTGGAGATGAATACATTCTAAAATCCTCTTGTATCTAGTAGTAGAAAAAATATCCACAAGAAGGCAGTCATAAAAACTAAAATGCAATCCTTAAGTTTTAACTTTGTACCTCCTTCATTGAGCAATGTACTCAATGTCACGTCCCCCTAAATAAGACCAGGGGATAATGTGAAAAATAAGAATAAATATAAATTCTCTCGTGTTTAATGCAACACAAGCTTTCAAAAATGGACCTGGAAAATTTCAAATAGTGGTGAATCATAATAAATCATAAATTAATTATGCTGAAGCATTATCCAATTAGTATCACATATCCATAACCAAAATCAACACATAATCAGCTAAATATTAATGTTCAAGTTTGCTAAATAATTTTAAAATCAACTAAATAAAATGTATTACGAAATTTAAACAACTAAGGAGTCTATGATGTCAATATCTCCCACGCAGACTCAGACTACTCCGAAGCCATCTCTAGTGCTCCAGTCAGGTTCATCAACTCGCTCAAATGCCTAAAACGTTTGACCCTCCCCCATCTCCTCGGTATAATAGGAATCGATAGCTAGCTATGCACCAATAATACAAAGTAAATAGCAAGTACAAAAGCATAATTTGTAAATGAAGTACAAGTTCATTAATGTGTAAAGACAAGTAAAATCATAAGAATATGACAATATACCAATGATAGGAAAGAACATATAACATAAGTCTAACTCTAAGGAAATAAGCAATACAATTGTCAACACAAAAGCACCGCCATTATTTTGGGTAGTCAACTCTAACTATCCAGGAGAACCCATCAATCACATCGGTGGTCATAAACTGATCAGTAATCCTGAATACCGGTCAAATAATCAATTCGGATATAGGTACTGTCCGTGTACATCGATGATCAGCCTTCCGATTACAAACTGCAATCGTTCAATTATTACCCAATCGATATAAATACATATACATATAATAGTAGAATAGACATAGTGACAAGCAATTCTCTGATACAGAAAACTAAGTCAAAGTAAAGGGTTGGCTGCACAACAATTCACAATCACACGCCGTACAATATACGAACAAACCTCCACATAAATCCAATCTAACGCCAAGCCACATCACGGACCACATCCAATTAATATAGGGTATGCAACTAACAAACAAACATCAATCTCAATCATGCATGCAAACGAGAAAGTCAAAAATAACCACAAACCAATCCTAAGGTCAAACATACCATCTTGAACCCAACAACACCACAAGCACCTCTAGTGGGTAAAAGGTCAATGCATCTCTTCATAATTTACGATGCCCAATTAAGGGTTTTCCATTAGAGATAAGTTGAACTCTAATTCACTAGAATTCATTGAGAGTCATACAAGGAACTGAACCCTACATTAGTAAGATAATGCATGCCCAAGAGGTATTTACGTAAGTCCAAACAACATTCTAATATCAAACTGGAGACCCCAAACAAACCACTATAATCCCTTAAAATCAGTAAAAGCATTAAGGAGTAATCTGCTATCAAACATACCCAAAGTCCTCCTTTCTCGAAAGCCTGCCACATATCCAATTGATCGAACAGAACACCCGATCGATCAAGCCTCGTCGGGTTTCCGTCCTTTGTGCCACATCCGATCGATCGATCGGACCTCGTTGGGTTTCCTTCACCTTGGAAAAAAATTCTGGTTCGGTCTGATCTATGGAGAGTTCTTCCCATGCCATCACCAATGCAACCACCACATCATCCTCACCACCAAAGCACCTTCCCATACAAGGGATGGAAAAAACCTTCCTTCAACATCCAATCATCCAAAAACCCCAAACAAACAAGAGAAAAACCCAATTCTAACATCACCAGCTACAAAAGGCATTCAAAGGGTATTGTATGCACAATAATCAGAATCAAAGATGAAAACAAGAATTCCAATTCACAACTTATGGTTAGGTACTTGCTTTAGGTTCGCGGTTCGAGAAGATGAACTAAAATTCCTATTACTAAAGCCAAAAACAATATCTCGGCAAAAAGGATTTTGCGAGGAAGAAGATGATCGTGTCTGATCGGAGATCTAGAGGCTGGATGCTAGGTTGCAAAGTTGCAAGAGCCTAAGAAATTGAGAGAGAAAGAGAGAGTTGTGTGAGAAAAGAAAAGAGTACAGTGGTGTTGTATAAATTGAGAATGCAAAAGAAGTTAGAATATAATTTAAGTTTTAAAGAGAAAAGAGTTTGGGTCCTAAAGAAAGAGGAGTTTTAGTTTGAGAAGAACTATACTCACTAGGCTGGGGGCATGGGTTAACTACGAGTTAAGTTACCTATCTAACAAGCCTAACTCACCTAGCCTAGTTTCCCCCCCCACCCCCAAAAAAAAAAAAAAAAAAACACACACACACACACACTTAAACTAACCACTTATTTAACTAAAACACAATCAATTATATTAATAACTAAATAAATAATTTATTTATTATAAATATTCAAAACGTCACACTCGGCCATTGTCGTCCACCTGGATCATGATTTTGGAAAGAATATAATCTTGACCTGTAATGGCCAGTACCAATATTGACACGTCTTGGCCTAATTGGCCAATACAAAGGTCAATCCTACGAAAATGACTCCTCTGTTCCAAAAAGACTCACTAAACAGAGAATCTAAAACTAGGTTATGTAATTAAAGAAAAGATCATGGGCTAAAATCACCATTAGAAGCTAAATTAGGATGTAACCAAACATATAGAAAAAAGGAAAAGGGCGTACCTATAGTCATGTATAGGTTCTATTTAGGCTAGTTCTACTTTTTATTAGGACAGGTTCAAGTAAATAACTTCCTATGGATACGTTCCCAACTCACTAGGTAAAACTATAATATTGATGGCCTTGGACTTGGGGACCAGCGATTAGATCAATTGTGCCAGTGATTATATATAGGGTAAGCTTATATTATGAGCATGGTTTGCTTAGTTGCTTATTTTATTAGGATTGGGTTACCTATTGAGTAGTTTTCTTACACAGCCAGTTATGTTAGGGATATTCTATATATTGGTGATTGTAATTCAATTAATATAGAACACGAGAACACAATAATACAGTTTTAATATTTTACTCGTGTTCATCTTTTCTCTCTCCCCTCTCCCTCATCAGAGATAAGTTACCGTTGTAGGAATGTCCTTATGGAATTCTTTGATCTAATCCCCATAATTTCATCAGTTAGGTTCACATCTAAAGTTCATACAGTTATGATCTTCGATATCTCTACTTCTATTATCTTCATGCCAATTTTCAATCCAATTGTTGTTTTGGTTCACTGACACGCTTATGAAAATGAGGGATTACTTGGTTGGCAGCTCTGTATCTCACTTGAGCAGTGCAAAGAATACCCATAAAAACCTCAGAGAGATCTTAAGAAAATTCTTCTCAAAGAAGTCATCTCTTGTGCCATCAACAGTCCAAGGGTCTATTTGCTTCATGCAACTGAATTTCTAGAGATAAAAAGAGATGTAATTTTAAATGTCATTACGATTGAAGAAATAGGTGTCCTTTTAATCGAAAACGAATCTAGGGAAGATGTGAAATGAATATTCAGCCATCACCACTACTAAATCACGAAAAAGGATAAGAAGATAACAGTACACTGATCTAGACTTTTCAAACCTCAACTCTTTAAGCCTTATTTAACAAAATACCAGTATTATACCTGTATCAAATCCTTACAATTGTAACAGTAGTTTGTATAGTGAGTTTTGCTCCTGCAAGCAGGTGCATGAAGCCCCATCTTTGCCGTTAATGCAGAGATGGCCCACTTGCATTAAAAAAAATAAATCACATGTACGCCTTTCTTTATATATTTCCTGCACAATCTTTGTATGCCTTTTCATGGAAAAAAAAAAAAAAAGAAAAAGAAAATCATCTTGTATTCCTATATAATAAAACTGATACTCAGGCCATCAATCATTTTTCCTGTCAAACTCTGGCTTCTCAAAAATAATCTCTATCATTTGATAAATTTTAGGAAAAGCATGGTCGCATCTACTTTTCCACCTTATATTGTTCACCATCACTTAAAATTTCGTAAGAACTTAATTCCACGGAAACAAATAGGCCTTAATTACCTATATGTTGCTGCCAGTTTCTGTATTTCATTTCTTCTTAGATTTTGCCTAGTACTTTTCTTGTCAAAACACACATTTGAGTTCAATAGACCCATGCAATACAAGGATGTTTTTTAAATTAGTCATCTAGGTGTACTTTGATAGATAATGCATAAATGGTCAATAGATTAAACACGAAGTAGGGTCCATCCATCTGTTTAATAGTTTTGGATGAGATGCCAAAGTCTACCAAACATTATTATTCAGATAAAGGAGGACGATCGTGTCAGACAGTTGACTATAAAATCTTATAATACTTAATTTATTATGAACTCCAATCATATGAGTTACGGAGTAAAACTTGTAGTGAACCCCAAATTGATGAGAATAGGTTTTGCTAGTGTGAAGATGATGATTCTCTACAACTTTCAAGATAGGAAACTCTAGATTGTGTTTGAATATAGGAAGACGCTTGGAAGAGTTTGCAGAGCGCATTAGCTTATAAATTATAAGAGGGCTTTAAGATATTGCCAACTAAAAGATCAAATTAAGATCATCAGATGTTGCTAGCTATTTTGTTTAGATGAAATGAAAGAAACATTACTTTCTAATTTGCCAATCCATTTCATGGCCTTTGATCCAATAGACTAGTTCTATTGGAGACGAATACATCCCAAAATCCACTTATATCCAGTAGTAGCAAAAAAAATCAACAAGATGGAAACCATAAAAACTAAAATGTAATTTTTAAGTTTTGACTTTGTACCTCTTCAATGAGCAATGATCTCACCCATTGGCGTCCACCTGGATCATGATATTGGAAAGAACCTAATTTTGGCATGTAATGGCCAGTACCAATATTGACACCTCTTGGCCTATTTGGCCAATACAAAGCTCAATCCTACGAAAGCGACTCCTCTGTTCAAGGCACACAAAACTGAGAATATAAAACTGAGTTGGCTATGTAATTAAAGAATAAAATCACCATTAGAAGCTAAATTAGGATGCAGCCAAACATAAAGAAAAAAGGAAGGGTGTTCCTATAGTAATGTAATCTTTTGTTTAAGAAGACTAAAAGACCCTCAAAATGGATCTAGCTTAAGTTGTGGGTAGGATCATTCCTCATTATAATGTCAATGTCATGAATTGATCGATTGCTAAATGTAAACTTTACAAGATATTTACATATTTCAATTCCTAAATCATATTTTGAATAGATGAGAGAGAAGACAATCCAAGGATTTTATACAAATTATTGTGGAGCATTTGTTGTTTTGATGCTCAAAATGTAAAAAGATCAGACCATCCAGACTGTCCGATCTATCAAAAGCATTAACCTGTTTTGTTGGCACCCCACCTTTGATCTTAACCTATGAATTCCTGATAAAAAAACCTCTCAAAAACATATTCAGAGATTGCGATCAACACCCGAAATTGGACGCCTTCAAGAACTCATGATTCCGTTTAAAGACTAGGAAAGATTGTAAATGATACTCCACGCGATTAGAGCCAGCCCCAACTGGGTGGTCAGCCTTTTTGGAATGCCTTCTTTCTCCAACCCCATTTTTTTTATGATGTGGGGTCCACCTTTAATCAATCCAATCCTCTTCCACACACAGGCCCCCTTGAATTTGATTGGTCTAATATCTCGTATTTTCCCCATCTATGTCAAACCTTTGAATCACCCTAACTCTTTTGATTATCATGCATCGACATAGGGCCTGTTGGAAGGACACATGGGATTCTGTTGTCAAGCTACTATAGTGGAGTTCCACGTAGCTACTAAACTTTGAGGACTTAAAATGAACAGCTGGACTCATTTAATTTCACTCATACTCATATTTTCCTCATCTACATCCAAATTTCTCCACTGCCCAGCCTCCTTTAATTGTCATGCATCTAGGAGAGCCCCACTAGTAGGGCCCGAAATATATGAGTCCCTATGTGAAAATCCAAAATGGCGCATTACCAAAAGAAACTTATTTTTGAGAATTTCTTATGAATTAAGGGTGAACAGAAAAACCGCTAAACCGCTAAACTGATCCGATTTTGTAGTAGATTGGTTCGGTCATGGTTCGGATTTCCTTCAAACAGTTCGGTTTGGTACAGTTTTCAGTTTGAAGGTGTGGTTAAACCACCCAAACCGAACTGAACCAATTATATAAATCTATATTTTTTATAAAATATATAAAGGAATATAAAAAATTACTTGAAGAGGAGTCGAACCCTCCCTCAATTACTTGAAGTTCAACGTCTCTCACCAATTGAACTGCCCATTCTTTTGTGAAAATAAAATAAAAAGCAAAAAAACCGTAACCGAATTGAACTGATTCCATTCGGCTTGGTTCGGTTTGAGCATATGGGCGGCTCGGTTTGATTTGAAAAAATAAAAAACCCATGGATTCAGTTTGATTGATGGTTTTCTCTATAAATCGATCCAAACTGCCCCATGTGCACCTCTATTATGAATATTCTACGCAACATACGTAAACATCGACATGATGTCACATTCTTTTAGCAGTAAGAATGAAAACATAGTTCTGACTTTGAAATAGGACCAGCTTCCCAAATATTAAAGAACTTTGCTAGGCATGCAACGATATAACCTATAGGCCAAACGACAAAATACTGGTTGGACACGCCTGTTTTTTTTTTGGTAAAAGGGTTGACCTGTCTGTCGTCACTTATTTTGGTAGAAGCGTTTGGACCCAACCTTGTTAGGTATGCACGCCTGATTTAATATTAGCCAACGTCACTTCTTAAATCTTAATAATAATACATCAATTGATCAGGTTTAGTAATGAAATCAGAAATTTCAGCTACACAAACCTTTTGAGATTTAAAAACTCATATATGATACTGTTAACTTCAATAGTTCAACCACAAACCATCCCTTCCATACCATGCATGTGTATTAATCCAGTACAGAGACAAGAAAGTGCAGCAGAGTTTCCCCAAAATACAGAAATCAGAACAACTTAAAAGTACTTCAATGAAGGGACATCTCTGCTCAGCTTCATATCTCCTCTTGCTATCTACTCTCCTGGTATTTGGTACTGGTGCTGACAAACTACAACCTGGCGAATCTCTTAATGTAACGCAGAAAATAACCTCTTCTGGGGATACCTTTGCATTAGGCTTCTTCGCTTCTGGGAACCTGACGAATCGCTACGTCGGAATTTGGTACAATAATATTAAAGAGCAGACGGTCATATGGGTTGCCAACAGAGAAAACCCGCTTACCAATTCTGCGGGATTTCTCACACTTTCTGAGGATGGAAATATCAAGCTCTTTGATGGAAAGAAGAGTGTTATTTGGACGTCAAATGTATCTGTTATTGGCAGAAATAGTACAACAGCAGTACTATTGGATAGTGGGAATTTTGTGTTGAGAAGGAACACAGATCAGGCAGTCGTGTGGCAAAGTTTTGATCATCCTATAGGTTCATTTCTCCCTGGCATGAAGCTTACGTTGAACATAAAGACTGGACAGAGCATTAGAATCTTTTCATGGAAAGATGTGGACGATCCAACTCCTGGTATCTTCTCTGCAGGGATTGATCCTCAAACGCCTCGGCAGATGATGGTGTGGAGAGGGTCTGAACCATACTGGAGAGATGGCGTGTGGGAAACAGTAGTCTCTGCCCAGGTGCTCCAGATGCAACGCAACCATGTAGGCTACATTACTACATTCGCCAATGATAAGGAAATTTCATTCTTGTTCACTAGCTCAGGAAATTCGATCATCGCTAGATACGTGTTAACTTCAACGGGGGCAATTGAGCTCGTGTCATGGGATGAGAGTTCTGAGAAGTGGGAATTGCTGTCTTCGACGAAAAATAATAACTGTAGTGTATATGGTTGGTGTGGTCCATTTGGGATTTGTGACAATAGCAGCTTGCCGACAGTATGTAATTGTTTGAAAGGATTTCGGCCCAAGTTTCAGCAGGAGTGGGAGACAGGGAATTGGTCTGGTGGCTGTGTCAGGGAAATAAACCTGGACTGCGGAAAGAAAGATGAATTTCGAATGCTGAAACGGACAAAATTGCCGGATATTTCGATCTCTTTAGGGACTATCAGTGCTGAAGCTTGTGCATCAGAGTGCCTAAGCAATTGTTCTTGTACAGCTTATTCCCATACTAACGTTAGTGGTTGGGGAACTTGGAACTGTCTGATATGGTTGGGAGATTTGATTGATCTTGTGGAGAATTTCAATACTGAATTCAATCTCAACATTCGCCTTGCAGGTTCTGAACTGGGTATGTTTTATCTAACTTTCAGCTTGATCTCTATCACTGCCATTAGCACATATTTATTGTTAATGAATCAGGGTGGCCCTTTCTTGAATATGAGATGAGTCTAAGATGGAACCTTTTAAAGCTTACGTTGAGGAGTCTATTCTCCAAAATCTTCCCCATAAATTTTGGGAAGGCCATTGATTTGAGTATCTGTGTCATCAAAACATTGAACAAATCAATGGTTTTCTCTTAAAAACTAAAATGTAGTAAAACCAGTCAATCCAACTGAATCAAAAGATTTATGTTCACTTTTGGAAAGGACTGATTTAGGCTTCATTTGTAGAGCACTAGTGAAGTATGGAACTACAAAGTAGTAGCTCTTCTGCATCAAGTCACCTAACTCATTTCAAAATCAATTGCACTTGGCATATATTGCACAATGAATATAGAAGCTTTGCAACTTGTTTCCTATAGTAATTCTTTTTCCTCTCCATATTTTTCATTGTTGTGGTATCAACAGTTTTGCATAAATACAAAAAAAAAAAAAAAAAAAAAAAAAAAAAAAAAAAAGAAAAAAAAAACTGTTTTGCAAAGAAAGTAGGCTGGGAAACAATTGACATGAAGATATATATACGTCTCTCTCCTTTTCTATTCAGGTGAAAATAATCAAGCGACTGACTATTTGAAGAAGAGGAGACGCCTTATTGCAACTGTACTGCCTTCATTTACTACTGGGACGCTTATCATATGCTCTTTGGGCTACTTTCTGTGGAAAAGGCATGGACAACCGGGTAATGAAATTTCTTTCGGGCATTGTAAAAATTAGAAAAAGGAAAGGAAATTCATTTGATTCATCACAAATGAACTTTCACATGATATCAAAAAGCTTTGATACCATGTGAAGGTTGTGTTTATGCCTTAACACAGGCTAAGGTTCCAAATCAGATTTCGTTATTGATTCCAAAAAACCAATTGGTGATGGGAAATGGTACGACAATGGTTTTATAGTGAGGGTGAGGGAGAGAGGGTGGACGTTGACCTCAATAACTCCTCCCTCAACGGCACACCCGCTGCGCAATGCGCAAAACATGTGTCCCGTGACTCGAATAGCCAACCTACGAAGGCTTTGGTACTACTTGTAGGATCTTACACCCCATTGAGCTACCATTTATCTCAAAACCAATTGGTGATGGAAAACGGTACAACAATGATTTTATGGTGAGGGCAAGTGCTCGACCACAATTATGACCGCTTAGGAGTGAGGGTGGACGTTGACCTCAATATAGATGATTAATTTAAGTCCATAGATCAAACAACCGCAATAAAGACAGGAGGCACAAGATTTCTACGTGGAAAACCCTACTCGGAAAAAACCATGATTCAAATCACCAATACCACCGGAAACTAAGCACTATAATAAAAATGATTACAATAATACTGACAGAACCTTTACCCAGTTGGAGCCCTACCTAAGGACCGTGATGGACATGCCGACAACTCGCCATTCACCCTCACCGTTCTCATGATCACTACCACGAAAGCTTCTTCAAGGTGCTTCAGAGAACAAGATAATTTTCTTCTTCTTAGCGCAACACTTTTTGCATAGCAATCGCCAAAAGATCTCTTGGAGAAATTCTCACTTGATAGGATAAGAGAGAGTTGTTTTTAGGATTGCAAGAAGGTTTTTTAATAGGCCAAGGGTTCATGCAAGGGCTTCCAAGTTCGAGTGGAACACGAAAGGAAAATGGAGAAAAAACACGAAAGACTTCAGTTTGCACGGGAAAAAAACTCTCGAGGGTCGCTCGAGCTACAAGGGAGCTCACTCGAGCGAGGTCCCTCTTTGCCTTGCAGGGAGAGCTTCTCTTTAGGGTGTATTATTCAGTTATCTTCAGTTTGCTTCCTTCAGTCTTTATGAAGTCCCATCACAATCCACATCTAGAAATAGAAAAATTACACCTCAATGTAGGCTTGATTTTTGTTCGAAACCTAATGAATTAGCCAACTAAGAAATTACAACGAATCAAAAAAATTAACCTAGAAAGTGCTTTAGTTGGGTTAATTTAATATTCTACTGTATACATGTCCAAATTCGGATGTCATGAACGAATTTTCAAATCCATTTGATTAATGGTTCTTGAATATCATGCTCTAACTAATAACCATTCCTACTAATAAGTCATAACATCATCATCATCATCATATCGTCATTGAAGCCTCATCTTATGTAAAGTCCCGAAACTCCATGTGTGTATTAGTCTAGTTAATTATATTGTTAGTCAATTAAGCTCGTTTAAAATCCAAATAGGTCCTGTTTAATATTATAAACTTGTGCGCGGAATTTCGTTGAGACCCAAGTTTGTTTGGGTATACTAGGGGTAGTTGCAATTTCTTGAAAATTTGGGGGGCTTTTTCTTAATTTTAGAGTTTTTGAGATTTTGGCACCCTTGGGTAGATTTTTATTTTTGTTTAAAAAGGTAATTGTATTAAAGAGAAAGGAAAGAAGAAAGAATACTTAAGCTCATGGAGCCCCCAGAGATAGAGGAACAGCAGAAGAAGTTGAAGCAAAAAAGAGCCAGAGAGACAATTAGAGATCATGGTTTGAAGAAGTCACTGAGATTCTTAAAAAATTGAAAAAAGAGTTGAGTTGATGACTACAAAATGGTTTGGAGATCTTCTTCATGAAGAACAGAGACTGTCCTGCAATTGAGAAATGATTTGGTTGAGAGGAGGATGTTGATTGTAAAAAAATGGCAGCATTCCTAGCCTGCCATAGAGCATATAAAACATTGAGAAAAACTGATGCCCTGAATTTTCTCCCAGCTGTGTCATTTCCTCTAAAGAGAGATTGCCAAATTGAGGAGGCAAAGCAGCAGGAAGGTTGCTGTGCGCATGCAGAATGAAGTAACCAGTGCAAGAGGGATTGAGCATGAGCGCAAGAGAAGAAGAGATGGCCGATAGAGTCTTCACCATTGTAGCAGAGGCTGCATCTAGAAGCTAAGGAGAAACCAAGGCACTGAAGACGAGTTTCAATTGGTTCTATTGAGCATTAGGCTCCACCCAAAGCAACTGACTTTGAGGAGAGAGATACCATTCCATATCAGGCTTGGCCATTGGAGGATATGGCCCCTAGATCTGATTGTGTTCCAAACTCCTTTAAGAGAGTGCAGGTCGTCCAGTGCCTCTTTCTAGAAGAGCTGGTCTTTAGCAGATGGACTGGGAGAGAGGTAAGAGGTAGTAGAAGCAAGCAGGTCTTGTACTTCAGCTGGCAGGTTCAGAGGGATGAGCCAAGAGCCTGAGTGAAAGAGGGAGGCTAGTCATTGGTCCAGAGGAAAATGCAGGTTAAGAAATAGAGTAGATAGGGGCTTGTCTCCACACCAAGTATTATGCCAAATGTTAATGTCCTGACCGTTTCCAAAGGTCCAAGCGCTGCCCTAGTGGATGAAGTGAGCAAGGTGGCGGATTCTCTTCCAAATACAAGATCCAGAGATGGTGTTTGCAGGGTTCTAGATGTTGCTGTTTTCGAAGTAGCGATTCTTGAACCATGTAGACCAAATGGTGTTCATAGTGGTAACCTGCCAGCCAAGCTAGACGAGTAACGCCTCATTTACATCAGTGATCCTTCTAATGCCAAGGCCTCCTTCCACCTTTGGAAGGGTTACTTGAGTCCAATTCACGTAGTTGATCTTAGAGGTAGGAGCACTGCCCAACCAGATACAATGTCTCATTAGTCTCTCGATAGCTTTGCAAATGGAGACTAGAAGAGGAAGGATGGCAGCTGTGTGTATGGGGATATTGGAAAGCACATGTTTGATGAGGATTAGGCGACCTGCAAAGGAGAGGGTTTTGGCTTTCCAAGCTGACAACCTAGCATTAATGGAGTCCAAAAGAGGGAGGAAGTGAGCTCGTTTCGGAGAGCCAAAGACAATAGGGAAATTTTGGTGCTTGAGTTAGACCAGGCTCTCTTGCAATCCAAGGATAGAGTAGATGCTAGCCTTTCTTCTGATACCACATTTGTCAATGAAGAGTTGGCTCTTATGGAGGTTAAAGTGTTGGCCAAATGAGGATTGGTACAATTCGAGAAGGTCTTGCAGAGTGAGGACACCAGAAGTGGCTCCTTTCATGAAGATGATAATGTCAACAGCATAGAGCAGGTGGCAGGGGGTGGAGGGGATAGTGGAGAAGGGCAGGATGGTTCCTTGGGATTGGAGGTTATGGAGATGAAGGCTGAGGATTTCGTCGGCAATGATAAACAGGTAAAGGGATAAGGGATCACCTTGTCGTAGGTCACAGGAGGAGCTAAAAAAGCCATTAGGGGGATTGGTTAATCAGAATAGAGCACCTGGTAGTACAAACACACTCTCTCATAAGGGTTATCTAAGCTTTAGAGATATTGAAAAACCTAAGAGCTAAGAAACGGAATGATCACCAATTAAGCTTGTCAAAAGCTTTGGAGATGTCTAACTTGAGGCAAATTGATTCTTTGCTTAGCTTGGAGTTAAGCTTTAGGAAGAGCTCAAAAGACAAGGCTAAATGGTGATGGATGGATCGGCCTTTAATGAGAGTTGCCTAGTGTGAGGAGATCAGTTTTGGAAGGAGAGTGATGAGCCTGAAAGTAAGGATTTTGGACATGATCTTGTAGGAGGAGTTCGACAAATTGATAAGTCTAAAGTCGGCAATGGTAGTAGGGGATTTGGATTTTGGGATGAGAGCAAGGAAGAAAACATTGGAAGCTTTAAGGATTTCCTTAGTTTGGAAAAAAGTGCCGCATTGCCTTGATAACTATTTGGCCTATGATACCCCAAGCTGAACTGTAGAAGGCACCATTGAAGCCATCAGGACCAGGTGAGTTGTTCTTCTTGAGGGCAAAGACAACTTTTTTTTTATCTCAGAGTCAGAAGGGATAGAAACAAGAGTGGAGTTTTCCAAATCTGAGCCCTTAGGGCTGTCCGTCTAAAAGAGGATGTGGTGAAGCTGGCCATCATGGGGTTTGTAGAGGTTAGAGAAGAAATCCACTGCCTAAGCTTCGATGATAAGAGGGTCATCTATTTGGTTGCCATCAACTTAGATATGTTTGGTACTGTTGAAGGAGCTCCTATCTTTTGCAGATTGGTGAAAGAACTTAGTGTTCATGTTGTTGTGAGCTAGGGCCTACAAGATGAGATCAATTATGCACAAGAGAACACAGATATTTACGTGGTTCGGCTTTTGGCCTACGTCCACGGGGAAGAAGGGAGAAATCACTACTCAATCAGAAGAGGTGTACATCCTAGAGACTCTTAGTCTCTATTTATAATATCAGCCCCAAAATCCTATTTCACAAAAATACTACTTCTTAATCATAGTAGATCTATAGCAAGCCCACTTCTAATTACAGTTGTCTAATGTCGATGCATACATCGTCATATCCTTAAAACCATATCTAACCGGCGGTTTTCTTTCTCTCTGAAGTCTACCTATCTGCGGCATCTACGGCTCTGTCCGCTGCATCTGCTGCACAGTCTGACTATCCCTTGTATCCCGGGAAGAGCCAGATGCACTCTCCTTCCTCACTAGGACGTTTGACTCCACCTGAACGGTGTCACTGCTGCTACCTACTTTTGTCTTCTCCACCTACTTTCTCACTTTGAGTAAAGCATCCTCATGAAATGTAACACCCCTGTTGATGATAAATCTGTGTGAATCCTGATCGGTACACCACAACCTGTATTATTTCACCCCATAAGCAGATCCCACCAAGATGCACTTCACAGCCCTTGATTCTAATTTATCGATTTTCACACGAGAACCGAAGATTCTCAAGTTAGAATAAGCAGCTGGATTACCTGACCACATTTCTTCCAGTGTTTTGCAACCGATCTTTGTGTGTGGAGACCTATTTATCAAGTAGCCTGCAGCATTTACTACCTCAACCCAAAAGTCCTTGGACAATCCTGCAGTAAACAATATACAACGAGCTCTTTCCAAGATCGTTCTTGTCATCCTCTTTGTAACTCCATTCTATTGTTGAGTTAATGTAGTGGTGTAATGCCGAGCTATGCCATGATATTTGCAATAGCTCTTAAACTCTGTCGTTCTGTACTCCTTGCCATTGCATGTCCTCAACTTCTTTACCTTCCTGCTAGTATGTTTCTCAACCATTTCCTTCATCACTTGAATGTAATAAAGGCCCGATCCTTCGTCTTCAGAGTATAAACCCAAACTTTCCTTGAATAATCGTTAATAAAAATTTGCAAAAATCGAGCCCCGCCCTTGGAGTAAACCATAGAAGGCACCCATACATTTGAGTGAACATAATTAATGATACCTTTCGTGCGATGAATACCTGTCTTGAAACTGACTTTTCGATGCTTTCCGAAGATGCATCTCTTACACAAATCCAACTTGCCTCTCTTTGTGCCACATAGCAAACTCCGATTGCTCTGTATTGTCAATCCTTTCTCACTCATGTGACCCAGGCACAAGTGTCATAAGCGCGTTGAGACAAATTCGTGGTCATCTGAGGAAGACACTGCACCTCCACCTGTAACAGTATTTCTGGACAAAACATACAAGTTTCCAACTCTATTGCCTTTCATAAGAATCAGAGTACCCTTCACAACCTTCATAACTCCACCTTCAGTTGAAAAGTTACAAGTGTCGGAGTCCAAGGCAACAAGAGAAACAAGATTCCTTTTCAGATCAGGAACATGCCGAACCTTTGCCTAGCAAGACACTACCACCATTGATTTCTCTATAAGTGGTGAACCAGTCCCTATTGGGACACATGTGGTAGGATTAACCCGAATCAAGAATCCATTCATCTTGACGACGAATTCCATTTTCAATCACAGAAAGTGCATTGTCGGAAACATAATCTGATCTTTCATCTGCAACACTGACTGAATCATCAAATGACGAATCTTCTATTATGTCTTTCCCTTTCCTCTGCCTTTCAGGGCAGTTTTTTTTGATGTACCATTTCTATGGCAATAATAACATTCAATGTTTTTCCTGTTTGGTCTATATTTGCCCTTACTACTGGAGTCTTTTGTTCTTCCTCGTACTGCCAAACCCTCACTTGAACCATCATTGTCAGCCTCAACATTTTTCTTCAACTCCTTGGAGTTCAAGTCTGCCTCTAAATTCTCTTTAGATAGAGTATCGCTATCATACATCATGGTATCAACAAAATGCTCATATGAGGGTGGTAACGAGCACAACAACATAATAGCTTGGTCCTCATCATCAATTTTAACATTGATATTTTCCAGATCCATAATACTTTTATGAAAAAATCTAGGTGAGTTGAAACAGACGTACCTTCCTGCATTTGTAACGTGAACAACCACTTCTTCAGATACAAGCAATTCGTGAGAGACTTCGTGAAGTACAAGTTCTTAAACTTCTGTCATTTGCCAGAAGCAGTTTTCTCCTGAACAACCTTTTGCGGTACACCATTGCTAAAAAATAATAGAATCTGACCGTATGCCTTTTCCAGAAACTCATCATTCTCACCATCTGACAGTTTGTTAGATAAAGCATCATTCAAACTTTATAGCCATTCCATGAATCTTTCACAGTACCTATGTAGATCTGGTCACCACGAGCACGCTGGAAGAAACGGATCTAAAATCCGACTCTGGATGACTAAGATATCGTAGAAATAAGTTTTTGTACTCCAATCAGTCAATTTCCTTTGTTGACCATTGAACAACCAATCTTCTTCCACAACCACGTAGTAGATCTGCTCGCAAAGAGTCCGTAGGTTCAAACGGATCTTCAATAAGACTCCGAATTGTCAAGATATCGCTCAGACAAATTTCAGCCTTCGATCTGGTCAAAACTGCCTTTGACCGTACGGATCTGTTGACATCAGTGCCTTTTCCTACGGGCTTTACTACTGGGCTTCTGCTGCACGAGTCAGGTCTACCTGGACTTGACCTGAAACCGTTGCACCTACTTTCTTCTTCTTCATTCTATTTCAACGGAACTTCTGCAACTTCTTCCGTTCTTCCTCCTTCCTCGGCCACGGACAACGGGACGGCAGTGACGGCGATCCACCTTCTCCAGCGACACGCAAGGTTGCGGCGGATACTCTGGCGGTTTTGTCATGGTGATGTGAGGCCCAGCCGAAAATAGGAAAAAACCCAAAATCGCCTTGCCCCTTCCTTCGATCAGTGATGACGACACGCAGCAGCAGCGGACCCAGTCCTCTCCTTTAGTTCCGATCAAGAAACCCCGAGAGTCCTTTGTCTTTAAGAGAAATCGTCCCACTTCTTCCTTCTTCCTTTGCTGAGCACCAATTTTTTCGTGATCAATCTAGAACTAGCGAACCGATCTCTTCACTTCTCTGCAATTTGTGTGGCCCACCGAGATCAGAACAATCTCTCTCCGCACGATCCAGAAAACACTATCTCAGTCTTGAGATCTAATCCGTCAATCATGCAACCGCAACTCCAGCCCTCTGAGATACGATCCGTTGAATCTCTTCCGATCACACACAGCGCTATGATACTAGTTTGTTGTGACCTTGGGCCTACTAGAAGAGATTAATCACTCACAAGTGAACACAGATATTTACGTGGTTCGGCTTTTGGCCTACGTCCACGGTGAAGACAGGAGAAATCACTATGCAATCAGAAGAGGTGTACATCCTAGAGACTCTTAGTCTCTATTTATAATATCAGCCCCAAAACCCTGTTACACCAAAATACTACTTCATAATTATAGTAGATCTTTAACAGGCCTACTTCTAATTACAATACAAGTTGGGCAATCCAGGGGCGCGGTTAACCAAGATTTATTAACTTCTATTGAGCCATTAAAACTAACACATGTCTCCCTCCTTTAACCAATAGATTCTGGACCTATGCTTCCAATGGATCTCCTGGGCTTTAAGCGCATCATGTAGGCCAAGCTTCGTTGCCATGAGATCATTCCAAAGAGAGTCCGAAGGAGAAGAGTTGAAGCTCTGCTGGCAGCTCAAGACAGAAGCGTTAGCTGCTAGGATGTTTTTGTGAATTTGGCCATAGGTAACGTTGCTCCAAAGTTTTAGTGTCTGCTTGAGGGCCTTGAGTTTTTGGGCAAGGTTGAACTGAGGGTTCCCATCAATGGAAGCTTCCCAGCTGGATTCAACAACATCTAGGAAGGAGGGGTGGAGGAGCCATTTGTTTTTGAACTTAAATGGGGCTTTTGGGGCAGGGGGGAGATTGGTGTGGTTCAGCAGGAGAGGACAATGGTCTGAGGATAGTCTTGGAAGGGAATGGATAGTAGGATCTAAGAAGCTTGCCTGCCAATGGGAGTTCATTATAGCTCTATCTAGTCAAGTTGCAACATAGGAAAGACCATTCCTGTTGTTGGACCATGTGAATTTGCTACCAGAGAAGAGAGTGTTTGAGAGGCCAGCTTGCATTACAACTGTCTGGAAATCTTCGAGAGAGGAGGGGGTGGCCTGGCGAAGACAGAGCTTCTCATGATGGGCAAGCATAGCATTAAAATCTCCCAGGACGCACTAGGGCAGGGTGGTTGGGGAGGTGTCAATGAGAACTTGCTAGAGGTCTTTCCTATGGGTTGGGTTGGTGGAGCCATAAACTCCTGTGATGATGGAAGAGAGGTCAGATGTTGGATTTAAAAGGAGCATAGTGAGATGTTGAGAGGATGCATTAAAGACAAAGGTGACTAGATGATGGGAGACCCTCGGTGAACATTAAATATAGATCCAAAGATTATTTGATTCAAATAGGACTTTTGTGCAATTTTTTCCAAATATCCATACACAAACCAACTCCAACACTTGACCCTTCATTTCATTTCTTCTGTAGCTTCTTCTCCTTCGTTTTTTTCCCCTACTATCCACACCAACCTTGCTGCCAAAGGGAATTCAAACCATCAACTTCATCAATCACCATCACCATTCATCTTGTGAGGGCCCAAACTTCATCTACATACCAATTCATTGGAGTTTCCCCAATTTAATTCTCTAGGTAAGCTTCTTTCTTGATTAGGGTTAGTTTAAGTTTGGGGGTTTTGATTAGAAATGCCTTAGATGGGGGTGGTAGTGTACTTTCTCTTATGATTGTATCGTTAATAGAATTGGTTTTGATTTCATGCATAGGTTTGAGAATTTGAGGCTAGGGTTGAGAGTCTTGGACTTCCACCCAAATCAAGGCAAGTATATATATTGAAATTTGTATTGATATGTTGTTTTTAAGTGGATTTCTAGCTTTCATTTAATGAATAGATCATTTGAAATTCTGTTGTTTAATTGGTATTGATTTATTAAAATGAATGGATGAATGGGATGAAGTGATTTTGATGGAGGATGTTGGAATCATTTGGAGAGGACTTGGCCCTATTCTTGTTACAGGTTAGGTGCATATGGAGAAGGAAAATGACCCTTGAAACTGAAGCTTAAAGAAAGCTTTAGAACTAAATTTCTGGGAAGCTACAATTAGTCATAACTCGTAAGCATCTTACGGCTAACCGTAACTCCCAGACAGAACCTCAAATTCTCTATTTGACTGTCAACCTAAAACATGGTATTTTTTATTTTATTTTGCGATCAGTGATGGACTCGCTTTTTCGCTCGTGGTACTTTAGGTGTCAGCGAACGTTAAAGTTCGTCGGGTCCAACCCTTTCCTGACCGGAGGCAAAGCGAAAATCAACATTTTTTTTTGTACAGGTATGCTAGATTTTCTACTCTACTTGGAATTGACAAGTGGTGGTCCGTAGATCCACCTTCGCAAGTAGAAAAGGAAATCAACTTTTTTTTTTAGTTTTTATTGCATATATATTTAAGAAAAGAGACATGCGTTGTTTTGAATACCGTGAAAGGTGATTTTCATTTGTTTTGCCGTGAAAGGCGATTTTTGCCATAAAAGGAGATCTTTTGCCGTGAAAGGCTTTACAATTCTTATCAATAATGAAATACAAGAGTTTTGATTTTTCTATGTCTTTTTAAACAATACAAAATGTGATGAAAAGCAAGAAAATGGGATCTAACTGATTAGGAGATTGTCTGAACTCGTTCAAATTGATGGTCACAAGTCGTATGTGGACTTCGCCATCATCCTTCAAATGAGAACAGATGATGCTCTTGATTTGCTTAGCTCGGCGTAAACCTCAAATTTCTAGAAGATAAAGAGCAAGATGATGTCCTATATCCAATAAAAAGTTGAGTAGCCAGGGTGAAAAGCTACGTCTAAGCCGTAGAAGCAAAAGGAGAAGGCCTTGGGGGGCCAGCCTTGGGGTGGGTGGGGCAAGAGATTTTGGTCACCTTGTAGTGGTGGTTGGTGCAAGACTTCTTTAACAGAGGAGAGCTTGTTGTCGGAACATCATAGCAACATTATAGAGCTTTTGCTTATCGGTCAATTTTTCCCATCTTTGAAATGGTGGAAACGGTCTCCTTTTATAGACTTTTGGTGGCCATGAGGGGGGTTGATGGGCCTTAAATCTATTAAAGTTACATGATGGGAAGAGTTATAATTTTTTAATTCATTATTTTGTAACTCCTTTTTCTTGGCTTTTGATTGGCTATTGGAGAATTAAGGGCTTTTAATTGCCTTTAAACTCCATGATGGGAGGAGTTACATGGTTTAATGCCATGATGGTAGCCAAGCCATTTGAAGAGTCGCAGGTCGAGCGTCTTTTGGAATTCTTCTTGCGATGATTGTCGATGGTTCTTCCTACTGATCGATGTCGGATGACCATGCAACTTTAGACATTGATTGGTACCAATGGGCCCGTATCATCTGTCCTGTCGATTTCTAGATCGGTCGGGCATAAAGTGTGCTTATTTTGGTTGACCGATTGGTGATGTCAAAGCGTCCGATGACGATTTCATGATTTCGGAGGTGGATCTATGATGTTGATGAAGATCGACGGATTCCGTGCCCTAAAAGTCAGATTTTTTGAAAAACGCAGAGGCCAAACATCTCGGAATGCGAAAAGGAACCCGAAAATGGGTTTCTAGCTAAAATCCAGTGACTCAGAGGGGACTTTTGTCCCTTTTGGTTGCTGGTTCTCGATCGTTTTTCGGTTTTTTCCGATTCTTTTTTCTTCGGTATTTTTCCTGATATTTTTGTATATGTTTTGGCCTGATTTCCCTGCAAAGAAATTGACGAGAAGCCTTGCATATCAAAGTACAAAGTTTTCAATTTTCCGGGAATGTCGAAGACTTTATCGCGTAGAGTTGTCGATTTTCCGTCAAAAGCCAAAACTAGGTCAAATGATGTCGGAATGACCTGAAATTTGAGGTGAAGCCTCCTGAGCAATAAATAAGATCAACCATAGGATTTTATTTGATTTTTGAATCCGTGTGGGTTCCTGTCGCCGGTAGACTTGATTTTGTCGCGAGGAAGATATCGTGCTTTGATGTACGGTCAACTGATGTCCAATTGACCTGAAATTTGATAAGAGCCTTTTGGGTCATTTTGAGATGATCTATTAGCTCCGATTTGAAAATCATGGTCTTGGGGAGCTCCGCCGTAGGAGGCCTGATTTGGCTTCCGAGAGTCAAAGTCTAGTTAAATGTTGTCGAAATGACTTGAAACTTGACATGTAGCCTTTTGATAGCATTTTGAAGTCACCAATGTACTCTGTTTAATAAGTGATGGCCTTGGTGGTTCTCGCCGCCGAGATGCTTGATTTTACTGCTTGAGGGTTGATGTAGGGTCAAACGTTGTCTTTTTGACCTGAAACTTGACATGGAGCCTTTTGGAGGTATTTTGAGACCATCCATAAGCTCTGACCGAAAATCTGATGTCTTCGATCCTGTCGCTACCGAGATCTCCTGTTCAGCTGCTGGAAGAGTGAAGTTAGGCTAAATAATGTTGAAATGACTCGAAACCTCATGTGCACTATTCTTTTGGCTGTTTTGAAGGATCTTGCAGTTTTTATTTGATTCTGACAATATTTGATGCTTGAAGTAGTATTGCCTATTTGTAGTAAGATGCGGCTTCATATAGCTTCTTGGTGTCGAAGGGCAAAGTGACATTTTTTGTGTCAATAGTCAGCTCACGGCTAGCAGGTTACTTTCTGTTTTATTTTACAGTCATCTCACGGCCGCAGAACAAGGTGAGGTTCTGTGTGGAGAGGAAAGCCTTATGAAAATCCTAATTTATTTTCTACTATTGAACTACGGTCAGCACACGGTGACCTTATGGCTAGCCGTGAGCTAATAGTAGTTTAATTTCATGGCTAACTGTAAGGCTAGCTGAACTGACCTGTTTCTTTTGGAAACTTGAGTCTTTTCCTTAGGTGTGTATGACTTATATGGGACCCATCTGACCTTAGATTGGAGGACATAACATACTTTTAATGGATTTTGAACCTATGATTAGGGATTTCATCGATTTTAGTGTTGAGATTTGGTGGCTTTGAACTATGGCTATGTGAGCACTATCGTATGTGTGTGAAATGATAATGGAAATATGAACAATAGTCTCTCATTGGTTATTGAACTTGTTCATACAAGTAAAAACCAAATCGTTCACTTTCTTTTATCGAGCACCACTAAGCTGTTTACTTTTACTACTTATGAATTTATGGAAGACTGCGCAGATCGATATGAATGTGAATATGAAATGGTTGATCATTGTCTTATGAATTTATGAAAGGAAATTAATTATTCCAAGATTGTGGATGGGATTTATGATCCTGTGAACTATGAATTAATATCGGGCTAATCACCTGATGAATTTATGAATTATGAATTACCTTAACTTTTCATGTCTTGGTAGTAGCCATGTGGATAGCCTTTAATGTTAGAGTCTGTGACAGGACTCTAACGACATCGATTATTACTTTATCGTATCTCATTCAATATTATTGTTCTTTAATCGCTTTCCAATTCATATCGACTATTGTTTATGTATATCTACTTGTAGTTGATGGTACTATGCTTGATAAACAGGTACTGAACCCAACTATTTCTCAGAGGAGGAGGAGGAGGAACGGATACTTCAGGCGGATCAACATAATGACCATGAGTGGTGTGCCGATGACATTTATTGAGTCATCATGACCAACACGTGACAGCCTTCACTTTAGAGTTTTATTGTGAGATAATTTTGTATATACTTTGTAATTAAAACTTTTGTAATTATTAGACTTGAACTTTAATCCATGTCTAGGCTTGTTTACTGTGACATATGTTCTTTACTTATGTGATTTAAGAAGTCTCCGTGGTGTATATCAGTTGACCAATCAAATGTAATCATCACACCGCGGACTTCAATCCTAGGGACCATGATTAATGGGGGTCAAAATGACTATATAGTCATCCAAATATTTTGATTTGGCCCTTAATATCACATTTAACCCAGTTATAAATAATTGGGGCGTCACATCTTATATATCTATATGGGTTTGGCTCAAACAATTTGTTAGCTATAGGATTCGAAGCTGCTATGGAAGAGCCCACAAATTTCTATAAATGCCTTATATTTCTCGCCCCGTGATTTTTAAGGAAGTCTCTTTCAATTTAAAAAAAAAAAAAAAAAACTATAATAAAATAAAGATAAACTTAAATGAAATTTCGAATCATTTTATCATTTATGTCTTTCCAATGTTTCTAGTATTTTGGGGTAAAAAATAGATTGGGCCCTTTAAAATAAGATTAGAACTTCATTGAGTCGAATAAACAGGGGCTGATAGTTTTTATAATAGTTCTTAGCTCTAAAATTCTCCGTTATAAGTTATTGTGTGTTTATATTTTTTTCAATTTGTTGAGATAATTGGAGATCTTGTTGGGATGTATCTCTGTCAATTCTTTGAACTTTTTTAAGACATTTAACTTTATGCTTCTTTCACAATGATTTTCTCTCGCAACCAATAATTATCTGATTTCCACCAAACAGAGAGAAAAGAGATTGATGATGGAGTTGATTGTGTGAACGAAAATATAGAGCTACCACTATTTACTTTCAAAAGTATCATAATAGCTACAAACAACTTCTCAGCAACGAATAAGCTTGGCGAGAGAGGTTTTGTGTCAGTTTACTAAGTAATGTCAACACTCTATATCATCAAGAAAAAGGAATGGCTTTGTTGTTCTTGTTCTAGTAAGAATAAGAAGTTTTCCTTAAAAGAGTAACATAGTTTAGGTTGCAATTTGTAGGGAAACTTGTGCCAGGGTTTGGAAATAGCTGTTAATAGAATTTCAAAACACTCTGTACAAAGCCAACAGGTGTTCAAGAATTAAGTACAATTGATTGCAAGACTACAACACAAATATCTTGTTAGGCTTTTGGGTTGGTGCATTGAAGGAGAGTAGAAAACATTGATCTACGAGTTTATGCCCAACTAAAGTTTAGACAAATATCTATTCAGTAGGTTCCTTTTTTAAAAACTTTTATGATGAAAAAGTTTAGAGTTCTATATTTATTCCTCGAGGTTTGGCTAGGTTTGGATGAGAGAGAGGGAGAAGGAAGAGAAGACAAGAGAAGAGGAGAAGTGGAAGAAGAAGTAGCCTTTTTCCTAGTTCAATCTCCTCACTCATGATTTAAGTTTATCTAAAAGTTTGTGAAATGATCATGTAATAAGGATTTTATATCTATTGGGTTGAGCTTCCCAGTAAAAGTGTTCTAATCATAATATTTATCAGATCCTACCCAAAAGTTGCTACTGGATTGGAGCAAATGCTTCCACATTGTTCAAGGCGTTGCTCAGGGGCTGCATTATCTACATCATTATTTAAGACTTAAAGTCATTCATCACGACCTAAAAGTTAGTAACATTCTATTGAATGGCTCCATGAATCCTAAAATTTTGACTTTGGCTTGGCAAGGATTCTCGATGGAAATCAAACATAAGCAAATACAGACAGAGTGATGGGTACATAGTAAGCTGTTAGGTTTTCGTCTTGAATTCTAGTTTTGACATGATTGATTCATTGGGTTAGCCAATAACCAAGTTCATGGTCATGGGTATTTTGGTCATTGTACTAGGGCTTTCTTGCGGGGCCAAGAAGGTAGAGATTATATATATTAATGTAATCGGTAACCCTAAACTCTAAGAGAGAGTGAGAGAAGTGAGAGCTCACTCTCCCATGGTTTCCAACCACGAAAGGAGGCAAATGTGAGAGCAAGACTAAGACCCATGGGGAGAGAGAGTAGCTAAGTGTTAAAGGGTTTGGAATCCTTGTAATGAATTAGGTTACCCAATTTCCTACATAGTGAAATCCCCGTAGCCCCATGGACGTAGGCAAATGCTAAACCACGTAAATATCTTGTGTCGTGGATTGCTTATGGTTGTGATTGATCGTGCGTGTTATGCCCTAATTAATTTCCTAGCATAAGTAACCAAGTACTACATTCACCAACACATTCTCAAGTATGAACACACACTTTCACACGCATTATTGGTTTGGATTTCTCACTCAACTACCTAATTAATTATTTTAGTGTTACAATGGTTACAGTGGTTATAAGTCACCCAAGTACGCTCTGAATGGGATTTTCTCAGAGAAATCTGATGTATCTAGCTTTGGGGTGTTGGTGTTGGAAATTGTGGTGGAAAAATAAACATTGGAAACTATCATACCGAGCAGTCCATCAACATTCTTGGATTTGTAAGTAGAAAAACTTATACGTTGGTTCACCTATTTTGCTTTAAATATATTGAACAGTACAAGCAATCTTTAGGCATGGCAATTCTGGAACGTGGACAGAGCCATGGAGTTCATCGATGCTTCATTGGGTGATTCTTTAGTCACTGGAAAAGTGATGAAATGCATACACATTGGTGTCTTGTGCGTTCAAGATGACCTGCTGATGGACTGAATATGTCATCCGTTGTTTCTATGCTAGACAATGAAATTGCAATACTGCGTTCACTCAAGCAACCAAATTTTCCCACTCTTCGGTTTCATGTTCCGTCACATTGGGATGTGTCACATCCCGGTCCCGAATTTCCTTGGCCTAGGGTAACCCCTGAGGTGTGACACGCGTACTCCCGTGATATTATCCCTGTTTCAAGTCAAAAACAAATCATGAAGGATAAAAATTTCTCTTTCCACTAGTGAGGCTAACTCACCAACACCTATCAATAACAGTTAACAGCGGAAGCATCTCAAATATTCCACAACTATGTACCATTTCATACTCATCCCAATTAAAGGTTCCACATTTGCAAAAAAGATATATTCATTATTAACAAAATAGGGATTATAAAATTCACCCTACATCACCATACAAAATAATATCCAAAAGTAAACTCAGTATCAACCAAGTGTGATCCATACAAAAGAAGCTAGACAGCAACTAAGGATGTCTTCAAAGATAATTACAATCTATCTTCCAAAAAGTATTAACATCGCTCTTTGGAGGAAGTGACTACATGGGGCCATTTCCTGCCCACTCCTCTAACCCTGGAGGAACCTCTTCGGTCTCCTTCTTTCCCTCCTGGGACTGCTCGGGATTGGGAGTTGCACCTGTATCTGTAACACCAAAGATAGTACCATAAATACGACGATTCAACAAGTATAGGCATTAATAGTGAATCACATGATGTATCAAATTGAATTAATGACAATTGATTAAAAGATGCCACTATCAAGTAGAACTAGGCAATTGTACAATATCGAATAAATCATGCTTTATGAATCAGTTAAGGGAAAACCATACTAATTGGCTACTACATTAAGCTCATCCTCTCTGATAGAGAGCGAATCTAGTTGGGATGTCGCCGGTGGCCCGGCCAAAGGCTCACCTGGCTACCCAGTTCTGGAGTTCCAGTGCTCCAGACGACTTACTACAGTAGTCTTGAATAACTAAACTGAGTTTAACCCCGTCGGGTATCACACGATCAAAGCTAAGTAATGCCAACTCAATCGAATTAAATATTAATCGAATTTGAGTAAGTTTAATTTACATTTACTTGTTCACAATCGAATCGAATAGTAATCACATATACGCAGATACTTACTCAATTCAAATTTCCATCAAATACTGAAATATTTGTATAACAATTATGATAACAAATTGGAAATGAATAATCGAATCAAAATTAACAGTAATGATGCAACTAATTAATTAACCAGAATTTGATGTCAATGAGAAAATCTAATTTCAATATGAAATGCAGTAGATTTAGATAAATCAAGATATATTACTAACCAACTCTAATCTATTTACCCATAGTCTCTCACCGTCCAATACAAGTTTTTTTTTTTTTTTTTGGCTGAATTGCAAACTAAATTAATAAAGCAAAGGAGAAACAACAGCCAAAGAAGGCAACACAAAGAAAAGAATAGATAACAAAAGAAAGAGAATACATAACTCTATCTTATATTAGGATAGAGCTGATTACAGAGAATGAAGGAGTCTAAAGTAAGACTGGAAAAAGAAGGAGACATTTTGTTAAGAGAGAGAAGCATCCACAAAAAAGAAATTGATAGCTGAGTCCAAAGAGGGAGTTGTATTGTTGAAGACTGCCAGATTCCTAACCTTCCAAATGCTGAAGAGGTCACTCAGACCCTTCTTAGCTCTAGAGCAGGAGTTGGCAAAGAAGGAGTCTCATTTGGAAGAAACAGAGCTAGAGGGGAGAAACCTGAAATTCCAATTAACCCTAACCAAGCCCAGAAGGAGGAGGCGAAGGGGCAGAGGAAGAATATATATATAATTATACGCTGATTCTTGGTGACTGCCACTGAGATAGCATGAAGAAGCCAAATGCACTCCAATAGATTAGGCCCAGCCATTAGTGGGGAGTTTGTTGTGGAACAATTTTCATGCAAAACAAGCAATGGAAGGCTTAAGGATATTGTTCCAGGCAAACTTGGACCAAACACAGGGGAGGCTTCGAGATCTGATGAACTCCCAAGTTGCAGCAAAAGAGAGATGGCTGGAGTTGGAGCATGACCAAATCAGCACATCTGGCTCTTCAACAAGGGAGAAGGAGGTTAGGAGAGAGGAGGAGAAAGAGGCCACCCACTAAGGAAAAAGAAGGCTTGGAAGCCTCTGATTGTTATAAAAAATATCATACACAGAATTTGACCAGTGAAAGTGAACCTCAGGAAAAATCTGCACCAAGGAGAGGGGACCATGCCATTTGTCTTGCCAGCAGCTAGTGCTTTTCCCATCTCCCAAATTCCGGTGGATGTTTTGAAAAAGGAATTGCGAGCTTCTCTTGATAGACCTCCAGATGCAAGAGCCAGAGATTGAGGAGATAGGATGCCAAGGAGAAAAACCGTTATAGTACTTGGCTTTGAACCAGCTTACCCATGGGGAAGAAGTGGAGAAAGTAGCCCAACCCAGCCTAACTGAATTGGAAAAGATCAGGTCGTTAATGCGACGAAGTCCCAACCCACCTTTAGACTTAAGCTGACAGATTGATTGCCAATTTAGGAGGCTCCTCTTAGCTTGATCAAGACCCCCAAACTAGAGAAAGTTCCTCATCCATTTCTCCAAGAAGTTGTAAACCGAGCTAGGAGTAGGGAGAACAGGAAGGATGTGGATAGGGAGACTTTGGAGCACATGCTTGACTAGGATGACTCTCCCCGCAAAGGAAACCATATTACTTTCCCAACCAGCAAGCCTTTACTTAAATTAATCCTCTAAACTCTCAAAGAACCGAGCTTTGGGGCTGCTAATGAAGAGGGGAACTCCCAGGTATTTTATAGGAAAAAAGGCCAGAGAAATGCCTAAGGATCTCAAGATTCTAGCTTTGAAGGACTGCCTGCTATTGCCGAAGAGGACATTACTTTTCCTGAGGTTGAAATGCTGACCAGCGGCCGATTGGTAGGCTTCCAAGACACCCTTGATTGCTTTGATACTCCAAGGAAAAGCTTGGATGAATTGAAGGATGTCATCAGCAAACATCAGGTGACAAACAAAAGGAGAAGCAGGGGCTCTGTAAATCGGAGACACTTGCTTATGAGAAACTAGATTTGCAATGTTCAAGCTGACAATTTCTTGTGCTAGGATAAATAGGTATGGGGATAAAGGGTCTCCCTGCCTAAGCCCACTCCCCACTTCGAAGTAGCCAGCAGGCTCTATATTGATAAGGACAGAGCCTTTGGAATGATGGACCTGTTTCTTTCTTTCCACTTTCATCTGTCCCCGGGGCTGCCGAAAGGCCGAATGGAGGGAAAAAGAGAAAGGCGGGTATCGACATTTTTTTGTATGGGTATGCCAAATTTTCTATTCTACTTGGCATTTAGAAATGGTGATCCAGAGATTCATCTTCACAAGTAGAAAGGAAATCAATCTTTTTTCTAACTTTCCATTGCACATATATTTAAAAAAAGAGACAAGTTTTTTTTGAATGTCGTAAGAGGCGATTTTGCCGTGAAAGGTGATTTTTGTGTCATGAAAGGCGACTTTTGTGCCGTGAAAGGCGATTTACAAATCTCATCAATAATGAAAGACAAGAACTGTGATTTTTTATCTCTTTAAAAGAAATACAAAATACAATAGAAAAGTAAGAAAATGAATTCTGACTTCTCAGGAGATTGCGGGGACACGTTCAGATCGACGGTCGTAAGTCGTGTATGGGCTTCGCCATCGTCCATGCAGATGAGAACGTATGATGCTTTGATTCTTTGGCTTGGCTCTAACCTCAGATTTTTAGAGAATAAAAACCAAGGGGATGTCCTATATCCAATAAAAAACGAGTAGATGGGCTGAAGAGCCACGTCTAAGCCATGTTGGATAGAAGGGGAGAGGGCTTTGCCTTGGGGGGTGGCCCCCCAAGGGACTTTGATCACCTTGTGGTGTTTGCTGCAGCAGAGTAACATGACTTCTTTGGAATTTCTCCTTTGCTTGTGTATGTGTGTATGGATTCGTCTCTCTCTATCCCTCTGTCTATGTTCGTTTCTCTTGGAATGACCCCTTTTTATATGCTCTTGGTAGCCATGGGGTGATTTATGGTATTGATGACTCATAATAAGAGAAATGATGGCATTGATGCTTCATGATGGGAGGAGTTACAAGTTTTTATTTCTTGATTTTGTAACTCCTTTTTCTTGGCTTGTGATTGGCTGATGGAGAATGATGGGCATTTAATTACTTTTAATCTCCATGATGAGGGGAGTTTCATGATTTATTGTCATGATTGCTTGGACTTGTAAGTCATTTTTCCATGAGTCTGATTGGGCCGTCCAAAATATTGAGTTAATGACCGCATTAAGTTGTCATGAAAGGGGTCAATTAACAGCATTAAGTGGTCGCCAGGGCATTTGAAGAGTCACGGGCTGTGCCGCGTCTTTTGGAATTCTTCTTACAATGGTCGCCGATGGATCCACATGTTGTTTGATGTCGGATGACGATGCAACTTCAGACATTGATTAATACCAGTGAGCCGGTAACATTTGTCCTGTCGATTGGTCGAACAGAAAGTGTAATTTCTTGGTCAACCGGTTGGCCATCTTAGAGCGATCGATGATGATTTCATGCTCTTGACGGTAGATTTGAAACGTTGACGAAGGTCAGTTGATTTCAAGCATCAAGATTCATATTTTCAAAAAATCATGGGGGCTGGAATTCCCAAAACTCAAAAATGGTCAGAAAACAGGCCATCCATCGGAAATCCGACAACCCGAATTTCCAGGGTCGCCGGCGACCACGAACCCAGGGTCGCCGGCGACCACGGGGTTTTTCCCCCCTTTGGTCGCCTCTTCTTCGGCCGTTTTTCGATCTTTTCGTTTCTTTTTTCACCTATACTTTTCTTTACATTTTTCCTCATTTATTGGCTTGATTCTCCTAAAGAAAACCTGATGAGAAGTCGTGCAAACCAGACCACAAAGTTTCCTATTTTTTGGAAAAGCCGAAGACTTTGTAACCGATTTTCCGTCAAGAGTCAAAACTAGGTCAAACGATGTTGGAATGACCTGAAATTTGAGGTGAAGCCTCCTGAGCAGTAGATAGGACCAACCATGGGCTTTCGTTTGAGTTTTAAAGCCGTCTGTGGTCTCGTCGCTGTTAGACTTACTTTTGCCGCGAGGAGGACGTCGCGCTTTGATGTACGGTCAACCGATGTCCGATTGTCCTGAAATTTGACAGGGAGCCTATTGGAGGTATTTTGAGACGACCCATCAGCTTCAATTTGGATGTCATGGTTTCGGGAAGCTCTGCCGTCGGTAGGCTTGATTTTGTTTCCGAGCATCAAAGTTTGGTCAAACGTTGTCGGAATGACCTGAAATTTGACATGAAGCCTTTTGGAAGCATGTAGAAACTACCCATGTGCTCTGTTTGATGAGTGATGGCCTTAGTGGTTCTCGCCGACGAGAAGCTTGATTTTGCTGCTCAAGTGTTAATGGAGGGTCAAACGTTGTCAGTTTGACTTGAAATTTGACTTGAAGTCTTTTGGAGGTATTTTGAGACCATTCATAGGCTCTGATTGAAGTTTTGATGTCTCCGATATTGTCGCCGCCAGGAGCGTCTGTTCAGCTGTCGGAGGAGTGAAGTTAGGCTTAATGATGCTGGAATGGCTCGAAACGTTAGATGTATCTCCCTTTTGCTGTTTTGAATGATCTTGCAGTTTTTGTTTGGTTCTGACAAGATCTGATGCTTAAAGCTGCATTCACCTGTTTGTGGCAGGATGAAGCTCCATGTGGCTTTGATGTTGAGAATGTGTGAAGAGGCAAAGTGACATTTTTGGTGTCAACATGAAATAGCAGATGCATGCTTGAATAAGGGAGGCCCACTCTTTGTTAAAGCTAAAGAAGTCTAGAGCTTCGAATAAAAAAGGCCAACTCAATTTATCAAAAGCTTTAGAACTATCCACCTTTATACAAATACCTTTGCCTTTGGCACCCTTTTGAAGGTTTTGAGTTAGTTCATTGGCCAGAGCAATGTGGTCTTGAATTTTTCTTCCTTTTAAGAAGGCCACCTGATGAAGGGAAATGAGGTCTGGGAGGATAGCAGTTATTCTGGAGGCTAAGATCTTTGATACAACTTTATAGGAGAAGTTGACGAGGCTGATTGGACGATAATCACCAAAGGAATAGGGAGCTACAACTTTTGGAATGAGAGAGATAAATAAGGAGTTAGAAGCCTTGAGGAACTTTTTAGAAGTAAAAAAAATCTTTACAACAGCTATTACTGTAAGGACCAGTCCCTAGAAATACCTAGTGGGACCCAAGTTGACCAAATCAACCCTAGGTTATCCTATTTAATAGGTGATTGGTATGAGTAGTTAGTAATTCTCATTAATTAGGCCTAGTTTATAGGGTTAAGACCCTTGTGAGGTTAATAGTTTCATTAGAAGTTTATTTGGATTCCCTAGAATTAATTAGCTAAATAGGGGCTTTAGTTGTAATCCTAATTTTAGATTGGTTTCCTTAAAGATTGTGCAATTAACCTTAGAATGACCCAACTACCCATGGCCTAACCCATTAGTCCATTAATTATATGAGGGCACTCTAGTCCTTCCAACCACACATTTTTCCTCCTTTTTGGAAATCCCAATACCTTAAATTACCTTAGCCTCCTTTATTCTCTACCAAGTAAACATGGGCACTTTTGACATTATAAATAGCCTACCTTTATTGCCCTTAGGCTCTTTTTATTCACAACCACTCAGTTGAGCATACTTTAGTCATTAAATATGAATACTAAAACTACCCTAGTTTCTATCATTTAATTCTATTAGCGACCAAGGACCTTTTGGTCATTCCATTTTAACCTTCCCTTATTACCCTCATCCTTATCCTAAACTTACACTATCAAGAGATGACATTTTAGACTATAACCCAACCAATTCCTATAAAAGAAACCCCTCTTATCTCTCCCTCTCATTTCACTACAATTTCCCTCCCATCTCTCTCTCTAAGTTTGAGATTATGATTTCTCTCTCTCTAAATCTTAGTCCTCCAATTGCAAGAAGCAAGAGCATCATCTACATCTAGCCATCTACAAGCTAAGGAGATCATCTCCTCTCCTAGATCGCTCTTCCCTCTCCAAGTAAAGGTAATCCTCATCCCCTCTTTCCAATTTTCTTGTAGTATATTTCTTTCTCATAGAATTCCCTTTGTTATGCATTTCTCTCTTTGGGAATGGGTGTAGAGATTGTAGATTCAACTATTGGGGTACGTGATCTTAGTACTGTTGGAGTGAAGCCAAGCTATTTGAGGAGCTTTCTTCCTAATTAGGCAAGTAGACATGCTTAGAGTCTTTAATTAAATTGATTAATATGCTTAGATTTTTAATTACTATCTTTTATGGTTATTTGGCATGATTTAAGTATTTAGATGGTTGATTGGATGGTATTATGCATGAATTGTTGTTCTAAGCCCTTTTCTCACGTATTATTGGCCATTGATGGATGGGATCCCCCATTTGGAAGATCAATGGCTCATTTGTGATGAGATCATGATGTGGGAGGTCTGTTGATGTTTGGAGGTGATTGGTGAAGATTTGGGATCCATTTGATGAAGTTTTGATGAGAAAAGGAAAGAGGACAAAATCATAAAAATAACGATTTCGTGCGTACCCGGTCGACCTTGTCTCCGAAGATGTCGATCGGGCACACAGGGGACTTCCCTTCAGTTGATAGTTGAAATTACTCTCAGGGTACAGAATCCAGTGTACCTCTTGGCCCGGTCGACAGACCACACTGTGGATTTCCCCCACAAGCCAGATTTATACGAAAATGCCCCTAGTTCACCCAGTCAACCGAAGGACCCTACAAGTCGACCAGGGACACTGTAGACTGTGTTTTCTAACTCCCAGTTAGCTGCCACTTCTACAAAGTACCACGTCGACCCGTGGACTCATGAAGTCGACCCGGTACACTATAAATAGTGATTTCCCAGATTTAGCTTCCTTTTATGATCTATTCAAGTGTGGGCCCTGTTGACTATTTGGGATACGCTAAACACAAGTCAAGGGCCAAGCTTAACCTTGACCCATGTAGCCACCTAAGTAGGGTCTTGGGTTATGAAATGAAACCTGATTCAATAGTTATGAATGTCCTATGATGCTAAAGACTTACAAGAGCACCAAGGATACTTAATAAGCATCTCAGACTCCGTGATCACTATCTTAGGTGAAGTGGGACCCTGAACCTGAAGAGAGGGGCAGCGATCATCGATGGATTGAGACATGTGATACTTATATTGTTGAGAACGGACACTATGGTTGGCTGGTAGGTCCGAACCTTGAATGTTAGCCTTGGGATGTACTATAAATCAGGGCATCGCACTTAGATTATGATCCACGATCATGGTCCGTATTAGATGAGATGTCGGGACATTATATTTGAAGTCTTGACCTGTAATATTGGGAACTTAACGGTAGATATTGATGGACGGACTGTATAATAAGATAATGTTAATTAAGCGTATCGAGAAGCGGAGTTTACAAGGGTATGCACGATGACGGATGAGCTATACCCAAACTCCATGCCTCGTACCCTTGACTAATATCATCTCATATCAAGGACAATAAGGCGATCCAGCTCGGAGTACTCCCGCCTAGTGGTCTGTAGGATTTATGGATGTATGATTGGTCTGCATAGGGATACGATGCCGGCATGGACATTGATATTGAGATATTTTTTGGATGACGCAATAGGTACCGTGTGGGAGGGAAACTAAGACCGCTGGCACTCAAACCAGGTGTGTGGATGGATATTGATATTGATCTAGCATGTAAGATCAATGGCTGGGACTTGGCCGTGGATATGGATATTATTGGTTGAGATAGCACATAAGACCAATGGTTGGGACTTGGCTGTGGCTATGGAAATTGATGGACTATTATACGCTCATATTCGATGAGACGATAGCGATGGGTGGCTATGACACCCATGGTTGATGTCCATGGATAGTTGTTGGGAAGACGAAGATGGGTTGGCTTTGACCCCCCACGTCCTGTGTACTTCAACTGTGGACGTACCTTTGTGTGCCCATATGTTTGTATATTGGATGTGTGATTATTATGTATTATTAATGTTGTCTCTTAGTGTCTTTAACTGCCGACGTTTATACGGTTGGATCTAGATACAATGGTTACAGATATGGTAAGGTTACTTCCGCAGGTTAATTCTTTTACTGGTGGCACTGATGTGCTTACATGGTTTATATGATACCTTGATGTTGATGGCTTCTGTTATCTACCTAATATGCTGTGTCAAACATCTGTTATATGAATATCTCGATTATCGTTCATGCACTACACTCCACACCATTTTCTGTTTGCACTCTGATATTCTATATTACTATCGAGATACTAATCACGCATGTACAGCTGGGATCAGGTATTGTCTTCATTCCTATATATTAATATATCGTATTGCCATCTAAACATGCCTATTTGCCTGGCTCATCGAGCCTAACCCAATCCTTAGTGTTTTCAGGTATCTTCTCTTCCACTTTCTTTTATTGGTGGTTTGCGTGGCGGTTGATCCGTTGCCACGGGGTTCAGAGAGTGATGCAGTTGATGCATCGAGAGGCGACTATCACATAGGTCTCTATTCTTAACTTTTCAGGTAACTGGCCATGTTGGCCTAGGAATGTAGATAGTTTAATTACAGGATGTACCTTGTAATCCCTTAAAGTGAAATAAAATTATAGGGCTTTGTCCATTTACTTGCTCATATGAGATTCACACTTGATTATATTTTTGAAATTTTCACTTCTCTTGCGTACTTTCTCGTAGAGCCCCAAGATTCGAGGCGCCCGAATTTTGAGGCGTTACAATTATTGTCATGCCAACTATGTCCCAGCAACTGCAGAAGAAGCTGCCTGAGAACCCATCAGGGCCAGGAGAGCTAGGTTTATTGAGGCTGAAAATCGATGCTCTTATTTCTTCATTAGAGGGGACGGCTTACAGTATAAAGTTTTGAGCAGGAAACACTCTTTCTAGCCACTTGGAAAAGTAGGGGGCCATCTAGGCAGGGGAAGGCTTATAAATGTCTAAAAAAAATTCCACAGCAGTAGCTTTGATATGAGGATGCTTTTCAAGGGAGTTACTTTTGTACTCCACTTCATCAATACGATTCTTGGAGCCTCTGATTTTAGCAGCCATGTGGAAAAATCCTGTATTTCTATCTCCTTCATGCAGCCAATTAATCATAGGTTTCTGTTTCCAATGGGTTTTTCAGCTTGAAGCAAGTTTTGAAGAGAACATCTAACTAGGCTGAGAGCGGTCGTAGTGGATTCCAGGGGATCTAAGTCCATGCTTTCTTGCAATTGAATAATGTTAGTTTCAGCTGCTACAATGTTAGTCTTGAGGGAGCCAAAAACATCCTTATTCTAGGACTTCAGCCTGAGTTTGAGGGACTTGAGCTTCTGACTGAGGATGTACTACGGGTTGCCATAAATAGGGAGGCTCCAAACTAAAGCCACTAGGTCTTTGAAAGATGGGTGGCCTATCCACATTTTCTCAAACTTGAAGGGAATGTATCTTATTGCCATAGGAGGGCAGCTAGAGAGCAAGATGGGGCTATGGTCTGAATTTTGCCTAACAAGGTGCTGGAGAAGACCATTAGGGAAGGAGAAAGACCAAGCTTGATTGTTGAGGGAACGGTCAAGACTGGCAACAACATTGGACCTACCTTGCTTGTTATTTGACCAGGTGAAATTACTACCTGAAAAGCCAATGTCCTGAAGGTCAGAGGAAGCAATCATGTTGTTGAATTCCAAAGTTGCTAGGGAATTGATTGGGTGGATACTGAGTTTTTCTGCTGTAGAAGAGACTGCATTAAAGTCTCCAATAACTGCCCAGGCGTGGTGGTTTGAAAAGGGAGGGGAACAAAGGTACTCCCATATGGATCTCCTATGAATGTAAAAGGTAGAGGCATAAATGCCAGTGATGAAGGTGGTAGGACAATTTAAGGAGGAAGAAAGGGATATAGTAAGACGTTGGGTCGAGTAGTCAACCAATGCAGAGGAGTAGTTAGGAGAGGCTTTGATGAAACACCAGATGGAGGGTCTAGCTAAAAAGTGAGGAGAGTTTGATAAAAAGGAGACACCAAGCCAATCTAGTTTTTGGAACAAGGGATTGACATTAGAAGACTTAGGCTTTGAGAGGAAGATAAGATCAGGAGAATGAGATTTGGCCCAGAAGATGAGGGTCCTAGAGGTTGGGGAGTTGGCAAATACCCTGTAGTTCCAAAACAGGGTTTTAAACATGGAGATGAGGAGATGGATGGAGGCCAGTTGGGGATTTAAGGGAGGAGGTTTCCTCTATAGCCCTGGATTTCTTTTTCCCTTTTTGTTTCTTTTTCTTCTTTCGAGGCTGAACGGCTATGGCCATGTCAGTAGAGGAGGGGGACCAAATTAAGGTTAAGGGAGTTGCCTTTGAAGCTTGATTGGTTGACTGGTTGGTAGGGGAAGATGGCTTATCCTGGATACAGAGGTCTATAGAGAGGTTATTGGAGATATTAGCCAAGAAGTTGTTGCAACGAGGATTTTAGGGACTAGAATGGAAGGGATCAGGGACTTCATCTTTTGAAGAGGGGAAGGGAACCATTTGAGCAGCTTCTTCCAGATCTGAGAAGGGGTTATGGAGTTCTACTGATAAAGCTGATGGAGAAAGAGAATCCTCCAAAGGGATAGGATCGGTACTATGTGAGAAGCTCCTGCATCTAGGGGAATAGGAGAAACAGCTAGGTGGGGAGACTTTACTGAGAAAATTCAGTTAGTTTGATCAACTACAGGGTGGTTTTTCTCTAAAACAAGGGGTTTGTAAGTGGCCTGGGGCAAAGGAGCGAGGGGGAGGGAGTTTTTGCCTGGGCTTCTCTATTTTACGAATAGACTAACACAAACCTTCACCATAACCAAATCCAAGACAAAGGGAGAAGAGGACATTTTCAAACAAAACTTCCACTTCCACTTTGGAGTCTCATGCTAGGTCTACCACTATAAAAGAGGGCTTTGGCTTTTGGAGATCAAGGTTTATGCAAATCCTAGCATAAGAAAAAAAATCTTTGGGAAGCAGTTATCTCATCAACTAGTATGGGATTACCAATTGAGTTGGCTATTAAGAAAAGTATGTGTTGGCTCCAACAATGAAATGGAAGACCTTTTAGCTTGATCCAGGTTGGAGACAGGGTTAGCCAGGAGAAGGATTCCATGCCTAAAGACCAAGGTAGGAGATGTAGCTTTTTGTGACCTAGAGGGAGAGGGGAAGAAGATAGGAGGGAGTCCCTTACCTAGGGGTAGTGAAACTTAAAGAGGAAGTACCCCTGTTCAGTTAGGGAGATCAGACTTTTGATGGGCAGGTTCCAAGATTGATTGGAATGCTACTCGACCCACTCCAAAGAGGGTCGTTTTCCTTCGAATTTACCAATCACAGCGTCAGAGAAGAACTCCTGGCTGGAGGAAATCATAGCTTTAGGGATTGTTACTGTGGGCTTGTCGTCAATCCAGGAAGTTGGGGGCAGAGATTGAGGGAGAGATAAAGGGATTTGAGATAGGAGGGAGGCATAATATCTTAGATTAGGGGGAGAGGAAGTAACTGGAGGAGAGAAATGGATATTAGATCCATTATGGCAGGACTGAATCAAAAGGGCTGAAAGCTTCTAGATTTGGTCTGAGGATAGTGGAGTCAGAGGGAGAGCAGGGGAGGGCAGGTCAACTTGGATGATGGCTAGTATCTCTGCTGCATGGATGGAGACCTCTGGCTGAGTTAGGGGGGGTGGGACGGTGATTTAGATCTAGAGGAGCTGACATCGACATTTCTTTAGAAGTGGTTTTTTTTTTTTTTTTTTTTTTACATTTCACTTACCAGTTTGCTTAATACAAGGTAGTTTTAGAACGGTCAACGTACTACTATCTTGATATGGGGTCACTTATTATAAGCAAGATACGTTGAATTTCTAAATCACCCCCCAGGCATAGTGTTAGACTAATGAATATAGCCTATGACTGTTCTCAGCCTCCAATGAACATTCATAGAATTATGATTTTCCATTAGACAAATGAAAGAGGTTAAAGATTTCATCCTAAAGTCATAAAAGTCTTTTGAGATATTAATCACCTATTGGTTTAAGGTGTGTACCATAATTATCTTTAGGGAGGATTATGAAGGTTTATTATAGGTTAGGGGTGATAATTCACTCCTTTGATTGGGTCAAAAGGACCCCAACCATCTGCTTCAAGTCCACTCGAGCGAATGCTATCCAGAGAGAGTGCCTACTCGAGCGGCCCCTTGCGCACTCAAGCGCCCATTCCGGAATTCCATATTCCGGAATTCTCACTTGCTCTGTCCCCCATTACAACCTTCTGGCACTAAACATGCATAAGAATGAAGCTTACAATGCTTCTACACAATCCAACAGCACCCATTCAACCCACTTCCAGAATTCTAACTCCTATTACCATTAGTATACCCATTACCCACTCTAATGCATCAAGGACTACAATAATTTACACAATCAGAATCTGAATAATGAAATTAATTAGGAAAAATAACATGCAATTCAAATTAAACCTTATACTTGCCTAGTTTCAAGCTTTGACACTCTCTTATTTAGATTTTAGCTCCAGTCTAAGAAGATCCCCAACTTCCTCAAACCCTAATAAAAATGTCATGCCAATAAACTATGAAGATGCTTGCATGTAAGGAATATGGGTCTCATAGATCCAATTACAGTTGAAATTCAGGGAAGAACGGATCTCTCACCTGTGGTAGTAATTGTAAGAGATGAGAAAAGGAGTTCTTGTAAAACTATGAGGATGGAAAGGCAGAGGATGATGTGGTGAAGCTTAATCCTTCATCTAATTGCACATGCATAGGCTTCTCTATAAATTGAAAAGGAGAGAAGAAAGAAAGTTATGAGAAGAGAAAGAGGCTTCTCCTCCCTTGCACAAAAATGAATGATTGAATGAAGAGGGTTTGGGTTTTTGACAAGTACATTTTCTCTGGTTATAAGAAGACCCTCATTCTTTTATATATTTATATTTAAAGTCAAAAGAGAGCCCACTTAATGAATTTGAGATCACAGGACAAAATGTCCAATATGGAAATTGATGTGCTCATCGAGATACACATGATGGTGACAAAATGACATGCGAATGATGTGAAATTGGAAAATCTATAATTGCGCAAATGTCCTTGGCTCTTCCTAACTGAGTCAAATCGGGTTCAAACTACTATTCCTGACCCAAGGTCTAACCCAAAAGCTCAAATAATATAGAATCACATAAAAAATAGCTTAATTGGCATCTAAGTACAATTAAATTAAATAAAACATAATTAATTAATACAAAACATGGTTAACTTGGGTCGGGTGTAACAGGATGCATATTCCAACTCGTCTGTAAATGTGGCGACTGTTAGCATTGGAGAACCTCGATAATAGCCAATTCACTTGCTATGCTTTCCTTTAGTTATTTATGTTGAATACTATAGATCTATCTAGATTTTCAAAATCAACATTGCGATTAATAGCAATCAATAGTTAACAGTAATTATTAAATCTAATCACAAGCGTACATGATGCCATGAAGAACTGGATTTGAGTGTTGGATTCCGGATCTTGATCAGATGATTAGTACTTTATATCCACGGTATCTTCCGCCTCTATTCCACTCAATACCGGCGATGGAAACCTTTATTTTTTGCATAAGGGGCTAGAGACAGAGACCGCAGGCAACCTCTATATTGCTAAATGGATATCCTTTCCATCGAGGATATCCATAAGCGTAACAATACCTTGAAACTAGTGAACGAGGGTTATCCTCAATTAACCATACATGAAATATGGGATTTGTTCAAACTAAATCAACAGATAAGGATAACTATTTCAAAACAAATACATGGTATATATGTTAGGACCACATACGGTTAACTCTAACATTCTCCTACTTGGTCCAAACAACACAATAGTTACATATATATTTTATCAAAATATATATTTTAAAAAGACGTATCTTTGGTTCAACCTTTTTTTTTTTTAATAAAAAGAAAACTTTAAAACTTGATGAGTGCACTCTAATTTTGTAAATACATACCTATATTTCAATTTGGTCAACCTTTATTCTTATCAAATGAAATACGTATACATGGATAATGATGCTCACTACAAATGTAGGACCTAACCATATATATCACAGTAGAGACAATATCATTTTCAAAGACCTTTATATGCAATTTCCTGTACAGATAGATATACCATATTGTTGACTTAAAATCTATCCAATAGTCCACTTTACTTTAAATTCTACTTATATTTGAATGTGCAGAATTAAGTAGGAAAGAAAGAAAAATAAGAAACAATTATTATAAAAGTCCACATAAACTTTAAGCATTAATAGAAAGAACTGACTAGGCCCATACGATTTACATGATCTTTATGTATATTTGGCGCCAATGCCTCGGTCGGTGGATCTGCAATCATTAATTTTGTATTGATGCCTTCCATGGACACATAATGTTTCTTTACCTTCTCTCTTACAAAAAGATACTTGATCTCTATGTGTTTGGAACCGCATGAGCTTTTATTGTTCTTGGAGAAGCGAACTACAGATGCATTATCACAATAGATCTTTAGGGGTCTTGAAATGCTGTCTACCACTTGAAGTCCCTGAATGAAATTCCTTAGCCATAATGCTTGTGACGTGGCATCATAGCATGCCACGAACTCTACTTCCATGGTGGAGGTTGTAACAAGTGATTGTTTTGCACTCCTCCATAAGACTGCCCCCTCTACCAGCAGAAAGATATACCCAGAAGTAGACTTTCTGCTGTCAAGACATCCAGCAAAATCAAAGTCTGAGTAACCGATCACTTCAAGTTGGTCGGTCTGTTTGTATGTGAGCATAAGATCTTTTGTACCCTATAAATACCCCATAACTTACTTAGCAGCTATCCAATGAGTGAATCCTGAATTGCTTTGATATCTGCCAAGCATGCCACAACGAAACTGATATCCAGACGGGTGTAAGTTTGAGCATAAACAAGACTTCCTACAGCTGAAGCATATGGAATATCCTTCATTTGGTCATGCTCGAGTTCATTTTGTGGGCATTGCAGCTTGCTGAATTTATCACCTTCAGTGAAGGGTGCTCCCTGTGGTTTGCAATCAAGCATCCGAAATCGCTCAAGAATCTTATCTATGTAGGCTCTTTGAGACAACCCCAAAACTCGGCGATTTCTGTCTTCGTGAGTCTCAAGGCCAATAACAAAAGTAGCTTCACCTATGTACTTCATTTCAAAATGCTGAGTCAATAACTCTTTAGTCTCTTGTAAAAGATCAAAGTTGTTACTGGCTAACAAGATATCGTCCACATAAAGGACCAAGAAAATGACGCTACTCCCACTAGTCTTCAAGTATATACGCTGATCAACAATGTTTTTTGTAAAACCAAAGGAGGTTATCACTTCATCAAATTTTAGGAACCATTGACGAGAAGCTTGTTTCAAGCCATAGATGGATCTATTTAATTTACACACCATGTCTAGAGCATCTGCATTTATGAATCCTTTAGGCTGAGTCATATACACTTCTTCTTCCAAATCACCATTGAGAAATGCTGTCTTTACATCCATTTGGTGCAATTCGAAGTCAAAGTGAGTTGTGAGTGCCATAATTATTCTAAAGGAATCCTTTTTAGAAACAGGTGAGAATGTTTCATTAGAGTCCACTCCTTCACGTTGTGTGAAGCCTTTTTCTACTGAACTTGCTTTATAGCGTTCCACTTTGCCTTTCGAGTCTCGCTTCGTTTTGTATACCCATTTGCACTTTATTGGCTTGACTCCTTGAGGAAGCTGTGTAAGATCCCAAACATGATTATGTTTCATGGATTCTAACTCATCAAGCATCGCATCTTGCCAACGTGCCGAATCAACACTTTGTATGGCTTCTTGAAGGGATAAGGGATCATCCTTAACACCTATTTCGAAGTCAGATTCTTGAAGATACACAATATAATCATCTGATATGGCATTCTTTTTCGGTCTATGAGACCTTCTAAGGGGCTGAGGAGGGGCTTGTTCTATTTGCACGGGTTCAACCAAAATATTCTCTTCAAAATGTGGCACCTCTTCTATAAGCTCATTCTACATCAGAATGTGTGGAGACAAAGGCTCTTGGAGTGGATGTGTTCCTATAATAGGTTCAACACATGTGGGTATTGGTTGGTTCAAATTTAATCCCGATGGGATAGGGACAGTGTCTTGAACCTCTTGGAATATAATATTTCTTGCCTATGAACTCCCACTGAATTCATCATCCTCTAAAAATCTTGCATGAGAAGTTTCAATGATCATCATATGATAAGAGGGACAACAGCATCTGTAACCCTTTAATCTTTCTGGATATCCAATAAAGAAACAGCTCACAATCCTTGGATCAAGCTTCTTCTCATTAGGATTATAGACCTTTGCTTCCGTTGCACAGCCCCACACATGAAAATGCCTTAAACTGGGCTTTCTGCCTGTCCAGAGTTCAAATGGAGTCTTTTGAACTGCTTTGTTGGGTACCCGATTTAGAATATATGCTAATGTTTTTAGGGCTTCACCCCAGAGACTTTTAGGTAGAGTGGAGAAACTCATCATGCTTCTTACCGTATCCAACAATGTGCAATTTCTTCGTTCAGCTACACCATTTTTCTCTAGAGTACCATAAGTAGTGTATTGGGGTGTAATACCCTCTCTTTTGAGAATCTTAGCAAATGGTCCCAGTACTCTATTATGTCAATCATACTGGCCATAATACTCCCCTCTACGGTCGGATCTAACCAATTTAATGAATTTTCCCAATTGTTTTTCCACTTATGTTTTATAAATTTCAAAAACATCAGCAGCTTCATTTTTCTCTTTCAAAAGATAAACATACCCATATCTGCTAAAATCATCAATGAATGTTATAAAATATTTATGCCCATTGATGGAAGGACATCGTAATTTACCACAGATCGATATCAGTGTGGATAATTTCAAGCAGTTCACTACTTCTGTTAACATCCTTCTTTTTGGTTTTAGTGAATTTGCCTTTTATGCAATCCACACATATACCAAAATCTGAGAAATCTAGGGGTCTGAGGATGTCTTCTCTAATTAATCTTTCCATCCTCCCTTTGGAGATATGGCCCAAGCGCCTATGCCATAGTACTGATCAAACCATGCTTTATGCCAATGACATTATTCACATGTGAGGAGAGTAAAGTTTGAGAAAAGACATAATCCAAATTCAATTTATATAAACCATCAATTAAAACATCAAAACCAAGTAACTCAGAATCCTTGTACAAATAAAGACTATTATTCCCAAACTTGAAAGAATAACCCATAAAGTCCAATCTTGAAATTGAAATAAGATTTGTCGACATGGTAGGAACAAAAAGAGTATTTTCCAAATCTAAAAAGTGCTGAGTCTCCAGAACTAGCCTCATTGTCCCAATTGCATGAACCTTTAGCTCCAAGCCATTTCCCAGCACCAATTTTCTTTCTCCTTCACTTAGTCTCCTGTGCAACAACATTCCCTGCATAGAGTTACAAATGTGGACGGTCGCACCAGAGTCCAACCACTAAGTATTAGTTGGCACATCAACTAAGTTAGATTAATAACATACCAAGCAGTTGTTGTTACCTTTCTTTTCTAACCACTTCTTATATTTGTGGCAATCCTTCGTAAGATGTCCAAGTTTCTTACAAAAGAAACACCTGTCCTTTGTTCCTGGCTTCACATCCTTTTTATTCATATTGCCTGACTGTTGAGGTTTTTTTAGATTTTTGTTTTTTTGCACACCGGAACACTTTTCTTCTTATTCACAATTTTATTCTAAACAGCAAGGTGGGCACTTTTAGTCTTGCACCTCTTTTGTCGATTCTCTTCTTCCTCAAACATAGCCACTAATTCATCTGGGCTCTATTCTTCCTTCCTGGTGTTATAACTAACTTTAAAAGTCTCAAAAGGTTCTAGAAGGGAATTCATCACAATATGGACCAAAAGAGTGTCTGTGATATTTATCTCCATTTCATTTAACTTATTTGCTATGTGCATCATCCTAGTGATGTGCTCTCTTACACCGCTAGAGCCATCATACCGAGTAGAGTTCAACTCGGTTACTAGTGAGTTAACCACTGCTTTAGGAGAGGCTTAAAACTATTCCTTTAATAACTTCAGAACTAGTATCTGTAGGTTTAGGAGGCTCATCATCATGAATAGCTATGACTATGTCCATGCACCCTAGAGTAAGCATGACTTTATCCTTCCACTGGGCGAAATTGCCAGCAGCGAGTGGTGGAATCGAAGATGGTTGGGTGGCAACTGAGGCAGGGTTCCAAACTGTAACAGAGAATTATCCTCACATTAATTCTTTATTCTATTACTTTACTTTATGCACATTTTACTATAATTCGAAGTTACCCAAAATATAGCTTTTATAGATTGAACTCCGATGAGCAATCCCAACGTAACATTACAATCTCTCCTTTGGGTGAGATTGAACTTACTAATTGTATCGCTCATTGGTGATAAAAATTCACCATAGGGCTGATTTAAGTATACACACCGCAATAAGAAGTTACACACTTTTGGGCATTATAAGCAACCCATTGTGATATATATAGTAATCGCCATATTCCGTTATAAATTTGGAACATGATGGGCTCCTTTGGGTCGCTCATCATTTCATAAATTTTAATGCAAATTTAGATACCACTAAAACTGCATAATGATGCCTTTAAGTCTATCTTTATATCGAAGAATCAAACATTTGGACCACTTTGGTGGCTACCAAACTGCCAAATCATTCGATTTTCAAGTATAAAATCTTTATAAGTGGCCATCTAAAATTTTAATTGTCATAAGTATGAAGAAAATATCCCGAACCAGTATCTGATGTTATTCTAGGAGGTGTAAAAAAAAGTGACCTAGAACTTTATATATATGAGAAAGGATGCCTTAAGACACAAGTCAGCAATCAATTAGAATGAAGGCAATGTGGGCAAATCTGAATTGTAACACATACAGCTAATATAGGTCTGAAAGATAAAGGCATGACTTATGTGAACTATGCATAGAACGAAATGGGTCTAACTGTAGGCATGGGCCTCACCATGTAAATGGGCCTTGAGAAGTAAATGGCCTAATTAGTACGAGGTTCAATATATAGGACCGACCCAATCTCCCACCAGCGAAATCAAAAAGGCTAATTACTGTATTCATACATGGGCCACTTGATCGATCTGTCAAGATCAAGCGGGTGGGCAACGGAAATTTTACTCCCAGAACCACACTTAATTATGTGGAAGTGCTCTCGGGAAACAGGAAGAGAGCATTAGACCCTTATTTATTTATTTATTTTTATTTATTTTTTAAATAAGCAATATATATATGAAGCGAAGTGGTTTCAAATTGAAATCACTTCCAATTCACTCCAATTGATTTTGACTAATCCAATTTAGAACCCGACCCGTGTATTTTTAACAATATGGTAAAAATTAATCACGATATGTGTTGAGACTCGAACTTAGGACAATATGAATTTTAAAGGAACGATCCTACCACTACACCACATAGCATTTTTCTGTTAATAGTTATCAACAAAAACTTAAAATTAGTTAATGAGGAAGGGACCCAGCTCCACTTTGGAATATTAATCGGGACTTGGAATTTATCTACGAGGTATTTATAAAAATAACTATATTTTTAGAATATTGACCACTATAAATATTGTTGTTATTATTTTCATACTTATGCATTGTACTTTAAGCATAGATGATCAAACTTTTGAAATAACTATTTTATATTATTTCCTATATAGTCATTAATTTTCTGTGACAACCATTTTACAATAAAACTAAACTCAAATGAATATATAATATATGGAATTGATCAACAAAAATAATAATTTTTATAATTAATAAGAAAATGATAATATTATTGAAAAAAGAAAAACTCGCGACAATGGCGTGGAGCTAAAGAGGAGGTGAGAAACTTTTCATATAACTGATGTGCTACGATGCACGCTTGCCGAGGGAGAAAGGGTGGAGTCTAGGTTTTTTTTTTTATGGCTTTAACTTTTATAAATCATGATGTAAATAGAGTGGAACGCTACGATAGACCCCATCTATTAAAAATCACAATCATTAAGACAAATATCATTCCTATTTATGGGATACCTCAAATTTTCACCTTATTTTGAGTTATTTCCACGGTCAAATTGATTCTTTGATAAATAAAAAATACAAAATACTAGAATTTTCTCAAAAAAAGTTTTTTTTTTTTTTTTTTGGTGATTTGGACTCTCCATCATGCCTTTTGTCTATTAAGAAACTCCCAATATCATCATATTTCTATCAAGGCAATAGCATTTGAGTATTAATGGGTCCCAGTATCTAAGTGCCACTAATTTAAGGAATTTCAAGTATTTTTGTTTGTTCTGATTATATGATTTTTTTTCCTTTCTTTTTTAGAATGCGAAATGCTGATTTATGGGTTGTCTGGTTTATTTAATCCTTAGTCTTTTTTATTTAATCCACTCTCAGTTCTGGGTTGTCTGGTTTCTTTTTTATCTATTGATTTTGATTGTACACTTTTTTTTTAAGAATGCGGAACTAATGGTTAAAAGAATCTCCAATAATATTGGTCCATCTAAATAAAGAATTAGGCTCATTCTTATTATCATCAATTTCTACTTTCTCCAATATAATTCTATTTCTCTATGTCAATAAGAGAACTTTAGTTTTTTCCATTCATTTACTTTTAAGTTTATTGTGTTTTTTTAGAGCAACTTCAATAGTTTTTTTTTCTTTGTGTCTCTTTTTAGTACCGTCTCATATCTCATTTACATGCTTAGCTTAGATCAGTGTTCAACCCATTTTAGAATGTGAGCATCTTGAGACAATTGGTGCAATTATTAAATATTTCAATTTGAGAGGTAAACCTTTTTTAATTCATTTACTTTTGAGTTCATCATATTTTATTTGAGCAATTTTAATTATGTCATTTTAATATGATTTATACAAAAGAATCATCAGTTTAAATTTTCTATAGATTTGCAATATTTTAATGGTTTGTATTTGTATGGTTTTCATAGATTGTGAGCTTCTTTTTCCCCTTTTTTTGTTTCAACTTTTGGATATTGGGTTCTCCTTGGATTTTTTTTTTCTTTTAATTCGCTTTTTATCATGGGATTTTCTGTGAGTTCTCATTTTTCTGTTGTATTTTTTTAATGCTTATTATTATGAGTTAATTATTTATTTTACTTCCGTTGGGTTCTTTAAGTTTTCTTTGTGAAATCTTTTTATGGATTTTTCTTATTTCTTTTGTGGCTTCAAATTTCCATTTTTGAGTATTAGATTATCATAAGTTGGTTTGGTTCTTCTAAATTTCTTTTATCATTGTTTTGTCTATGGATCTTTATTTATATATATTTTTATAGCCTTTTTAATAAATTTTATTTCATTTTATTTTGTATTTCTTTTATTATAATTTGTCACTTGTGATGGGTTTTTTTTTTTTTTTTTTTAATGATGGTTTTTGATGACGTTGTGGTTTCTTTTGTCTTTGCCCTTTTGTGCTCCATTTTTGAGTTTTTTTTTTTATTTCTTATGAGTGTTTGATTCTTTTGAATTTCTTATGTTATTGAGTTGATTATGGATTTTCATTCCTATGTTTTATTTCTATGTGTCTTTTAAATTTCATTGGATTTTATTCATAGTTTATATTGTTTGTTTGTTTTGATTTTATTTTTTTGTTTTCTTGATCATTAAACTTCAATTTTCTTGGGCTTTTGTTTTTTTTTTTTTTATTATTATTATTATATGGTATTAGGTTTTGAATTCTTATGGACTTCTTCTTTTTTTTTTCCCCTCTTTCTTAGACTAAAACCTTTTGCATTTAATTTTAAAGAAACTGATCATAAAGTTTTTTTTTATATAAATTTTAATATTATGATTATATTGCCCGTGCTAAACACGGGCATATTTTTCTAGTAATGTATGAACCCAATTGATGGGAGTCACATCTAGATCTGCAACAGCATGTATCAACAATGAGCATAGTGCACGATATTGTGCAACACATTACATCTGGTAGAACACATTGCATCTAGCAAAAACTAAGGAAATGAGCCCTTGAAGGGTCGAGATTGAGGAAATTTCTCGGGCCCACTTCTGCAGAGATGCAACATCCAAGAAGGATGAGTTCCGATCGAGTCAACTCGCCTAATGCGAGGGCTGAGACACGTGTTGAGCCTTGTTGAGTTAGCCAAATCAAACAATTATCCACTCAATCCATCTAGATCTACACATGTGGCCCTTGATGGCCAAATCGGGATCTCCAGATTCTCCATATCTAAATCTGGTAGCATATGCTTTAATAGGCTTTCCAAACTTAGGAGTCCTTATAGGTTAGGCTAGGATGAGCCCTGGCCAAAACTGGCTTGTGCTGTGTTAATAGCTCTATATGGTGGAGATCGAATTTGGGTGGAAATACAGATAGCATCATGGCTATTTCAAAAATCATGACTATCACTATATGGAAATACTGAGAGCATCATGCTACAGATAGCATCTGTCAAAAACATACTATGAGAAGTATAATTTTTTTAATTTTTTTAGATAAGCCGTGGGAAGTGGGCCATAAGATGGATCCGTGTCCGATCAAGAAATGATCTAACAGTTTATGTATATTTGATCATGGGATCTGAATCTTCAATATATATATATATAGATATAGTAAAGATCAAATCCACGGGTTGTGATTTTGCAAATCTAGATCTAAGAACAACGCTCGGATACCAAATGTTGAATAATATAAAGGATCTATCCAGATTTACAAAATCAACATTTCAATTAATAGCAATTAATAGTTAACAGTAATTATTAAATTTAATCACAGTCATTCTTGATGCCATGAAGAACTGGATTTGAGTGTTGGATTCTAGATCTTGATCAGATGCTTAATACTTTATATCCACGGTATCTTCCGCCTCTATTCCACTCAATACCGGCGATGAAAAGGTTTATTTTTTGTGTAAGCGGCTGGAGGCTGGACCACAGGTAACCTTCATATTGCTAAATGAATACCCTTTCCATCAAGGATATCTATAAGCGTAATAGTACTTTGAAACTGGTGAATGAGGATTATCCTCAATTAGCCGTACATGAAATATTGGATTTGTTAAAACTCAACCAACAAAATAAGGATAACTATTTCAAAACAAATACGTGGTATGTTGGGACCTCATACAGTTAACTCTAACAATTTATTCTACAAGCCAAGGATCAAACAACATGTATTACAACATTTCTATAGAGTGATAATTCTCCAATGGTCAAACACAAGAATCAGATAGTTTGCATCTATTACAATATCGTATTGCAAATATTCTTTTTTTTTTTTTTACGTGTTCTATGCCATGTTCTTTTCTTCATTAGTTTTTCTAAAGTAATGGAGAGAGAGAGAGAGAGAGAGAGAGGGTTTTACAATTTCCATTCTTAGGTGCCCAAACTCAATTTCCCATCTATTTGGATTACTTCGATGAAACTATTCTAATCATATGATCCATACTTCAAATTGTCTATCAATTAGAGGAATCTATATATACATATACCCTGTACTTGTTTTGTTTTATATTAAAAAAGACAACCTTCAATAGCAAGTGCTCCCGCCTAGTAATCCTAATTTCTTCTCAGTGAATTAATGTTACACCCCGACCCGAACTAATCGTGATTAAGGCAAAATTAAGTGAGATTAATACTAATTAAGCATGGATAATTGGATTAATCAAGATTAATGACCAAAGAGGGACAAACTAGTCTCAAATGATGCATTAAGCATAATGGAATGGATTTGAAGGGAATTGAATTGATTAAAATGAGTTTAGACTCAAACAAGGTAGGCTAAGGACTTTTCCGTAAATATAGGTTTTTGAGTATTTAGTCAAATACGGAAATTCTTGATACCAACGTGTGTATCTCGAAGAGTACGTTAACTTTCATAATAAACACGATTCCATTTGACCTCAAATGGACCAAGTGAGGCGTCATTTGACTCTAAATGTAAATAAGCTAAAGAAAGGGGGGTTTTAATTTAAAGAGTGCATATATTAGAGTGTAATGAGGGAGATGAGTTCATTCTTCATTCACTTCAAGAGAAAACCCTAGGCAACTTCTCTCTTTTCTCTTCCATTCCTCTTCATTGAGAGTGAGATTAGGGGTGATTGAAGTAGTTTTGAGGAAGAGTATCTTTATCTTCATCTTCTTCCTCAAGTTGTTTTCTCCATTGATAAGTGATAGAGCTTGGAAGAGGGTTCTAAATCTCTTTGCTTGGACCATAAGTAAGTGATTAAGTGTTTTCATAGGATTTTCAAGTCCTATTAATGGCTTTGTAGTGATTTCTAGCACAAATGACTCATGGGAGTTTATTTGTTTGTTTTTATGGATTAGGGTTTGAAATTGGGGAAGTTAAGTCTCAAGCCAAGCTAAGCAAAAAAGGGCTTTGAGTTCATTAGCTCAAGAGAGGTAAGTATAAACCTTGCTTGTAATTAGTGTTAATCATTATAGAAATGTATGGTATTTTCATGGGTTGTGTATGTTTTTCCATTAGATTATGGAGTTATTATGGATTTAATGATGTGTTTAATGGATAATTAGAAGTATGGATTTGTGAATGAATGATGTATGAGGAGAGAACAGGAGGTTCCAATGATCTTGTGCAGGTTGGGAAGTGTAATGGAGAAGGAAGTAGAAGAAGAAAGAGTGTATCAGAATTTTCGGATAGAATTCTGAAGGGTTCGCTCGAGCGAACAGTATGTCCGCTCGAACAAACGAGATTCTGTTTCGACTGATAAAAGTTCTGAGAAGTTCGTTCGAGCGAACATTAAGTGTGCTCGAGCGAACATAGTTCTGTTTGGGTCCGCTCGAGCGAACAACGTTCTGTCTTGGTCCGCTCGAGCGAACAGTAATCCGCTCGAGCGAACCTGATACTGGCCCAACGATATCAGTTTGAGTCCGGTGAATTTTGGGTTTTGGATTTTTACGAGAAATTGGAATACTCCTAATGAGTATAAATGCTTCCCCGATTAGTTTTAAGACTAATCATGGATTAAATTAGATTATTGAGAATTAGTAATATTTCAAAAGGGTTCCTTGAACAAACCATAATCTATAATGGCTTAAGCTCCATGGGTGATAATTACGGGGACTAATAAAGCACATATTAAATGTATAAATGTGATGTCTATCAAGAATAACACGTGCATTTAGAAACCAACGGTTACACCCAAATGGTTGTTTAGGATTGAGATAGGATTGAGTAAAACCATGTGCTGTTAATAATACTCTCATAATATCATTGTGATCCAATCTAAGGAGATTGGTATTATTGTTATTCATTTCCTTTGTCATGAAAGGAATCATTGAGTTGAATTGAATCCATAAATCGATTTCTTACTGAATGTTATTGACTCTTGAGTCTGGCACTACCTAGCTATTGTATTAGAACTCTAAATGAGTTCAATGAAAATGAATGACTAATCATGCTGCATCAGATCGATATTGGGGTGTTCCGGAGCTCCGTGGTGATGCTAGTTGTCCCTAACCTGGACACTAGTAAGTCCCACCAAATTTCGATCGTATCTTCGGATATTGATTGATGCCTTCCATTGGAAGATGAATCCTCCCTTTGAGGGAAGATGGTAAATAAGATGAATCCTCCCTTTGAGAGGAGATGGTAAATAAAATGAATCCTTCTTTTGAGGGAAGATGGTAATGGAATGAAGTGCAATGCAATGAATGCTATGGTAGTTGCCATTTCGTACATGTATATTGACTGACATTGTGTCTCTTATTGTTATTGTAGAATTGTCTAGATTTCTCTAGCATTGAAACTCTTATTAATGCGATATGAATGTGTTAGCATACTATTACAAGAATTGTTTATACATTGTTGAATCATCGTGTTCATTAGTATTATTGATGGCATTACAGGCCCGATTGCCCCTGCCGGTGCAGCAGCGCCCCCGGCGCCAGCGGAGAAGACCGCTTCGGTTCCTCCAGGAGGACTAATTGAGTGGAACAGACGGAATACCATATGAAATGGATATCCGAGTGCGAAATGGAAGTTGAAATGTTTTAGAAAAATATTTTGAGGAACTATTTATAAATTCATTTTGGAATGTAATTAATTGTCATCTGCATAATGTTTTGAATATGCAGTGTGGATCAATGTATATTGGAAATGATACATGTATAAGAACCTTATTTTATATACATGTAAATTGTAAGTTAATATTGTCAAATATGAATGTTTCCGCAAAAGTTTTGTATTTCACAAGCGTATTGAGAATGATATCCCTTGTGGATTCCATTTTAACTTTGGCTAATTCGGGGTTTACGGGAATAAGTATATGATTACGGCTCGGGGTTACCGGATCTCGGGCCCGGATCGTGACAATTAAGTAGGTATAGCAATCCTAAGTCGATGCATTAAAATGCCATTCCCAGAGGTTTTATTATCTTAAGCATGCATTATTGATTGAACTGAGTTGGGTATACAATTATTCTAAACCCACAAGTAGCTATACACTCTTGGAGAGGTTGCAGTATCTAAGGATCCAAGAAACAAACCTATCTAACTCACTACTGTAGAGTTCAACTTTATAACGCATGGAACTGAAACAAGAATTTACTACTGAAAATTCCACTTTTTTTCCTAGACTGATGCCATCAACTTTTTTTTTCTTGTATGTGATAGTAAAGCAACTCCAGGATAGACATACAATGACAGTCTAATGGAAAGTCTAGGTACATTGGATTAATACAAAGTCATCAAAGGGGATCCCTCAATGCTGGAGCAATCACAAATCACAGTTGATTGGGTGCAGTGAAGTCAAAATTTGATGATCCCTTAACTAAGGGCCTTTGAGTGAACTAATATGAAAAGTTCTGTGGAGATGATTTTAGAACCCATAAATCATATGGCATGCAATTGAAACTCAGCTCAGTATCTGTATTTCAAATCTTGATCCAATGAGCATAGTGCATTATAATTATGTGATTGAGAGAATATGTAATAATTAGTGTTGGTTTTCATCTCATGGATTAGATAGAGTACTGCTTGTAAGTAATGTTAAGGCAGAGGGATGAGCTTCCACCTTCCATGAATGTGGATTGTGGAAGTGGGTCAAACAATAACAATAATAATAATAATAATAATAATAATAATAATAATAAACAACAGAGGAAATGCATGTTGGAGGGAGAAAAATAAGAAGAAGAAGAGAGAGGGAGGCAGGAGGAGAGGAGTGAGGAAGCAAATGAGTACCAGGAGGTGATGGCCGCCGGACAATTCTTTTCTTTTTCTCTCTTCTATCGCTGGGTCGCTACAAGGGTGAAAGGGGCAGAAGGGGTATTTTTTGTTTTTTCCTCTCATCTTTATTCCAGTGACATCCATGCATGTAACTTTTTTTTTTTTTTTGCGAGTGTCCATGCATGTAACTTAACACATTGAACTTGGGCATTGTTGCCTGGGCTTCGGCTGTATATTATCTTGAAGGGAGATTGCTTTATTACCGTAGATTCGTTACAAAATGAAAGAGCCTTTTCATGGGGATTTATGATTTATATTTGAAGATGATGATTTAATGTCCCGAAATTATCAAGAATTGGAAGACTTATATCTGCAAGCATTCAACCAAAAAGATTGCTCATGTAAATTCTAAATGGGCTCCTCCGTTGTTCACTACCTTCTGTCATCTCATCTTTCTGATGTGTTTATCTGATGTGAGGAGTAACAGACAATAGCTAGGCCTTTTAGAATTTTCTTCATAATGTTTTTAGTTAATTTTGATTATGGATTGTAGTTGTTGTTTTGTTTTATAAATCCTCCTTCGGGCTATATATAAAAAAAAAAAAACTTTTAACACCTTGCAGTCTGGGGTCCACAGTAGGGCCTGATTACAAAAAATATAAAACACTCAAAATAACAGCCCCTATCTTAAGTGGGCCCTGGACAAGTTGCTCTCTAATAAGAGATTTTCTTACTCTTAGATTGATCAGTTGATCAATTTATAAAATTCAATTAGGAGGAAAATTATTTTGACTGTTTTAGATATTTTGTAGGTAGGCCTCAATATGAAGCATACAAATTAAAAATGCCAAATTCGTCACTCTTTTTTTCTCAGTTGTACCTCATTAATAAGGCCCATATAAGAAAAATCCAAGTATTTTATAGTGATCACTCTAATCATAGGCACAAGCCCTTGGAGTATCCAAATTTTCTCATTATTTTTTTTTTTACTTGTACCTCTAAAGGGCTACACATGGGCGGTTCAGATCGGTTTAGCACTAAGACCAACCACCAAACCAAACCTATCGATTTTTTAATTAACCAATCCGATCCAACTGATGGAAAGGGCTTAGACTTGGTTCGATTCGGACAATTAAACTCTTTTTTTTTTCTTTTGAAAATTAGAAATTAAGAATTTCAAAATGATGCAACCCCCCAGAAGAGGCGCATGAGTTGTCGAATGACAACCAAATAAAACGATAAAATCTAAATAGTCAAATACTCAAATTACATAATTAATATGCCGGTCAGTTCGGTTGACTATATCCAAATCAATCTCCAATAAAACCGATCCGAACCGCTTGGTTCGGTTTAGGAGGTGAACCAAGGGTTCAAACTGATAACCGACCAATCTAAGCGGCTTTCACGATTTTCAAATCCTAGACCGAACCGATCTACTATAAAACCAATCCAAACTGCCTGGTTTGGTTTAGGCGGTACGTGAACTGTGGGTTCAAACCGATAACCAACCGATCTAAGTGGTTTCTACCATTTTCAAACCGTAAACCGATCCGATCTACTATAAAACTGATCCGAACCGCCCGGTTCAGTCTGTTCGGTCGAGTTTACCAGTGATAACGGATTTTCAGTGCAACCCTAACTTCTATAGGGTTCACTTACGAAAATTCTAAACTAAATTAATAAACAATTTTTTTCTGAAGTATTCCGACACGCTGGTTTTCATTGCAAAGCTACCCCCAGAATAGGTTATTTTCTGCGTTATATTATGCAATCCCCCAGGTTGCAATCTGTCATCACCTGTACTAGTTAGCAGGAGAGAAAATGGTAACAGGAGAAGTATAGAGGAAATATCCCTTCATCTTAAGTTCTTGTGATTTGTGTGCTTTGGATTTACTCTGCTAATTTCTCGTCTATGTATTGCACTATTTTTTTCATTGCTGTTATACAAAACATGGCATGGGTGGGCTGTGGGTGGTGAGGGTTGAATTGTGAAAGGCAACAACATCATATAGCAGTGTTTAAAATGATCAAAAGCCATGAATCTTCTGAGAAAACGTGCAATTGAAATTTCTTTGATTTCCATCCTAAACCAACCAATTACAAAGGTAATAAGGCTGTGTCCAATTATTTCTAGAAAAGAAGTGACAATTGATGTGCCCAAATAATCGTATTGATTTTATTTTAGTAATGTGTTTTGATTTTTTGGAAGCTTATAGGTGGTGAAGGGCTATTTGAAAGGGGTTCCAACAGATTAGCTATATATAAGAAGCCTCATTGATCATTTTTGAAAGAAATGAATGCATGTACATGGTGCATATTAATTGAGTGAACGGTTCAAATCATGGCCATTGGCTGATTAAGGTAAATCCTCAAGTGAGCACCCTTATACGAGCACTATACGTGAGAACCCAAAAGCCAACAGTGGCAAGATGCAATTGGCAGAGGAGATCAATGCCAGCAAGTCCCCATCAAAACTCAAAATGAAGTTGGCTATAAATGGGTCTATCAGGTGAATCAAAGATCCAATGGATCATTTGAACCATACAAAGCTAGATTGATTGGTAAATGGTACCACCAAGAATATGGGATACTATGAGAAATTCAACCTAGCGGTGAAACCCACTATGGTAAGAGTTGTGTTAGCTATTGCAATCCAAACTTAATTGGCCCAAGTTTCAAATGGGTGTTCAAATTATTACTTTCCTACATGGGGTTCTCAATGCTGCCCAGGGTTGAATTTTACTATATACATAATTTACCAAACCACCCCCACCTCCTTTTCTTTTATTCTCTACATTTTGGTGGGGCTGTTACATGACAGGATTGTCATTAGGGTGATGATGGTATGCTATAATTTTCAAAATTAGTTAGCAGATGGGTCCCACATTAACGGTTCACATTTCTCATCATTTATTTTTTAGGCTGGTTTTGCATCAGAATTTTCCTCTAGGGAGTAACGTAGGAACGAACCTGCTCAAGTCCGTGTTTGGAAACTTATGTTTCCATTCCTTGTTGACTCGAAGTCAAAAGATGGTAATGATTATATGTAATGGCCAGTACACTCTCAATTTCTATGAATTTTACTTGTGCCCTCGTAATTTCTGTTCCACATCCAAAAATTTGTCCATATAAGTCACACTTTCATTCGCTCATTTTGAGTTTTCATACTAAGGTTTAATTCAATTTTATCGTACACACCTACCTTTCGATTTGATCCTTGGTTTTGCCTATTTTCCTTCCATTATATTTTTTGTTAACTCATTGAAGGAGTTGGATCCTGAGACTCATGACACAACTCATCAGATTAGGGAGTTAATGAGAACTCACACATGAGAGGAGTGATAGACACAGCTCACACATGCGAGGAGGTTAAAAACTCGTACATGCGAGGATACATAGACACAACTCACACATGCGAGGAGGTTAGAAACTCGTACATGCGAGGATACATAGACACAGCTCACACATACAAAGAGGATAGAAACTCGTACATGTGAAGGAGACATAGACACAACTCACACATATGAGGTGATAGAAACTCACACATGCGTGGAGACATAAACTCAACTCATACATGTAAGATGCTGAAAACCCACACACATGAGATAAAAAAAACTCACATATGCATAGAGGGAGGAGACAGGGTTAGAACTCAAGACCTCCAAAAAGTCTTGGATTAATCTATGGATGGACCTCTTCAGTGCCATGTCTTCTGCAATCATCTTGCATCCATTTGGACATGAATTTAGGCAAAAGCCATATTAATCAAATCATCACAACTATTACAACTATTAACTTAGTGGCCTCATATATATATTAGGGGGGTACTCTTGTGAATCCGTTCCTCAACATATAGTGATGGAAAAACTTAATGGGGCCCACCTAGGAACCCACTGATCATGGGACTTGTGGGGGATGGAAAGAGACAACTTGGATGAGAACATATAGCAAATTTGGGGTCAATTCCATACCTCTAACCCCTTCATCCGTGGCCCACAAATTTAATGACTTCATATTAAAGGAAAAAACTTGACCCTCGATCCAACGGTCCAATCCATTTGAATATGTGAAAATTCAATGGGTATAGTGTACTTTAGGGGGTTCCATGTGTGTGGATGATTCGGATGTGTTATAAACTCAACCCTACTATGGTTCGAATGTGTGTGTGTGTGTGTATGTGTATGTGTATAAATAGGGCAAGACTCTCCTAAGCTCAATATTAGGATAAAATTCCATAAGCTCACGCTTGTAGGGCCCACCCTTGGTCCATCCAAATGGACCAAACGCACGTTAACTTAGAGGCCTTATATATATATATATATATATATATAGATATGGTCAACTCTCCTAAGCTCAAGCTTATGATAAGATAAACTCAAGTGTGTGGTGGGCTACCTGGGGACCCACATGGGGATGGGGGTGGGGGATTTCCAGGACTCCCTAAGATCTTCCTCTTTGCAAAAAATCAACCCCAATATTGATTTCTATCATCTCTATATGGGCCCAAAAGTTTAATGGTCAATAGTCCATTCGAATCGATACATAGTTGATCCAACGGTCCAGTAAATTCGGATTTAACCGAAAATAAATGGACATGTGCAATTTAGATAGGTCATGTGTTTGGTCCATTTGGATGGACCAAAAGTGGGCCCCACAAGCATGAGCTTAAGAGATTTTATCCTAAACTTGAGCTTAAGAGAGCCTAGCTATATATATATATATATATATGTAGGGGAGGCCTCTCCTCAACTCATGCTGAGGAGAAAGTCAACTCTAACACATGTACGTGTAAATGGTCCACTGTAGTGAAAGCCCACCCCGCCCAAATGTACTAAAACATTTTGAAGCCCCCCCACCCCCACCCCCACCGCCCCCCCCCCCCCCCTTCCCAAATGCAACAAAACCATTTCAAGCCCTTTCCATCTAAAACCTTTCTCTATTAACGAAGCCCTCCTTCTCTTTTCCCTCCATCCGAAGCTCCCTCTCAATCCAGCACCGGCGTCGATGCCACGTCCGCCAGCTCCGGTCTCTCTCCCGCGATCGTCAGCCAAGCTCTCTCCCTCTCCATCCTAAGCTCTCCCTGCCGCACCTTTCTCTCTCCCGTGATCGTTCGTGAGGTTATTGGTTAGTCTTGAAAAGCATTTTGTATAAGTTATTGCTTAGCCTTAGAAAAGCGTAAGTGTATGGTTACGGGTGAACCATAAAACCCAAGAGGTTGTTGCTTAGCATTTGAAGCATATTGTAACGTTAGTGCTTAGCCTTGAAAAGCAATTTGTAAAGGTTATTGCTTAGCCTATTGAAAAGCACAAGTAGTGGAAATCCAGTGGGGTGTAGGATCACAAGCCGGTAGTGGATGTAGGCATTAAGGCCGAACCACTATAAATCCTTGTGTTATGGTGAATGCTTTGTGGTGATTATTCTTATTGGCTTCCGCATGTAGTTTCATAATCATCACTGGTGACTAATTGATTTAAAGAAGGGAGAATTTCAAAAAGTCCTTAAGTTTCAGCTTTATTTCAAAAAATGACACAAGTTTCAAAACTTTTCAAATTAGTCCCTAAGTTTCTCAGAAAGTTTTCAATTAAGGACATCAATCTATTTAAATATATTTTTCGACAATTGTTTTCCTATTTTTTTAAAATACTCAAATTACCCTTCATTGTAATAAAATTCTCCTTCACTTCCTCTATATTCTCCTCATTTCTCTCACCGATGTCCCCACGATGATCAAAGACACCCAGTATTTCCACAGCGATTGACTGCATGTAGTGGCTGCTGAAATCATGTCGTGGCTTTAAATAAAGGGTAATTTGGGTATTTTTAAAATATTGAGGAAAACAGTCACCAGAAAATACCTTTAAATGGCCAGATGTCCTTAATTGATAATTTACTGGAAAGCTTAGGGACTAATCTGAAAAGTTTCAAAACTTATGTCCTTTTTTGAAATAAGGCAAAAACTTAAGGCCATATTTGAAAATTTTCCTTTAAAGAACTTTAAAATTGGGCATAAATGGTCACTAATTAGAAGCTCACCCTATTCACCCCCCCCCCCCCCTCTAGGGTTCGGATCCGGACTTTCAAATAGAACGAGGCTATTGTTGATCTGCTGATTGTTGATGAATAGGGACCGATCCCTAGTTTGTAGAGAACGAATCTCGATCTTGGTTGGTCTCCAAGGGGCCACGGTTTTGCGTGACTTGAAGACAAAGGCGAAGCATAGTCTCGCTAGAGTTACAGAAGAAATTAGAGGATTTGTAGCAGCAGTACCGCCATGCCCGCTACCGAGCTTGTCGTAGTGAAGAAGAAGATCAGCAGAGGCGCCAATTCTGCGGTCCTATTTCAGAAAAGAGGATCACCGGAGAAGGCTTCCGGTCTCGTTGTTGCCATCGCTGTAGTTTTTGATCGTCGCCAATAGCAATTGACAATGATGCGCCATTGTCAAAGAAAGCAGAACCCAAATCAAAGAAAGAATAAAGAAGACCCGGCAGGGTTTGTTCCATGCTCAGGTCAGGTTCAGTTTAGGCCAGGTCTGACCTTCCCAGCCTAGCCCAGAAGCCCAACGCATTGTGGTCTTATTTCTTAACGTGCACTGGGGGTGTATCTGAGTGTTTGTCAAATTCATCTGAGTTTTATCAAATTTATCTGAGCTTTTGATTTTTTGGAAAACTTATATGAGTTTTTGTCAAATTTATCAAAGTTTTTTCAGAAGTCTATTTGATATTTTAGCAAATTTATATGAGTTTTTGACAAATTTAACTAAGTTTTTGGAAAACTTAATTGATTTTTTGACAAATCTAGCTGAGTTGGCAAATTTATCTGAGCTTTCGAAAAATATATTTGAGTTTCTGATAAATTTAACTCCTATTTGAAAATTTTAACTGAGTTTTTGAACAAATCTTTATGTGTTTTTAGCAAATTTATGAGTTTTTTTATAAACTTTATTAGAGTTTTTGGAAAATCTATCTGATTTTTTTGGAAACTTTATTTGCATTTTTTAAAATCTATTTGTGCTGTTGAGTTTTATTTGTCTTTTGAAATTTATTTGAATTTTTTGAAATAAATTTAACCGACTTTTGGAAAAAAGTACTTGATTTTTTGTAAATTTTTCTTAAATTTGGAAAATTGGTTTATCTTAGTTTTGGCAAATGTGTTTGCGTTTCTTGAAATTTATTTGCATTTTTTAATTTTATTTATGTTTTTTAAAATTTATTTGCTTCTTTTAAAATTAATTTACATTTTTTAAAATTTATTTGAGTATTTTGAAATTTATTTGTGTCTTTTTAAGTTTATTTGCGTTCTTTTAAAATTTATTTGAGTCTTTTGAAATTTATTTGCATTTTTTTTAATTATTTTCTTTTTTTGAAATTTATTTGTGTTTTTTTTTTAATTTAATGAAAATCTAATTAATGGGATTTTAATTAATCGTGACCAATTAAATGGTAACTGACCATTATTAATGGCATTTCCAATTAATCATGGGATATGATTCATCTTTAAATAAATAAGAACTTTCAAAGAAAAGGTAACTAGGCATTTAAGGTCTTCAAATTTGGAAAAATGGCCTACCACACTATGGAAAAAGATTGTGAATCTAAGGCCAAAAAGTGAAATATTTAAGGACCCGTTGCGAATGCCCCACAAAATTAAATTCCTTACTCTAAAGGAAGTAATACATGTTTGTGCCTGAACAAATGATTGCAGCACAACTAAAACATGACAGAAAAACACAAATTAAAAAAAAAAAAAAAAAAACATTTGAATACATGCACACCGTCTGTTCCTTAAATATAGAATGGATGATCAAAGAAACAATGGAATGTGATATTGAAAACTTGTTATCGAGGTTCTACTATGCTAACAGTCACCATATTTACTGAAGAGTTGGAAAATGCATCCTGATGTGAAGGTACATGACACCGAACGGTAGGAAAAGCTGGTTGCTTGGGTGAAGGCAGCGTTGCAGCTTCATTGACTAGCATAGAAACAACTGATGTCATATCAGGTCGATCAGCCGGGTCTTCTTGAACACACAAGAGGCCAATGTGTATGCATTTCAACGCTTCTTTTGTGACTAAAGAATCACCCATCGAGGCATCTATGAACTCCATACCTTTGTCCTCGTTCCACAATTTCCATGCCTAACATTCAAATTCATATTTATTGTCAAGAAAGCTCAAAACTCCAGTAACATGTAGTTCAATATTAATAAAGCAAAATAGGTAAACCTGAGTACAAGGTTCTCTACTTACAAATCCAAGAAGGTTGATGGAGTGCTTGGTAGGAAAGTATCCGGTGTTCCTTTTACCACTCACAATTTCTAACACTAACACCCCAAAGCTATATACATCAGATTTCTCTGAGAAAATCCCATTCATTGCATACTCAGGAGACATGTAGCCACTGTAATCATTGTTGAATTAATTATGCAGTCGATTGAGAAATTGAAATCAGAGTAGTGTTGTGTGTGTGTGTTTGTGTATGAAGAGGATGTGTTGGTGTAATTTCTACTTAGTTACTTACTATGTACCCATCACTTTATTTGTATTTGCTTCCTTTTGATTTCCATCAAAAATTCGTGCTAACCCGAAGTCGGAAATTTTAGGATTCATGGAGCCATCCAACAGAATGTTACTAGCTTTTAGGTCGCGGTGAATGACTTTAACTCTAGAATAATGATGTAGATAATGCAGCCCTTGAGCAACACCTTGAACAATGTATAAGCGTTTCCTCCAATCCATAAGTGATTGTTGGGTAGGATCTGAGAGATTACATCAACAAGTAAAAAATTTTAAGGAATGAGTGAAGATAGAAATAGGAAAAGGCTGCCTCTCTCTCTCTCTCTCTCAGTCAAACCATTGCGAATGCGTAGAGAAATTGGAGCTTTTGGGCCATGAAAGTAAAGAAATTACATACCAAACAGAAATTTATCCAAACTTTTGTTGGGCATGAACTCATAGATCAAGATTTTTTCCTCTCCTTCGATGCACCAACCCAAAAGCCTGACTAGATTCTTGTGTTGTAGCTTTGCAATCAATTGCACTTCATTCTTGAACTCCTGTTGGCCTTGTACAGAGTTTGTTGATAGTCGTTTAACAGCTATTTCCAAACCCTGGACTGATTTTCCCTGTAAGACATATTCTAAATTATGTTACACTTTTAAGAATAATTTCTGAATCACTCTAGAACAATAGCAGCAAAATCATTCATTTTTCTTAACTATCTATCTAGAGTGTAGACATTACATGGTAAACTGCTCCGAAACCACCCTCTCCGAGCTTATTTGTTGATGAGAAGTTGTTTGTAGCTGCTACGATACTACTAAAGGTAACAAGTGGCAGCTCTATATTTTTGTTTGCATAATCAACTGTAGTGCAAGCATTAAGAAGATCCAGTCCATCATTGGTCTTGATTCTCCCTGTTTAGAGTAAATCTGAGTATTATTTGCTGTGAGTGAATCTTTTTGGAAGGAGCATACAGTTAAATGTCTTAACAAGTTAAAAGCACCGACACAAATGCATCCCTAACAAGATATTAAATTATCTCAATAAATAGGAAAATTTAAGTGCCCACAAATTTCTAAATGGGGAATCTTAAAGGTAAGAGTTACAAGTGCAGATGGCATTTTAAAAATTAGAAACCCCTGTTTATTTCACTCAAGGAGGGTCTAGATAAAGTCTACTTCACTGAAAAAAAAAAAGGTATTAGAAGGTCTAAAAACGAGCTGGAAAAGTCATTTTAGTTACTTTTATGTTACAACAGTTTTCCAATTGATTACAAAAGCGGCTTTACTAAAAATTAAGGCTGAGTGGTATCCGGCATTGTAGAAATTTGTGTTGTCTTACTCGGCAGTTTCACCAACAAATGTGTTTAGCAAAACACATATAGATGAGATGAGGCATCCATGATGATACAATGATGACAATGTTATGACTACAAATGATTTTATGAGTTGGAGCATGATTCACTATCTCACACGAACATTTTTGAATTATCACCTTTTCATTCATGAATCACCCAAGTTTATACATGTATAGGATAGAATATTAGATTAGCCCAATTAAAGGGTTTTATAGGTTAATCTGTTTGATTTGGAATAAATCAAATCTTTTTCTTTTTCTTTTTTTCTCTTTTAAATGCATTAAAGTAATTACAATACCCTGTTTTCTGAGCCTTTTCCACAGAAAGTAGCCCAAAGCACAAATGATAAGCATCCCAGTAGTAACTAAAGGTAGGACAACTCCAATAAGATGTCTCCTATCCTTTGAAAAGTCTGCTGCTTCACTATGTTCAGCTGCATAGAAAAGAAGAACAAAGATCTTTATAACTATTGTTTCACCACCTACTTTTTATGCAAAACAAAGTTTCAATACTTCAACAAAGGAAAATAAACTCCTAGCATGAGAAAATTTTCAAACCTTATATATTCATTGAGATAAATATTCCAAATGCAATTGATTTTGGCATGAATAGGATGACTCGGCGCATAAGCACTACAAATGTGACTAGATTTTAAGTCTATACTTAACTAGACCTCTAAACATTATGCCTGAATCAGTCATTTCCTGAAGTGAATTTAGCTTTTCTTATTGCAATTTGCAAGCAGAGTAAAATGTGTTATTTCGTAATGCCAAGACTCTTTTATGTTCATCAGTCTCCAAAAGGAATGTACAAAGCAGGAGTACCGGCTTCCTCTCCAAAGAAGCTAAACATGGATCCGAAATACTCATCCTGCACATGGCTCACTTCAAGGAATAACGGAGCCATTATTAAGAGAGTCAGGTTGTAAAGAATCTCTAGCCTGACAATCACTATGAAGTTACATACCATCTTATTCATATCTCATATCCAAGAAATGGGCACAGTTATTCATTTACGACAAGTACATGTTAATAAAAATTGATAGAAATCAAGCCAAAAGCTAGAGAAAAAAAAAAAGAGACATACCCGGTTCAGAACCCGCAAGGCGAATGTTGAGAATCAATTCCGTCTCGAAATTCTCCTCAAGATCAATTAAATCTCCAACCCATATTAGGCATTTCCAAGTTCCCCATCCACTGATATTAGTATAGGAATAAGCTGTACAAGAACAATTGTTTTGGCACTCTGATGCGCAAGCTTCAAAACTGATATTTCCTAATGAGATCGAATGGTCAGGCAATTTCATCCGTTTCAGTTCGTGAAATCCATCTCGTTTTCCACAGTCTAAGCTCATTTCCCTAACGCAACCTCCAGACCAATTCCCCATATCCCACTGTTGTTGAAACTTGGGCCGAAATCCGATCAAACAATTACATACTGTTAGCAAGCCGCTATGGTCGCAGCTCCCAAATCGACCACACCAATTATATGCATCACAGTTATCTTTTTGCGTCGACAACAACGTTTCCCAGTTATTGCCATCCCATGACTCAAGCACAATTGTCCCAGTTGGAGTTAACATGAATCTAGTGATACTTGAATTATCTGTGGTAGCGAACGAGAAGGAAATTTCCTCGTCGTTGGCGAATCTAGCAACGTTGCCCAACTGGGGCAATGGTGCATAGATCTTTGTTTCCCATACGCCATCTCGCCAGTACGTTTCAGACCCTCTCCACACGACCAGCTGCCGAGGCGTTTGAGGATCAATTCCTACAGAGAAGAGTCCCGGAGTTGGATCATCCACATCTTTCCATGAAAAGCCTATAATGCTCTGTCCAGTCTTTGTGTTCAAGGTAAGCTTCATGCCCGAGAGAACTGAACCTATTGGATAATCAAAACTCTGCCACACGGTCTCCTGTTTCGTCGTCATTCTCAACTCAAGATTTCCACTATCCGATAGTACTGCTGTTGTACTATCTCTGCCATTAACAGATACGTCCGACGTCCAAACAACACTCTTCTTTCCATCCAAGAGCTTAATATTTCCATCCTCCGATAGTGTGAGAAACCCAGCTGAATCGGTGAGCGGGTTTTCTCTGTTGGCAACCCATATGACTGTCTGCTCTTTGATTTTATTGTACCAAATTCCGACGTAGCGATTCGTCGAGTTGCCCGGAGTGAAGAAGCCTAATGCAAAGGTATCCCCAGAAGAGATTATTTTCTGGGTTACATTAAGTGATTCACCAGGTAGTAGTCTGTCATCTCCAGAACTAGTGAGCAGGAGAGAAGATAGTAAGAGGAGAAGCGAAGTGGAGAAGAGATATCCCTTCATTGAAGTATTTTTTAGTTCTTGTCAGTTTTGCTAAACTCTCGTCACTTGGATTGCAGTGTAATTACTGTAATACATGACACAAAGGTGTCATTTATTCCATTCTCATCATGTGAACAATTAATGCATGTTATCATTCTTCAAAATTAATCAAGCGGCGAGTCATTTTAAGTAGCGTTCAGACACCTCCTTTTGTGGCTGGTTTGTCGGGAACAATTTTCATCTGGGACCTCCACAGCAAATTTCACTTGTGAAAAGTGCTGGAGTCGCAAATTTCACGATCTCCTGGTGTTGTTTTTCACGCACCAAGTTTGCCATATCTGCACCCGAAAATTTGGCGCGTCGCAGCAGAATTTCCGTATGGTCTTGTTTTTCACGCACCAAGTTTGCCATATCTGCACCCGAAAATTTGGCGCGTTGCAGCAGAATTTCCGTGCGCGGCATGGAGGCCACCTTGTCAACACCGAATTCCATAACTTACGTTTACATTGCTTCTGTTGGCTTGGAGTCGGAAGAAGTGAGCCATCGTTTTGCCTATGTTACACCTTTTCACTGCCTCTGTTTTCGTTTTCACACTTGGGTCACTTATAAATCTGTTCACGCAAGCCAACATTGATGGTAGAGTAGTGTTGACACCATGGTTACCTAATTCGTAGTCCAACTAATTCGCGTTTGAGTTCGCAATTCGCAATTCGAGGCTCAGCATGATCATGAAATTCGAGAGAGTAGGTTCATTTAATTTGCTTCTCAATTCGGCTAATTTGAAGTTCGAGTTCGACAAATTCGTTGAACTAATTCGCGTATACCCATTTTGTAAGTCCATCACTAAATGTCCCTCTCTAAAACCCAAACCACTCAAATTAACTGCGACATTAACTTACCCAATAGGCAAAATTCTACTTCAATTATAATTTGGGGCATGATCAGGTTGACTCCATGCAAAACATAGTTATAATAAAAGCCAAAGTGAACATCCATGTTTTACTGTTGATCAATCTTCATGTGGGGCCAACTTTGATCGGAGTTAGATATGGATTAGTGCTAATACATCAGGGTGCAATGCTTCTAAGTAGCTTATAGTTTTAGGAAAATACCATAATAGAATTATATGATTCACTTAGAGAACTACATGAAATTAATTCGCTTGTAGTTTGAGAATTGAAGTGTGAATTATTCGAAATGAACTATTCGCATTTCGAACGTCTCTAGAACGAATTAGGTAACTATCGTTTGTATCTTTACCTTAATACAACACAAATGCCCAGGGATGGATCCGTGGATCTTAAAAGTTCATAGTATCACTCCACAGGTAGCCAAACTTAGTACAAAGAAAATAATAAATAAATAAATAAATAATAAAATAAATAAACTGTTCACACAGACCAATCCCCTGTGAATTGACAAGGATCTTATTTCACATTACTTTTTATATTAATCAACTGTTAACATTATCAATTTATATAACTTGCATAACCATTAAACTTTTAGCCAGGAGTCAGTTTGTTTGTGCCCATATTTACCTATGTAAATATTACTTTGCCCAGGCACATTTATTTGCACTCAATTGTTATAATATATGAAAGTGAAAGGATTCAAATTCACAATTGAGTCCGAGTTTTGTAATTAATTGAAAAATTGAGTCTTAATTGCAAAACCAATTTTGACCCGATTTTGACTAAGAGAGAAATTTTATAGATCCACTCGTTACATTTTTGAATAAACCATATCCATCTCACCGGTTGGATAAGAAGAGAGTGTCGGACGATCTGGACTCTTTTAACTCGTCTTTGAAATCACATCAATTTTTTATCAAATTCTAATGCCCACCGATAATCTCCTTTTGTGTATCATTGTTTCATAATTTAAATCTTGTTGAAAAAGATTTTAAGATGTTGTTTTCTAACAATCACATACGTTCCCTTTCCTATTATCTAATTTGCAACTTCCTTCTTCACATTCTTATTAAAACGTTTGATGCTGAGGTATAATCATATCTTGCTCATTTGGTCCTTTGTGTTTCTGTAGATTGTTGCTCGCTACTTGGACATCATTATAAATCTTTTTCCTTTTCATATGAAAGATGCTTGTAAGAGTGCACGAGTGTTTCTTCCTCTTCATCTACTCACTTTTATCTTCACGAGTTTTAGATCTTTGTGATAAGGTAATGGTTATGATTCAAGCACGATGGGGCCCACTAGATGGCTGGTTCGTACTATTTATTTATATAAATATATATATATATATGGAGATGCTCTTATGAGAGATATCTCTCACCTTATATGAGAGATTGGGTGGGGGCTCTCACATCCATATCCAATGCCACCAACTTAAATGTGAGGGCCCCACTCTATCTCTCATAGTAAGGTGAGAGATGCTCTTATTGCATCTCCCATATATATATATATATATATATATATATATACTAGCAACAAAGGCCCGTGCTAAGCTCGGGCAAAAAATGAAAATATGTTAAAATTTAAGAATTCTTTAGAAATATTGTTAAGATAAAATAAATATAAAATAATTTTTTTTATTATCTTTGAATATTAAAAAACTTTCTATGTTTGAAAATAAATAAAAAATAAAGTAAATTTACATAACAAGACGACCCCTTAAATTTAAAGGCATTGACCATTACAACCATCTCATTTACAGATATATTATACCATTGATGATTGAAAATATAAGAAAAAGAAAACAAATTGGAAGGATCGATCTACATCTACTAAAAAAAACAAAAAAAAAAAAAAGGGGATAAAAAAAAATTATTGCGTTTGATCCATCAGTGCACCCTTGAATTGTTTTTAACGTGTGGGACCCACTGATGGCTCAGCATCCAAAGAAGAAAAAAAAAAAGATAAAAAGAAAGGAAATGGAAATCAAATGATGTCATCCTCAATGGGCCACACACCACATCTGGATTTATGGTGATAGAACAGTTGGCCCCCACAGATGATTGATAGTATAAGAAAAAAATTTTGAAAGAAAGGGGGGCGAACAAGTGTAAGAGAAGAAAAAAACATAAAATATGTAGATTGCATGGGATGAGTGTACGTAGATATAGATATGAGTCATCATAATATGTTTCTAATAGTTCTAACTCATATGCATACAAATCACATCCAAACAATTATCAAAGAAATTTAGCTTTTGTATGATACCAACCCAGTCTGATTGCCCACTACGGATACATATTGACCTAGAAAACTAATATATGTGCATAATCCATGAGTGGGTCCAACTGCATAAATAAGTTAAATGTGCAGGGCCCACTAATTGATTTGCATCCATTAAGAACCCAAACAACGGCCAACAGGCTAGGCTTCCTCCATCAGTGGGGCCCACTCTAAGAAAAAAGGGGTTAAGAGAAGGCCATTGAGATTTCATCCAATACTGGAGTCCAATCTTGAAATATATTTAATGTGAACTGGTGCCCACTACTGGATCTATCCATTTGGGGAAAGAAACTGAAAGAAGAGTAAATGAGCAACAATTTGGATTTCATTCATTGGTAGAGCCCACAAACCATAATTAACATGGAACCCATTGATGATTAAAGATCTAAGAAAAAGAAAATAAACCGACTGCAAATATTTGCTTATAATTTGGATAATGGTAAGAAATAGGACTCAAATTCAAACGTTCATAAAAATCTCTTATGAGAGTGGTTTTAGGAGAGAAAGAGTAACCCAAAGTGAGGTGACACCTTAAAACAATGTGGGTTTTTTGTAGATATTTCTTTGAAATGAGAGACTTTTTAGGAATGTGGCACCCCTCACAACTCACCTCCCCCTTTGCTTTAATATATATAATAATAATGTGTACCCCTTTGATAAGAATCGATATAAAGTGTTGGTCAAGATTTTTTATGCGGACTTTACCAAAAGAGTCCCCTAAAACCCAGTGGAGACAACAATGGTCCTCAAAGTTCCTTTATGCACCAAATTGGTTGCAGGGGCCCTTTTCAGGTTTGTTTCTTTTTTTCCTTTGCCAAGCAATGATATTGCTGCTCACTTGTATACCTGAGCAGCGATATCACTGCTTGTTTCCTCTAGATTCAAAAAAAAAAAAAAAAAAAAAAAAACACCGATGCCAAACAGCCCCAATCTCCTCATCCAAATGCAATTCATTGGTTCCAATCCCATGCGAGTGTAGAAACAATCTAAAACACTAATGCCAAATAACCGCAATATTCTATGAGGAAATGAATCTTCTTTTCTTCCATCTATGTCCTCAATAACTATTATTTTCTCAACTCATATATTCTCATTCATTTCTTGTCTTTCTAGTACAATATTCAAAAAGAAAAAAAATGCACAAAGGGGGAGAGTGGGTTATTTAACAGGCATCATGGTGACTGGATCTCGTATCTCTCCTCTGTTGTAGGAAGACCAAATGAATAGCGCAAATGTCTTCTTTATAGGAGCGGTCATATGCCACTTGTTTCAATTTTTTTGTTGTTTTATTAGACAGTGATATCATCGCTTACCTGACATGAGTGGCAATTACGCCACTCATTTCTTCTTCCTCCTCATCTTCTTCATTTGTGGCGTTAAGGCCTCTGAGTTATGTATCAAGGGCTTCTTCTACATGTGGCAGATAACTTGTTGGCTCGATTGGAGACTGAAGCGCTATGTAAGGCGACATAGAGCCCACAGGGCGGCGGCAGCAGGTGCTATTGGAGGGTTGATGGTCGGCATTATTGTTATGGGGAAGAAGATGGTGAAGAAATATGGATGTGGGTCCTTTCTGGTATTGAAGAACTCGTTAGCGAGGAAAACCTGAGCCACAGAGTCCTTTTTTATTATTGCCATGGACCAGTGCATATTAATCCCTAAAAGGGAGGAAGAAGTTGACGCAAGTGGCGATATCGCAGCTCACGTGATGCACGAGTGGCAATATCACTACTCAGCAAAACAATTTAAAAAAAAAAAAAGAAAGAAAAAAGGCTGAAGTGAGGGCCTTTATGGTCTATATTGAAATTTAAGGCCTTTTTTTTTATCTTCACCTACTTTAAGGGGATTTTTCCGGTAAAATCCCTTTTTCTTTATTTAGTTCATATGTTATTAGGGCTTTGAATACATACATACATACATATATATATATATATATATATGAGATTTATTAATGTGAGAACAGTTCTCACCACGAAGTCTCGTCACAATGATACAACGGCCCATAGCACGACATATTATATATATATATATATATATTAAAGCAAACTGAAATGAGGGCTGTGAGGGATGCCACATCAGCACCCATAATTTCTCCTTTCAGAAAAATACTTATAAAAACACGCAGAGCTTTGGATTTAATGAGAGACACTACACTCCTCCCAAACAAGTCTCCTCCCTTAAAATCTCAACCCAAACAAATCTCCTCAAATCCCCTCCCTTAATCCTAATAATAGTTATAATCTTAAATCTAATCCCTTAAATCAAGATCATACTACTGTTTCTAGCAACAAAACTCTTTGGATTTATTCTCCCTAAAATCTCGATCACTTTCATTTTAATGTAAACCTTATCTTATTTTCCTTACAAGATTAGAATCAACTCCCTTTATTAGAGGTCTGTGGGGTCCACTTCCATGGTTGTTGGCAGTCAGAGAGAATGGGCAGGACAAAATTATCATGATCTTAAAATAGATCAATCATCCACATAAAGTAGAAACGACAGATGGATTTGTGGGGACCACTTTGATAGATACCTTCAAAAAGGCACCCCCATCCAGCTTGGCCCATCAAACCAACGGCACGGATGATGGAACACCCAACAAAAGAGACCAACCAATATGGAGTTATATCAAGACCATTAGTTTCATGATCTAGATCGTTAATTATAAGGTGGAATTCAACGTAAATAATGGACTCTGATGATCAATAGTCAAGGTGGGACATGGAAGTACAAACTCAATTTGTTAAGCTCCAAATCCATTCCATGTTCTTGTAAACGATTGTGCACAATCATGTGTTTATTAGTTTTCCTGAAAACCCTACATCATGATTACTTGTAGCCCACCATCATAAATAATATCGCTCAATTCTAACGCCCATTATAGTTTATTAATACTCGGATAAATATACAAGAATCAAGGTTAAAGAGGGAATTCACAACGATTATTATATATGAAAAGTCATCCGATTTCATGGACATGCTTGGCCCACCGCTACAATCAAACCACACAGCTTCTCTAATGTCCCACACATGACATTATGAAGGTTAACATGATATCATGCATCTGACTCATTTTCATTAATCCTACAAGAAATAAAGAGTTTTTAGAAATAATTATATATTTTTTTTATTAAACTGCATATTAAGAATACATTTCATTTCTAATTATATATACATAAAATAGTATAAGGGTTGATATGAGACCTGCCTTTAATAATTGTTGTAGATGAAGCTACACCTTAATGAATTAGGATAAGATACCCACTTTTAAATATTACATCATGTGACCCCACCAATGTTCCTTGAAACACCACATCAACAAGGGCCTACTTTCCAAATGTTCAATTGGACACACCTTTAGATATTTGGATATGAGCCTATCTTTAGATGTCACATCATGTGACCCCACTAAGGATCCTCAGAATGACACATCGCAAGGTCCCACTGTCCAATTGGACACACCTTGAAGGAATTAGGATATGAGGCCCATCGTTAGATGTTACATCATGTGACCCCACCAAGTTTTTTTTTTTTTTTTATTAAAGTTATAAATATATATATATAATAAATATAAAGTACTTATTTATTTCTGTAAAATTTGTTCTTTTCCAATAATATATCAGAAAAGAATCACATATTTCATTATAATTTTTTAGCACGGGCACAATACCTCTCAGAAAAGAATAATTAAATTAAATTACATGCATTCCTTACGCGGGCTGGGCTTCGGCTTTTTATCACTAAATCCAAACTCGACCCAGTTATTAAATGACCCTAATTACATATCCAAGCCCGGCCCAAAGCGGGCTGGCCCAACCCATGAAGACCCTTAATTCTAATATAGATATAATCATATTTTTTGAAAAAAAGGGAAAACTAATGTTTGAAATTTATGATTTGTCTTCTTGATGGTGTCAGGTTATTACAGAATTATAAAGCTCTAATTAACAGATGAGGCACAACAACATTCGTTTGAAAAGCATAATGAAAAAGTGGAATTTTTTTTTTTTTCTAAATCCAATGATGAAGGCAAACTAAATATTGGATGAAAAAGTCTAAGTGGACCGACTCTTGGGATCGGTCCAGAGACCGATCCCAAGAGTCGGTCCATGTAGCATCCCTCATATTGGATCTCTTGAATGATACTAACATATCGAAACTTAATTGAAGAAGTCCTCCACCAGTTATTCACGAAACTCGTTTCTTCTTTTCTTTTTCTTTTTTTTTTTTTTTTTTATACTATTTATAGCAATATAATTTTGACTTGTATTAGCAAAAAAAAAAAAAAAAAGCATTCAACACATAATATTTGAAAGAAACATTTGAATACATATTTCAGTTATAAATACTGGATCAAACTTCCATAGTTCCACTACTCCAAGAAAAATGAATCTACAAAAGTGGAAAAAGGGCAAGAGAAAAGGAAATTAATTGCCAAGAAAAAAGAAATTTACTTGAAGCACAATGAGACGTAGAGGTTGTCATGGGTTGGGCCAGCCCGAGCCTAGCCCGCTTTGGGCCTGGCTTGGATATGTAATTAGGGCCCATTTAATAACTAGGCCGGGCTTGGATTAAATGATAAAAAGACGAAGCCCGGCCTGTGTAAGGAATATATGTAATTTAATTAAATTAGTCCAAACAATTGTTCGAATGCTCACAAAATTGATATAAAAAAAAAAAGCCCGGCTCGCCCCGGCCAGATTGATTAAATGGATAGGCTCGGGTTTAACTTTTATGGCTCATTTCGGGCTTCAGCCAAGCCTGGGCTAGTGTTTCTAAAGCTGGGTCGGGCCTGTATATGCCTTAGCCCAATCTAGTCTGGACTATGAACACCCAGACATGGCCTATAAATCATAAACCAACATCTGGTGGGCCCCATTATACATAAATCTTAACCATTATCCAATCACAATGATCTAAACTTGGTGAAGATAAAAGTGAGTAAATTAAGAAGAAACATTCAGCATTATTATAATCTTGTCGCTCTAAGAGGAATCTTTGAGGCAAAAAGACAAAGACTTACATCAATATCCAAAGCAGCAAGCAAAAATCCGCAAAAATACAAAAAATTAAATGAGGAAAATATGATTGTATATATTTAGTTGATATATCTACAAAAGAAATTTAAAAGAAAACAAGAGTAAAAAAATATTAGAGAATGAAAAATAAAAAAACCTTTCTATTCATATAATTAGAAATAGAGCATTAATATATATAATATAAGAAAGATAAAATTCAAAAATTGCAAAAAGGTTCCAAAATCACCATTTTTGTGTTCTCTCTCGTCTCCCTCTTTAAGATATCCAACGATCCCACCTGGGTTCTAGAAAAAAATTGATTCTATTAAAGGACTTTCAGTAGGGCTAATTCATAAAAAAGGAAAAATTTACTATATGGGCCTAAAAAAAAAAATGGACTATTAAAGTTATGGAGTAACTAAAGAAAGTTATTTAAATCTACCAAAAGGGATTAGGGCCAAACGAGGGATTTTCAGTTGAAAAAATAAAATTAAGATGTGATTGGAATGGGCAAAATTAAAATAAATCTTAGAAACAATGTATTAGATAATTTTATGAAAAACCATCTTTATCTAAAAATCCTATAATATACTTTTTTTGGAGGTTAGATAGAATATTTTGAGATCAATTTATGGATGTGTTGGACTCTTTATTTAGCTGGCTGGCTAAAATTGAAATAAATTCTTTCAAATTCTTAAAGCTTCTCCTTCAATTAAAATTAAAACCGAAATTAAGCTCCAATCTCTCAGTCAATTACGAAATCGCACTCCAATTTCAAAATCGAATCCTATCCCTATAATATGTAGTAATCGATGAAACAAATGAAATATGCACACATGGATTTTTAGGACATTTTGTAATGATAGGTAGGTATGAAATTGCCTTCATATCCCCCTTTTATTGCTATTACTAAGTAACTAATAAGTGCATTTAGTATATATTTATAAATATAAATATATATTATATAAAAAAACAATAGTAGCCCATCCCCGCCATCAAAGTTCAGGGCTTAAAAACATTTATCCAAGTCCCGCCTTAAAGACTTTTCGTCATAAACAAACCCTTTTAAAGGCTTCTTGATCGTCGGGTGGGGCCCATATTGACAGGCGTACTCCCAAACCTTACATCCAGCTGTCAGTTGTCTGATGATATTTAGAAAGGAAATTACTGAGTTGCCCTCCCTAATCTAATCGTTAATGCAAGCTGTCGTTGGAGGGCAGTTTCGTCCAAACGAAAATTTTTAAAAACAAACGGCGCGGTCTCCGTCTCTATATATATAGATTGTGAGTGACGGATATGTCTTCTTCATTCATGTAAGAAAGAAACAGTCTCTGCATGATCTTGAGTTCTGAGGCAGCTCTTGCAAGAAAACATCAAGTCCATTCTCATTTTGTAAGGTACAACAGGCATAAACCCTAGTTCTTATCTTTTTCTACTTCTAAGTCTAATTCTATATCTGTAGCTCCCTGTTTCTCTGTTGCAATCTATGACATTTTGAGTCAATGCAATTGCGTTAAGTTCTGGGATTCTTGGGGTTTATGGTTTGTGCAATTTCAAGACTTTTGTGACTCAGAATTCTCTTTTATTTGGAGTTTTGGCATTTGGGTTTCTCCAACTTTAAGTTTTAAGACTTTAGAGTGTCTGCAACTTGAGATTTTGGGAAATTAGGGGGTTTCTTGATTGTTTTTGTGCTGCAATTTCTTCAAGATTTGGGACATTTGAGGTTCCTGTTATTTCTTGGTGAGAATTCTGGGGGAGTTTAGGGTTTTTGTGGTTGGTGATTTAGGTTTTCTTTCTTATCTCTGTAGATTTATTTATGGTTTCTGTAATTCCAATTTTGGAGGAAAGTTTCCATCCAATTATGGTGGTGGGTCGGGTGTGGTCGGGTTTTAAGAACCGCAGTTGGGTTGGGTAAGTGTTGATGGTTTCGACTCACAATGTGTTGGGTTTTTGAATAGGTATCTGTTGGGGCATTTAATGGGTTCTAAGGCGGGTCTACACTTGTTAGAGGAGTCGGGCTGGTTTACGCACACCCTATTTATAATTTATTTATAAGAATCATTGTTGAAAAAACCCAAGCTGCAATTTTTTTGAAATCTTTCGCTACCGTTAAAAAAAATTGTTGTCTGCTTGTCAGGTCCAAGCCATGTCCATTGTCAACATCCTAAATATATTCCTCTGTCTAGGGCCTTAAGCATATATAGGCTCAAGCACAGCTCATTTGGAAATCCTAAAGAGTTGGGCATGGTAGAGGCCTAGAATAAAGTAGAAATCCAGGCCAATGCAATTTGGGCTCAGGTGGTCCCAACTATGAGAACATTTATGCATGAATAGGTAAACAGTTGAGCTAAAACAATAGATTGAAAGGAAGAAGGAAAGAAAATGATGCTGCTTGAACCTAACCAGAGTTGGAATAAGTCCGGAATTGCTGTGGCTCGGCACAACACAAGTTGGCTAGTCCCCTCATATTACCTGATGTGGGACTTCACCCTTTCTAAACTAAACCATGAACAACAAGTTTTTTGTAAAATTTGTTGTAATAGACTTCCTCTTTTTACAGAATAAATAAGCCTTTCCAAGTTCCAACCTCATAAGAAACGGTTTTCCACTGGATAGCAGAAAATAATTAGTTACCTCTTATAGGACAAAGGTTCACAAATCAAATCTTGCCCCTTTAGTATGGTAGACCCTAATAGCACAGTAGATAGTCAAGCCACTCAGTAAAAAAAACTCGGTGAATCGCCTCTGAATTATAATAGCTAAGCTGTTATAAATACTCATGTGACAGTCAGTTAAGCTAGTTGAGTTAGTCAGTTTTAGTCATGACTTCTCTGTTGTTCACATTGCTAACGAATTCCAGTTTTTAACAGTTTTAGATTCTCCTTTAACTGATTCAGTTTCTCTAATGTGTATTTCTATGTGAGAAGCTTCTGATGTAAGATATTGGTCATGAATGAATGAAATGAACTAAGGCTCAGATCTTCTTCTTCTCTGATCTCTCGTCTTTTCTACTTCTTTGCTTATGTTTTAGACCCCAACTTCACTTTGATGGGCTTCAGTCACACCGAATCTATAAACACATATTAGTTTTAATTTGCTTTTGAAGTAAATCGCATTTTATGAGTGATAAATTTAACAATGATCGCTGCTTTGATCAAAATAAAGTTTTAGGATTTGCAATATCATTGCGGCTAGTGTTTAATATGATGATACTTTGGATTTAAAACAGGTGGGGTACAATATCATTAAATGGGAAGGCCCAAAAAAGAAGAGGGCTTAGTTTGGAATCTATGATTTTTGAACCCAAACTGTGAATTGTGTAACCCAATCTATTGCTATCTGTTGAAAAAAGAGAGAAGATAAAATTATCTGAATCCTTTTGATTTGGATGATATGAGTTGGTTGCTCATTTTCTTTAAAAAATGAACTTCAGTGAGAAGATATTTGATCTCTGTCCAAGGGAAGGTTCCATGATCTAGATTTTCAGGACTCAGCTAATCTGCTTTATTTGCTCTTGTTTTTATTAATTAAAGACAACTGGCCATTAATAGAAAGAGTGGAACTCACGAAGCAGGCCCCAAATAGATGGAAACAATCTAGACTAGTTAACATAACCATGTCAAGATAATTAGATTGAAGGGTTAGAATTAACTAAAATCAAACATAGAAAAAGATATTACATTGGTAGCTGAGTTAAAAATGCCTGCCCAAAACTTTATGTTTATCTATCAAATCTTTTGAAAATTTTATCCTTGCCAATTTTTTAGAATTAGTTCTGCATATTATTATCATGTTGTTCAGTTCTAGATGCATTGACTTGACTCATGCTGACATTCGACATGTTTATGGCTTCTTTTTCTATTGAGCAATAACAAAGTTCCAAACAGAGTAGAGTGGTGTATGCTTTTTAATAGTTTTGTGAGAACCTAGGGTGATACATGCAGTGGAATAGACTACATTGACATGTGTTTTTGCTATAAAATTATCAGAATACTTCCATTGAATTCATTTGTGATATACTTGTGCAATGTGTGTTACACAAGGCATGAATTTATAAATATCAACCTCATATTTGGGGAGTTGTCTGGTTGAGCAACAGGATGATCTGGACTCTATAACATGTCATTGGACTACAATATGCAAAGCCATGTGGTATCAATGTAGTAGTCTTCCAAAAAGAGTCCTTATATATGTTGTATGCTCTCAACTGTTGGACGGGTGTCCTTGCATGCCATTTTTTTAACATGTTCATCTTCAGAGTAGCACAAAATTCTCTTTCGATGAGATTGAAGTGAGATGTTGCTATTTTTATACCATCAAATTTATTGTTTGATCTCTTTTGTAATTCTTTTAATTCTCTTCTTCATGATTCAGGTTATATTTCCACTTTAATAATATGGGTAAGAGGAAGATAGAAATGAAAAAAATTGAGGACAAGCAAAGGAGATTTGTCACGCTTTCGAAGAGAAAAGAGGGCCTGTTTAAGAAGGCCAAAAAATTGGCATTGGATTTTGGAGTGGAAGTGGCTGTAATTGGGTTCACGATTGGTGGAAGACCATTCTCCTTTGGAAGTAGTTCGGTAGATGATATCATTGATAAATATGCTCAAAATCATCCCCTGCAATTTACTGAGCAAGAGAAAATTTATACTGCGATACATCAAGAGAAATCAAATGTCAAGCTTATTAATAGCGAAGGGTCGATAGGCAATGAGTTGATGGACTATGCTTCAGCCGTTACAATGTTGAAAGACACGCCAGTGCAGACCATGGCGGGTATCTCCCAGAAGAACAATCGTGAGGATGATCATTCAATTGATAAGGATGCTTCCTTTACATATTCGGGTTTAGGAGAGTACAGTAAAAGTTATTATTGTAACAATGCTCCTCCTCTAGCAGAAGTCCAACTCAAAAATGAGAATGATATCAACTCATTGATAACTTCTAGTACAGGCGACAAAATTCTGGCAGATTCTTCTTACCATGTGTCATCCGGCTGTGGCACTAATCTATTTTCAGCTGATGACCTTATCTTTTCTCATTCTATCAATGATTCGACTTTTCTACCAGTTCTTAGAGATCGTGAACTTGATGATGATTGTTCGAATGAGATAGCTTCCACTTCCATAAGTCATCACGACACAACCGCTTTGCAGGGTAACTTTACAGGAGAGACAATTCAAGGGGGTGGTTTTCCTTTTATCAATGCTGATCACATGGCAGATCTATGGCTAGCGAAATATGTTTCTGACTCATATTTAGAGGAAATAGTGGCTGATTATGAGACAGAATTATGTCCAGTGAAAAATGTTACTAACTTACATTCAGAGAAATCTAAAAGGTTTCAAACCAATTTGGTTACTAAAGGAGTGCCCCTGATGGAAGCATCTTTTTGTTACTCGTCTTCTCTAAATAATCAGCAAGCTTATGGTGAAATGATTTCTACTCCAAGTTCCTCTTCTCTTCGTGCGGGAAATTTTGAATATTCAGATTGGTTGCTGGATTGATTGGAAGCAGAGTTAGCTCCTCTTACTCAGAGAACCCCATATTAGAGCAAAGAGGCTTATTATAGTGATTTTTTAATTGTTTTGAGTAGTTTTTCATTTGTTACAGTTCCTTAAATTTTACTTTGATAAGCAGTGGGTCAATAGTCTTTAGCAGTCATTTGTTTTATCAATGTAAATTGCATCCAATTTTGCATATCCCGTCTGTAAACCACAAATGTAATATTTTAATGCTAATTTGAAAAAAAAAAAATTTAAGTGGGTTGCATTTAAGTTACTTTATTAAGTACTACTATTGTTGTTTGTTTTTGTGATTGTGTTCTTTTTTAATTATTAGGGCTTTGCGATTTGTGCTGCTTTACTTCACGATTCTTGTTGTTATTATTGGAAGTGGTGGTGGTGTTAGAATTTTTGAATCGTTAGCAGAATTAAAACTTTTTCATTTCTATTGTCAGACTGATATCTCATGGATGCATGATGTCATTAACACTGTCTTGATGTGGGACCAACTTCTTTTGGAGTGAGACTTTGATATATCTCATACATTGCGAAGGCTTAATATTTTGAGCTGCCTGGATTTTCATTTGGTGAGCCCATTGTGGACTTTCATTCCTTCAACTTAAGATTTCTCTAGGTGAAAGCTATAATTCAAAACAAATGTGAAACACTTATTCCATAAAGTTGTAACTCTTATTTGTCAAAGGAAGCAATTGCTTTCAATTGCTCTCATCTTACTGTGGAAGTAGGCACATTGCCCACCTAATATAAAATATGTTGTGTTCTTCTTGTTTTAGTGTTTACTCGTTGCATCGTGATAGTTACTGCTTCAAACAGTCATTTAACAAATTGTTATTGGAGATTTCTAGCAGGTGACCAATATGATTTTTCAACAACCAAATGTTTATGTGAATGCGACCAAATCAACAAAGATGAAAACCACCATAAAAGGTAGGACGAGAAAACATCACAACAATCATCAAGATTCAAGACCACAGATATACATATTCAGCCACAATATGAGGCCAACATCCCTGGAAGAACATGAAAAAGTTTTCTTACCCTTCAACGGAGATTACGAGCTTCAAAGTGAAGCTGTTTCACTTTCTAAAGAACCCTATAACAAAAACAAGCCTGTTACAAAGCTTCTCTGTTTTCTTTCTTTGTCTTCTTCTTTAGGAAAGCCCTGTTAGAGAATATTGAGTTGTTAGAGGATTGTTAGGATTAAAATAAAAGTTAGTTTGATTTTGAATTTGAAATATCGTTGTGTATAAATTGAGAGGATTTCCTCCTATCAAACTTACGGTGAATTTATCTAAAAGTCTTTTTGGTATTTGAGTGTGGGCCCTGCGATGATCTTGCGATCAAGCTAGGTACGATCCTGCACCGTCAAATTTTTTTTTTTTTATTTCAATAAAGAAAGCCAGCATCTTCTCTCATCTAGCGATCCTTTCACCTCAAGCCTTACAATTTTCAAAACTTCTGGAAGAGATTGTGTCAGATCTAATCTAATGGACCATCGGCATAAACAAACTCAAGATGAGCGGGCTGCGATAGAGATGGATCAACAGAGGGACGATGATCCCCAAGAAGAAGAAGATATGATCATTTATGCAAAATATATGTCATTTATATATTATTTTTTCGAGATCAAAGGGTTTTATTTTTAATGTCAACAATCACATGATCATTTCTTCCTTAAAATGATCATGTGATTGAGGGGAGATGTTAGAGAATATTGAGTTGTTAGAGGATTGTTAGGATTAAAACAAAAGTTAGTTTGATTTTGAATTTGAAATATCGTTGTGTATAAATTGAGAGGATTTCCTCCTATGAAACTTACGGTGAATTTATCTAAAAGTCTTTAAGCCCCTCTCTTGTTTTCTTTCTTCGCAATTATCTCTACAATGGAATCCTCTTTCTTTTTTCCTATTATAGATCAAAGAAACCAAGGTGAAATTGAAAACTGCTATCGAGGTTATACCATGCTAACAGTCACCACATTTACTGAAGAGTGGGAAGATACATCCCAAAGTGAGTGTACATGGCACCTTGAGGTAGGGAAAGCTGGTTGCTTAGGTGAAGGCAGAGTTGCAGTTTCATTTCCTAGCATGAAAACAATAGATGACAAATTTGGCCGATCAGCTGGGTCTTCTTGCACGCACAAGAGGCCTATGTGAATGCATTTCATCACTTCTCTTGCAACTAAACAATCTCCCATTAAAAGGTCAATTAGCTCCATTCCTCTGTTCTCTATCCACAATTGACATGCCTAAACATTGCAAATTGATCTTATCGTTAAGAAATCTCAAAACATTAGTAAACATCATCGAAGGTAGCAAAAGAGATGAACCAAGGTATAGGATACTAACATATCCAAGAAGGTTAATAGAGTACTTGGTAGGGTAAAACCCAGTGTTCTTTTTACCACTTACAACTTCTAAGACTAACACTCCAAAGCTATAAACATCAGACTTCTCTGAGAAAAACCCATCCATAGCATACGCGGGCGACATATAGCCACTGTAGCCATTGTAACACAGATAAATATTAAGTTAAGAAATCAGAAACAATGTGTTTGTTAGTGTATGCATACTTGAAAATATTGTGTTGTTGTAACTAGTACTTAGTTACTTACTATGTACCCATCACTCTATTTGTATTTGCTTCAGTTTGGTTTCCGTCGAAAATCCTTGCCAAGCCAAAGTCTGAAATCTTAGCGTTCATAACCATCCAAAAGAATGTTGCTAGCTTTTAAGTGTTGATGAATGAATCTCAATCTTGAATAATGATGCAGATAGTACAACCCTTTTGCAACTCCTTGAACAATGTGGAAGCGTTTGCTCCAATCCAGTAGCGATCGTTGAGTAGCATCTGATAGATATTTTGATTAGAAAAGTTTTAACTAGGAACATCAAGTATAAAATCTGAAATCCTTTATCGTTTCGAAATAAAATTTAGACACAGTTAGAACTATGAATCTTACCATAGTGAATAAAACTAGTACAAGCTGCTTCTCCCCCCTCTCTCTCTCTCTCTAACCATACTTGGTGAACAACTGGACGAACTGTGAAAATTTGGTTGTGGAACTAAAGAAATGAACATGCCAAATAGAAATTTATCTAGACTTTTGTTGGGCATGAACTCATAGTCAAGATTTTCTCCTCTCCTTGGATGATTTTTGTGTTGTAGTTTCGCAATCAGCTGCACTTCATTCTTGAGGTCCTGTTGGCCTTGAACAGAGTTTTTAGACAGTCTTTTTACAGCTATTTCCAAGCCCTGGGATGAGTTTCCCTACAAGTCAATAACTGAATTATGTTTCTTTATATTGAGAATAGCTTCTATAACTCTCTAAACGAAAAAGTTTAATTTCGCTTTTTTCATATCATTTATTATAATTTTGAAAATGAAGTTCTCTCGTGCAATCTCATTGGTTTAGAGTCTTCACATTACCTCGTAAACTGCTCCAAAGCCACCCTCTCCAAGCTTATTTGTCTCAGAGAAATTGTTTGTAGCTGCTTCTATACTATCAAAAGTAAACAATGGTAGCTCTATATTTTCATTCTGAAAATCAAGGGCACTGCAAGCATTAAGAAGCTGAAGTGCAACATTTTCTTCGTTTCTTCCTGTTTGTGGCAAATCAGATAATTATTTGTTGTGAATGAAAATCTACGCATGACTCATACAGTTAATTGTCAAAAAATATTTCAAAGAACGGACACAAATACATCTACTTAAGAAAAACTAAATACCCATGAATGTTTTGTGGTGAATTTAAGAAACAAGTGGTAAAGGTTAAAAGATGCTGTGAAAACTATAAGCCCCTGTTTTTTTCTGACTCAAGTTGGATTTAGATCAAGTCTTCGTTCTTTTCTGAGCAATTAGAAGTATTGGAAAGGTTATAAATCCAAAATAAATATGAAAAACCATTTTATTTGTCTTTATGTTGAAACAATATTTGGGTTGATTACAGAAGTGGCTTCACTTGAAACCATGCCTAAGTGGTTATCAGGCAGTACTAGAAACAATGTGGGCTCAAACGGCCTAAAAATATATATTTTATCACCGACTACATATAGGAGAGAGATGGCTTCCTTGATGATGATGAAGAAAGAATGAATGAATGAATCAAGCCAAGTTAGGTGTATGAGTGGTTTATGATTTGAAACATGGTTCACACCATCTACATCACAAATACATATGCATGAATCAGCCAGATTATGGAGTTACATAATCATCCAAATTTCTACTTCTATAGGACAAAACACTAGATTATCCAGATTGCAGGCCTTTCCAGTATTAAGATGTTTAAATTAGCTTCAATCAAATGAATATTCTTCTGTTTTATAACAATGTACTAAGGAAATTGCATTACCCTGTTTTTTGTGTCTCTTCCACAAAAGGTAGCCCATAGTGCATATGATAAGCATCCCAGTAGTAACCAAAGGTAGTACGATTGTAAACACACGTCTCTTCTTCATTGAACTGCCAGTTGCATCTTCAACTGCATAGAGAAGGGAAGAAGACACTTTTAATTTAGCGTGCCGCCTACTATCTTTAATGAAAAAGTAGATTTTGATACCATATCAATGTGAATTGTGAAGAGGAAAATAATCCATATAGGAGACAAATTGCAAGAATTTCATCTTAGAGAATGCTATTGTCATCTCAGATGTTCCAAGTTCAATGATTCTGACTAGAATACTACGATTGGATCCAGATCATTTACAACTATGGATAGATTGACATTAAAAAAGAAACGAAAAAAACATAAGAGACGACTCTTCCTAGATTTAAGCCCCAACTTAAATAGTTCCTCTACGAATTAGTTATAAAAGCTAGAATTGGTTATTGCCTAAAGCAAATGTTAGTCTGCTGATTATCATATATCAAGTGGTTCCCATCGCCTTAAGGAAAACATGACGACTCATACTATGAGAATTTACATGCTTGTTTGATATTATGGTACTGTGGATAGGTTACTGCAGTTTCTTGTTGTAGATACGTTTACCATGGAATATGTAAACCACTGACTGTGTTGATCTAGGCAGTGTCAATCTCGGGTAAGCTTCATGCACTTAAAATTGTTCAATCAAGAGAGCACAACCCATTATATAGCCCTCCAGCATCGGATTCTCCACATCATGACGAGATTTAAGACTCCTAGTTCTACCAAAAGCGAGGCTAAAACAAAGACACATGATCTTCTAAAAAATGTAACACTAGAGAGTTAGACGTGTATAAAGTTCAGTGGTATTAACATAACACAAGTATAACAAATATTACAGATCTCAAAATTTGCGGCCATATGTAATTGATTGGATAGATTTTGGAGTACATATCATTCATGATAGCTCTCTCAAACTAAAGCCTTGGATAACCAGAGAATTGGCCTGTACTATGATTCAGGCAGAGCAAAATCTGTTATTTCCAATGCAAAGAACTGCTATGTCCAAAATTACAAAGCAGGATTATTGCTTCTCCAAGAAGTTCACTCTCTACAACAAATTGGTCTTGCACATGGCTCACTTCACTTCAATAGGAGTCGGAGCCATCACTAAGAAGACCAGCTAGTTAAGAAACTCTAGCCTCGTACTCAGAGGGTGACACACTCACTCATTCATTAATAGTAAATGTGTTGATAGAAATAATGATCAATCAAGCTGAAAGCTACATCAAACATACCCAGTTCAGAGGCTGCAAGACGAATGTTGAGATCCATTTCAGCATCAAAATAAGTCTCTACGAGATCAATCAATTCTCCAACCCAAATCAGACATTTCCAAGTTGCCCAGTCGCTGATATTCTTATAGGAATAAGCTGTGCAAGAACAATTACTTAGGCACTCGGATGCACAGGCTTCGACACTGATATTTCCTAGCGACATCGAACGGTCAGGCAATTTCATCCTCTTCAGTGTGTGAAATCCATCTCGCTTTACACAGTCAAAGTTCACTTGCCTAACACAACCACCTGACTAATTCCCCATCTCCCACTCTTTCTGAAACTTGGGTCGAAATCCTTTCAAACACTTGCATACAGTAGGCAAACTGGTTTGGTCACGACTGCCATATGGACCTCACCACACCAACCATAAAAACTGCAGTTGTTGTTACTGTTGGGAAGTCCCACATCCCACATCGCCTAAGTAATAGGCTTATCATGTCTTAATATTACCTGTATGGGCCTTCCACCTATGAGCTTAAGCTTTTAGGTTGGTATATGGTTTCTTACATGGTATCAGAGCGGGTTCCGATCCCTTTGTTCTTGTGTAGCCCACGTGACAGGCCCGTCCATGAAATCTGTTGGGCCTGCACGTGAGGGGGAGTGTTGGGAAGTCCCACATCCCACATCGCCTAAGTAATAGGCTTATCATGTCTTAATATTACCTGTATGGGCCTTCCACCTATGAGCTTAAGCTTTTAGGTTGGTATATGGTTTCTTACAGTTACCATGTGAAGAGCCCAACAAGATCCACTTCTGAGAATTCTCAACCCATGATAGCAGCTCAATTTTCCCAGTCGGAGTTAACTCGGCCCTAATCATGAATGAATTTTCTGAGGTGGTTAACAAGTAAGAAATATCCTCTTTGCAGGTATCAATTATAGTGCGGAAGCCCACATAGCTCTGGGGAGATTGGACCACTCCTGAAGACACCACTTGTTGCCATGCGTCTCCTCTCCAGTATGGTTTAGATCCTCTCCACACGACCAGTTGACGGGGCGTTTGAGGATCAATGCCTACAGAGAACTCTCCCGGAGTTGGATCATCCACATCTTTCCATGACAAGACTCTAATGATCTGTCCAGACTTAAGGTTTAACGAAAGTTTCATTCCAGGAATAAATGAAGCTACGGGATTTTGAAGCTCTGCCACATGAATGCCATATTCGTTGTCGTTTTCAAAACAAGATTTCCATTATCCAACAGCACTGCAGTTGTACTATTTCTATCAATGACAGATAAATTCGAAGACCAAAGAACCTTCTTCCTTCCATCCAAGAGTTTGAGATTTCCATCCTCAGAAAGTGTGAGAAATCCTGTTGAATCGGTAAGCGGGTTTTCTCTATTGACAACCCATACGACTGTCTCCTCTTTGATTTTTCTGTACCAAATCCCAACATAGCGACTTGTCCAGTTGCCAGGAGTGAAGAAGCCCAATGCAAAGCTCCCTCCATCAGAGGTTATTGTCCGTGTAACATTAAGCATTTCGCCAGGTCGTAACTTATTATCCCCAGTGCAAGATAGAAGGGGAGAATACAGTAGAAGGAGAAGTGAAGTTGAAAGCAAGTCTCTCATCATTGAAGTACTTCAAGTTCTTATTCTTTCCCTAAACACTCTCTAGTCTCTGGATTCCTTTGCTGCATGTATTGCATATTCTTACATGGTATGGGTGGTTGGTACGGGTCAACTAAGAATGCCAACTGCAGCAAATAGAGCAGTGAAGTTAAGAGGAAATAATCCCTTTATCAAAGTCCTACAACTTCTTGTTCTAGTCCTCTCTATTCCTTTGTTGTATGCATGTTCATACCTGGCATGGGAGGGTGTAATAAGGGTTGAATTGCCAAAGCCAACAACAGCATCATATATTAGAAAATTTCCCAACTAACACATGAGCACACACCCACAAGAGAACGCTCATAAATAATAGAAATGATGGAACTCCAATGTGTACTATGACTCTGGTACAATGGATGTTACTGGGGCCTACTTCATCCACTTGCTTGTAAGGTGAATCCTACTCATACACCCACTCAATCTCACTCATACACCCACTGACTAGATGGTATTCATCTAAAAAGAGAAATGATGAACTCCAATTTGTTTAAAAAAAATTGTGGTACAAGTGCATGTTGTGGGGTGAATGGTTCAATCGAAATGGCATTATTTGGACTGCATATCAGACTTGGACTTCTATTTGATTTGATGATCATAACTGCTTATTAAGTCCATGCAAATCGGATGGTTCTAGCCATCTATTTTTGGGGGCCTTCATTAGAGTAGTTGCGATAATCAAATTAAGGTGATGATGGAACCATTCTAATCCAATGGTGCAAATTGGTAATGCAGCTTGTTCTGCTTAGATCATACCTCCACAGGTGAAGGAATATTGTCGGAATGGGAGAAATACAAAAGCATTGGTAATGAGCCGAACTATTTGGTGGTTCATTCAAAATAAATAAATAAATAAATAAACTGAGATTTCTCAAAAATACTAGAAGGAAATAATGTAATTGCATTTGACCCGGGAACCTATCCAAATCCAAAAGCAATCCAATAAACATCTGAAATAAAAGGCAGAAAATGAAGTACGCATTCGGATTTCAATGAAATGGGGGCAGAAATGGCACAATAACAGAATTTTCATTATGCCCTTTTTGTTTCTCATGGGGGTGGGCATATTCACCAAGCTATATAATTCATGATCCATTATATTATAACTTTCAATTAGTAAGGTTATAAATGAGGTGATCTAAGTCAAGTTTAACACAGCTTACCCTTAAATTAAGATTAAACAGGCCAATGGAATTTAAGCAGAGCTGAACTTGATCTTGGCTTGAATATGGACAAGTAAGCTTCAGCTTTACAGCACTCAAACCAAGTAATCTTGAGCTCAAGTCAAACCTTACTAAGATTTTATATATTTTATAGCATATTTAAATACATGATATTCAACAAATGAGTGAGATATGAAAAGTTCGGGATTTAGAAGGGTGGCCCACATATGTCAATCAAGCAAAGAATCTAAGATCCAAGGTCATTAAAGCGGTTTGTATGAAAACTTTTATATGAATGAATTCTGATTGAGAACATTGAAGGATATCACATGATGGATTTCATAGACAACGCGAGGCAAAGGAAATTTACTTGAATCACAATGAGACGTAGAGGTGGTCATGGGTTGGGCCAGCCCGAGCCTAGCCGGCTTTGGGCCGGGCTTGGATATGTAATTAGGGCCCATTTAATAACCAGGCCGAGCTTGGATTAAGTGATAAAAAGCAAAAGCCCAGCCCGTGTAGGGAATGCTTATAATTTAATTAAATTACTCCAAACAACTGTTCGAATGCCCACAAAATTGATAAAAAAAAAAACCCAGTTCTGCCCGGCCCGATTGATTAAATCGGTGGGTTCGGGCTTAACTTTTTTGGCTCGTTTCAAGCTTCGGCCAAGCTTGGGCTAGTGTTACTAAAGCTGGGTTGTGCCTTAGCCCAACCCAACCTGGACCATGAACACCCCTAATGAGACATGGCCTATAAATCATAAACCAGCATCTGGTGGGCCCCATTATACATGAATCTTTTCCATTATCCAATCACGATGATCTAAAATTGGTGAAGATAAAAGTGAGTAAATTAAGAAGAAACAAACAACATTTAAAATCTTGCCTCTCTAAGAGAAATCTTTGAGGCGAAAAGACAAAGATTTACATCAATATCTAAAGTAGCAAGCAAGAATCCACAAAAATACAAAAAATTTAAATGAAGAAAATACGATTGTATATATTTAGGTGATACGTCTACAAAAGAAATTTAAAAAAAAAAATAGTAAATAAATATTAGAGAATGAAAAATAATAAAAAAATCATTCTATTCATATAATTAGAAATAGATTATTAATATATAGAACATAAGGAAGGTAAATATCAACAATTGCAAAAAGGTTCCAAAATCACCATTTTTTTTGTTCTCTCTCGTCTCCCTCTTTGAGATATCCAATGATCCCACCTTTGTTCTATGAAAAAAACCTGTTTCTATTAAAGGACTTTCAGTAGGGCTAATTCATAAAAAAAGAAAAATTTACTATATGGGCCCAAAATAAAAATAAAAAATGGACTATTAAAGTCATGGAGCCACTAAAGAAAGTTATTTAAATCTACCAAAAGGGTTTAGGGCTATGTGTATGGATCTGACGACAGGGCCCACTGATTAGTTACCCTCCTCACCGATCATTGGACACGTAGGAAAAAACGTATTAAAAAAAAGGATAAATTAGCCATAAGTCCCTAAGCACGGTCGTATAAGGCATTCAGTCCAACAACTTTTTCTCTAATGTTTATAGTCCATACAGCTGGAGATATTTTTGTGAGAGATCCCTAATATGCCACATCATATATTTTCATGACTAATTTGCCCCTTTCAACAGTTTGAGCATAAAATTTTGAATTTTATAAGTTCAAATATTCCATTCTCCCACATTCCTAAGCCAAGTTCTCTCTCATTCTCTGTTGTCTCGGAGAACCCCTTTCATCTTCTTCTCTAGGAACGAGGGACTTCACTAAAGAGCTTTGCAAATTGAAGTCGGCCATCTCCGACTACACCAGCCACGACGGCGACAGCCCGGCGATGGAAACATGACCGGTCCCAGCCGTCTCTAGCGACGGGTTCTACATAACGCAAAAACCCGTTGCTTTGTTGCCTTTTCTTTCCTTTTTCCATTTCATGTAATTCTATCTCTTGCAATCATCGTAACAAAAAATGGGTCTCTGTCTCTTTCTTGCAAGAAAACTGTTGCTATTTGAGTTTTGAAATTTTTTTTAGAGTTTTCAAAATAAGTAGTTTGGAAGGAGATTTTTCTGTTTCGTTTTCTGGGTTGTTTTGTTCTGCCTGTTAGCAGAAGCCTAGCACATAGCAACGACCTTCTTCTTCTAAAAAGTTATCTGAGTTTAGATAATTTATCAGAGTTTCTAAGAAATTCAGATAAATTTGCTAAGAACTCAGACAAATTTCACAGAAACTTTGATAAACTGGCCAAAAACTTAGATAAATTTTCCAAAAACTCAGATAATTTATCTGAGTTTTTGCCAAATTTATCTTTATCTGAGTTTTGGCAAGTGAATGATGAGGATTGAGGGAAACCGGAAACTACTCTTGTTAGATTCAGCCACTGGTCTTGGCACAGAGTTCCATCACTACCAAATCCAAATCCCACAAATAATGGGCCACAATTTGTAGATGAATTGAAGATGCAGGTTTAATCAGAACCATTAATTTTATTTTGGTTTACTACCTCACAATTCGTGAAAAACGACGGCCAATTTTTTACAGATATGGTGTCGGAAATTTTGAAGTCGATTTTTTAAAAACGACTGCTTTAAGCCGTCGGTAAATATCAAATAAAAATATCATATAATTAATGGCCATCGTTTTTCACGAATTTTGAGGTAGTGTTTTCTAATAACCGTCCAACTACCTCGTATGTCTGTGGGGCCATCTGATGATTAATGATTAGCTACATGCCCACCAAAAAGGTGAGGAATACCAAGTGGTAGGTGCAAAGTAGAAAGGAAAGTCTACATTTTTCTAATGAATTGTATACTAGAAATAGGCAACTAACTGCAAGGCCACCTAAAAGTTAAAAGTTCAGTGTGAAAGATAGACGAGGTCAAGATACGATTTTGTTCCTTCTTACTAAAATATGTAAGAGATGAATAGATTTGGATTTGGATTGTATCCATGTCCCATTTCAGTCCCAATCAAATGATCATAGCCTTTAATCTCATGACTCAAAATTCAATGGCTATATATGAAGTAGATTTGTTGTGAAAAAAGCACAATGAGTAATGTTCAGATAACTGTCCAAGAATTCAAATAAATTTGCCAATAACTCAGACAAATTTCACAAAAACTCTGATAAATTGGACAAAAACTCAGATAAATTATCTGAGTTTTTGGCAAATTTATCAGAGTTTCTGGCAAACTTCTTTATCTGAGTTTGGGCAAATTTATCTTTATCTTAGTTTCCAAAAAATCAATCTAAGTTTCTAACAAATTTATCTCCGGTTTGAAATTTTTAATTGAGTTTTTTATATAAATTTGTTTGAGTTGTTTGGCAAATTTCTTTGCGTTTTATGAAATCTATTTGTGTTTTTTTTATTTTATTTGTGTATTTTGAAATTTATTTGTGTCTATTCAAATTTATTTGCTTGTTTTGAAATAAATTTAACTGAATTATTTACGGATTGAATGACGCTTTGTATGTTTTGAAGCGGTTTTGAGCGTAGCGCTTTTGCTGGCGTATAGAGGAGCATTTTTGTCTTTTTGTCTGTCTAAGTTTTAAATGAGGACTGCTGCCGCTACAAGAAAGTATAATGGACCCTAGACTATAAAACGCAATGTCGAGGGACTTATCGCCAAATGCCCCTAAAAAAATTGATAATTGGGATAGATTTCTGGAATAAGGAGTCGTAACACTATAGAAAATAAAAGATGCCCAAACGAGGGATATTCAATTGAAAAAATGAAATTAAGATGAGATTGGAATGGGAAAAATTAAAATAAATCTTAGAAACAATGCATTAGATAATTTTATGAGAAACCATCTTTATCTAAAGATCCTATAATATACTTTCTTTGTAGGTTAGATAGAATATTTTGATATCAATGTGTAGATGTGTTGGACTCTTTATTTAGCTGGCGGGCTAAAATTGAAAAATTTCTCTCGAATTCTTAAAATCTCTCCTTCAATTAAAATTAAAATCGAAATTGAGCTCCAATTTCTAAGTCAATTACGAAATCGGACTCCTATTTCAAAATCGAATCATATCCCTATAATATGTAGTAATAGATGAAACAAACGAAGTATACCTGCTTGGATTTTTATGACATTTTGAAATGATAGGTAGGTATAAAATTTCCTTCATATCCCCCCTTTTATTGCTATTACTAAGTAACTCATAAGTGCATGTACTATATATATTATATAAAAAAAGTATCCCAACCCAGCCATCAAAGTTCAGGGCTTATAAAAATTTTGGGAAATTCTATATGCACCAACCTATTTTGCTGAGCCCACCCACATTCCTAAACATACCCAAAATACCCTCCTCTCCTATCCTCTCCCTTCCTCTCGCTCTCACCCACCGCCGGCCCTCGCCCGCCCTCTCCCTCTTTCTCCCTTTCTCCCTCTCCTTGCCCTCCACCCGCCTAGTCTCCCTTTCACCCTCTCTCTCCCTCTCTCTGCCTCTTGCCCGCCGGCCTTTGTCGCAGCCCCCACCCGCCCTCTCCCTCTTTCTCCCTTTCTCCGTCCACCTCCCTCTCCCTCCCCGCTCCATCTCCCTCTCCCTGCCCAGTCTCCCTCTCCCCCACTTTCTCTCCCGCTCCCTACCTCTCGCCTACTGTCACAACCCTTGCCCGCCCTCTCCCTCTGCCTCCCTATCCCCATCTCCCTGCCCACCCTCCGCCCTCTCCATCTCCCCGCCCACCCTCCGCCCTCTCCATCTCCCCTATCCTCGCCCACCCTCTGCTTCTTTCTCCCTTTCTCCTTCCGCCTCCCACTCCCCACCAGCTCCATCTCCCTATCCCTGCCCATTCTCCCTCTCCCCCTCTTTCCCTCCCACTCTCTGCCCCTCACCTGTCGCTCGTCGTAGCAGCCCCGGCCCGCCCTCTCCCTCTTTCTCCCTTACTCCTTCTGCCTTCCTCTCCCCGCCCTCCGCCCTTTCCATCTCCCCCTCCCCCTCGTAACTCTCTCCCTCTCCCTTCCTTTTTCCTGTCGCTCCCTCCCCTCCGACAGCACCGAGGGGATGGCAGGCGGAGGTTGCCGGAGGTCGCTGAAGCAGGGAGAGGGAACGAGGAGGAAGGAGAGTGAGAGGGGTATTTTCGTCTTTTTTTTTTAAGATTGGTGTGCTCAACAAACTATGTGGGTGAGTTAAGAATTTTCCAAAATTTGATCCAAGCCCGACCCTATGACTTTTCCTTAAAAATGAATGCTGTTTTAAGGGCTTCTTGGTCGTCGGGTCCGGCCCATATCGTCTCAGAGCAGCAGGCCTACTCCGAAACCTTACATCCAGCTGTCCGTATTTCTTATGATATTTAGAAAGGAAATTACTTAGTTGCCCTCCCTGAACTAATCGTTAATGCAAGCTGTCATTGGAGGGCAGTTTCGTCCAAACGAAAAATTTTAAAAACAAACGGCGCGGTCTCCATCTCTATATATAGAGATTGTGAGTGACGGATATGTCTTCTACATTCATGTAAGAAAGAAACAATCTCTGCATGATCTTGAGTTCTGAGGCAGCTCTTGCAAGAAAACATCAACTCCATTTTCATTTTGTAAGGTACAGGCATAAACCCTAGTTCTTATTTTTTTCCTACTTCTAAGTCTAATTCTTTATCTTTAGCTCCCTGTCTCTCTGTTGCAATCTATGACATTTTGAGTCAATGCAATTGCGTTAAGTTCTGGGATTCTTGGGGTTTATGGTTTGTGCAATTTCAAGACTTTTGTGACTCAGAATTCTCTTTTATTTGGAATTTTGGCATTTGGGTTTCTCCAACTTGAAGTTTTAGACTTTAGAGTGTCTGCAACTTGAGATTTTGGGGAATTAGGGGGTTTCTTGGATAGTCTCTGTGCTGCAATTTCTTCAAGATATGGGACATTTGAGGTTCCTGTTATTTCTTGGTGAGAATTCTGGGGGAGTTTTAGGGATTTTCGGGTTGGTGATTTAGGTTTTCTTTCTTATCTCTGTAGATTTATTTATGGCTTCTGCAATTCCAATTTTGGAGGAAAGTTTTCATCCGATTGTGGTTGTGGGTCGGGTGTGGTTGTGGTCGGGTTTTAAGAACCGTAGTTAGGTTGGGTAAGTGTTGATGGTTTCGACTCACAAGGTGTTGGGTTGTTGAATAGGTATCTGTTGGGGCTTTTAATGGGTTCTAAGGCGGGTCTACACTTGTTGGAGGATTCGGGTTGGTTTACGCGCACCCTATTTATAATTTATTTATAAGAATTATTGTTGAAAAAACCCAAGCTGCTCTTTTAATGAAATCTTTTGTTACCGTTTAAAAAATTGTTGTCTGCTTGTCAGGCCCAAGCCATGTCCATTTTCAACGTCCTAAATATATAGTTCTGTCTAGGGGCTTAAGCATATATAGGCTCAAGCACAGCTCAATTGGAAATCCTAGAGAGTTGGGCATGGTAGAGGCCTAGAATAAAGTTGAAATCCAGGCCAATGCCATCTGGGCTCAGGTTGTCCCAACTATGAGAACATTTATGTATGAATAGGTAAACAGTTGAGGTAAAAAAATATATTGAAAGGAAGAAGGAAAGAAAATGATGCTGCTTGAACCTAACTGGAGTTAGAATAAGTCCGGAATTGCCGTGGCTCGGCACAAGACCAGTTGGCTAGTTCCCTCATATATATTACCTGATGTGGGACTTCACCCTTTCTAAACTAAACCATGAACAAGAAGTTTTTTTGTAAAATTTGTTGTAATAGACTTCCTCTTTTTACAGAATAAATAAGACTTTCCAAGTTCCAACCGCATAAGAAACGGTTTTCCACTGGATAGCAGAAAATAATTAGTTACCTCTTATAGGACAAAGGTTCACAAATCAAATCTTGCCCCTTTAGTATGGTAGACCCTAATAGCACAGTAGATAGTCAAGCCACTCAGTAAAAAAAACTCGGTGAATCGCCTGTGCGTTATAAGAGCTAAGCAGTTATAACTACTCATGTGACAGTCAGTTAAGCTAGTTGAGTTAAGTCAGTTTTAGTCATGACTTCTCTGTTGTTCACATTGGTAAGGAATTCCAGTTTGTAACAGTTTTAGATTCTCCTTTAACTGATTCAGTTTCTCTAATGTGTATATCTATGTGAGAAGCTTCTGATGTAAGATATTGGTCATGAATGAATGAATGAGCTAAGGCCCAGATCTTCTTCTTCTCTGATCTCTTGTCTTTTCTGCTTTTTTGCTTGTGTTTTGAGACCCCAACTTCACTTTGATGTGCTTGAGTCTCACTGTATCTATAAACACATATTAGTTTTAATTTGTTTTTGAAGTAAATCGCATTTTATGAATGATAAATTTAACAATGATCTCTGCTTTCATCAAAATAAAGTTTTAGGATTTGCAATATCATTGCGGCTAGTGTTTAATATGATGATACTTTGGATTTAAAACAGGTGGGGTACAATATCATTAAATGGGAATGCCCAAAAAAGAAGAGGGCTTAGTTTGGAATCTATGATTTTTGAACCCAAACTGTGAATTGTGTAACCCAATCTATTGCTATCTGTTGAAAAAATAGAGAAGATAAAATCATCTGAATCCTTTTGATTTGGATGATATGAGTTGGTTGCTCATTTTCTTTAAAAAATGAACTTCAGTGAGAACATATTTGATCTCTTTCCAAGGAAAGGTTCCATGATCTAGATTTTCAGGACTCAGCTAATCTGCTTTATTTGCTCTTGTTTTTATTAATTAAAGACAACTGGCCATTAATAGAAAGAGTGGAACTCACGAAGCAGGCCCCAAATAGATGGAAACAATCTAGACTAGTTAACATAACCAAGTCAAGAAAATTAGATTGAATGGTTAGAATTAACTAGAATCAAACATAGAAAAACATGTTACATTGGTAGCTGAGTTAAAAATGCCTGCCCAAAACTTTTTGTTTATCTACCAAATCTTTTGAAAATTAGTTTTGCATTATCCTAGCCAATTTTTTAGAATTAGTTCTGCATATTATTATCATGTTGTTCAGTTCTAGATGCATTGACTGGACTCATGTTGACATTCGACATGTTTATGGCTTCTTTTTCTATTAAGCAATAACAAAGTTCCAAACAGAGTAGAGTGGTGTATGCTCTTTAATAGTTGTGTGAGAACCTAGGGTGATACATGCAGTGGAATAGACTACATTCACAAGTGTTTTTGCTATAAAATTATCGGAATACTTCCATTGAATTCGTTTGTGATATACTTGTGCAATGTGTGTTGCACAAGGCGTGAATTTATAAATATCAGCCTCATATTCGGGGAGTTGTCTGGTTGAGCAACAGGATGATCTGGACTCTATAACATGTCATTAGACTACCAATGTGCAAAGCCCTGTGGTATCAATGTAGTAGTCTTCCAAAAAGAGTCCTTATATATGTTGTATGCTCACAACTGTTGGACGGGTGTCCTTGCATGCCATTTTTTTTAACATATTCATCTTTTGAGTAGCACAAATTCTCTTTTGATGAGATTGATGCGAGTTGTTGCTATTTTTATATCATCAAATTTATTGTTTGATCTCTTTTTTAATTCTTTTAATTCTCTTCTTCATGTTTCAGGTTATATTTCCACTTTAATAATATGGGTAAAAGGAAGATAGAAATGATAAAAATTGAGGACAAGCAAAGGAGATTTGTCACGCTTTCGAAGAGAAAAGAGGGCCTGTTTAAGAAGGCCAAAAAATTGGCACTGGATTTTGGAGTGGAAGTGGCTGTAATTGGGTTCACGGTTGGTGGAAGACCGTTCTCCTTTGGAAGTAGTTCGGTAGATGATATCATTGATAAATATGCTCAAAATCATCCCCTGCAATTTACTGAGCAAGAGAAAATTCATACTGCGATACATCAAGAGAAATCAAATGTCAAGCTTATTAATAGCGAAGGGTCGATAGGCAATGAGTTGATGGACTATGCTTCAGCCCTTACAATGTTGAAAGACACGCCAGTGCAGACCATGGCGGGTATCTCCCAGAAGTACAATCGTGAGGATGATCATTCAATTGATAAGGATGCTTCCTTTACATATTTGGGTTTAGGAGAGTACAGTAAAAGTTATTGTTGTAACAATGCCCCTCCTCTAGCAGAAGTCCAACTCAAAAATGAGAATGATATCAACTCATTGATAACTTCTAGTACAGGCGACAAAATTCTGGCAGATTCTTCTTACCATGTGTCACCCGACTGTGGCACTGATCTATTTTCAACTGATGACCTTATCTGTTCTCATTCTATCAACGATCCGACTTTTCTACCAGTTCTTAGAGATGATGAGCTTGATGATGATTGTTGGAATGAGATAGCTTCCACTTCCATAAGTCATCACTACACAACCGCTTTGCAGGGTGACTTTATAGGAGAGACAATTCAAGGGGGTGGTTTTCCTTTTATCAATGCTGATCACATGGCAGATTTATGGCCAGAGAAATATGTTACTGACTCATATTTAGAGGAAACAGTGGCTGATTATGAGACAGAATTAGGTCCGATGGAAAATGTTACTAACTTACATTTAGAGAAATCTAAAAGGTTTCCAACCAATTTGGTTACTAAAGGATTGCCCCAGATGGAAGCATCTTTTTGTTACTTTTCTTCTCTAAATAATCAGCAAGCTTATGGTGAAATGACTTCTATTCCAAGTTCCTCTTCTCTTTGTGCGGGAAATTTTGAATATTCGGATTGGTTGCTGGATGGATTGGAAGCAGAGTTAGCTCCTCTTACTCAGAGAACCCCATATTAAGCAAAGTGGCTTATTATAGTGATTTTTTTTATTGTTTTGAGTAGTTTTTGATTTGTTACAGTTCCTTAAATTTTACTTTGATAAACAGTGGATCAACAGTCTTTAGCAATCATTTGTTTTATCAATGTAAATTGCATCCAATTTTGCATATCCCGTTTGTAAACCGCAAATGTAATATTTTAATGCTAATTTGAAAAAAAAAATTTAAGTGGGTTGCATTTGAGTTACTTTATTAAGTACTACTGTTATTGTTTGTTTTTGTGATTGTGTTCTTTTTTAATTATTAGGGCTTTGCTATTTGTGCTGCTTTACTTGGCGATTCTTCTTGTTATTATTGGAAGTGGTGGTGTTGTTAGAATTATTGAATCGTTAGCAGAATTAAAACTTTTTCATGTTCTTATGTTGGCTTATTAGAAAGGATGTGGTGACCTGTGCTACCGTAATATCAAAGTTTGGTCTGGGAAAATTCCAAAATATATGTTGGATAATATGTTAATCATATTTTCTTCAATGAATAGAACTTTCCAATTTCCACAGAATGTGGCCCACATTAATTGGATCTGAAGTGTCAGTTCAATTCTCCCTCTATGATTTAGTAAACTCTTAATTTTTTTTTTTTTAAATGTGTTAAATCACAAATTAGTCACACTTTCTTAAAAAAATAAAAATTTCCATACTGTCGGACTGATATCTCATGGATGCAAGATGTCATTAACACAATCTTTTGCATTGTTAATCGTATTCATTAATCATGTCTTGATGTGGGACCAACTTCTTTTGGAGTGAAACTTTGATATATCTCATACATTGCGAGGGCTTAATATTTTGAGCTGCCTGGATTTTCATTTGGTGAGCCCATTGTGGACTTTCATTCCTTCAACTTAAGATTTCTCTAAGTGAAAGCTATAATTCAAAACAAATGTGAAATACTTATTCCATAAAGCTGTAACTCTTATTTGTCAATGGAAGCAATTGCTTTCAATTGCTCTCATCTTCCTGTGGAAGTAGGCACATTGCCCACCTAATATAAAATATGTTGTGTTCTTCTTGTTTTAGTGTTTATTCGTTGCATGGTTATAGTTACTACTTTAAACAGTCATTTACCAAATTATTATTGGAGATTTCTAGCAGGTGACCAATTTGAATTTTCAACAACCAAATGCTTATGTGAATGCAACCAAATCAACAAAGATCAAAACCATCAAAAAAGGTGGGGCGAGAAAACATCACAACAATCATCAAGATTCAAGACCATAGATATACTTTTTCAGCCACAATATGCGGCCTACATCCCTGGGAGAACATGAAAAGGTTTGCCTACATCCCTGGGAGAACATGAAAAGGTTTTCTTACCCTTCAACGGAGATTACGAACTTCAAAGTGAAGTTGTTTCACTTTCGAAAGAACCCTATAACAAAAACAAGCCTGTTACAAAGCTTCTCTGTTTTCTTTCTCTGTCTTCTTCTTTAAGAAAGCCCCTCTCTTGTTTTCTTTCTTCGCGATTATCTCTACAGTGGAATCCCCTTTCTTTTTTCCTATTATGGATCAAAGAAACCATGGAATGTGAATTTGAAAACTGCTATCGAGGTTCTACCACGCTAACAGTCACCACATTTACTGAAGAGTGGGAAGATACATCCCGAAGTGAGTGTACATGGCACCTTGAGGTTGCGAAAGCTGGTTGCTTAGGTGAAGGCAGATTTGTAGTTTCATTTCCTAGCATGAAAACAATAGATGACATATTTGGCCGATCAGCTGGGTCTTCTTGCACGCACAGGAGGCCTATGTGAATGCATTTCATCACTTCTCTTGCAACTAAACAATCTCCCATTAAAGGGTCAATTAGGTCCATTCCTCTGTTCTCTATCCACAATTGCCATGCCTAAACATTGCAAATTCATCTTATCATTAAGTAATCTCAAAACATAGTAAACATCATCGAAGGTAGCAAAAGAGATAAACCAAGGTATAGGATACTAACATATCCAAGAAGGTTGATAGAGTACTTGGTAGGATAAAATCCAGTGTTCTTTTTACCGCTTACAACTTCTAAGACTAACACTCCAAAGCTATAAACATCAGACTTCTCCGAGAAAAACCCATCCATAGCATACTCGGGCGACATATAGCCACTGTAGTCATTGTAACACAGATAAAAATAAAGTTAAGAAATCAGAAACAATGTGTTTGTTAGTGTATTCGTAATTGAAAATATTGTGTTGTTGTAAATAGTACTTAATTACTTACTATGTGCCCATCACTTTATTTGTATTTGCTTCAGTTTGTTTTCCATCGAAAATCCTTGCCAAGCCGAAGTCAGAAATCTTAGCGTTCATGGAACCATCCAAAAGAATGTTGCTAGCTTTTAAGTCTCGATGAATGACTCTCAATCTTGAATAATGATGCAGATAGTGCAACCCTTGTGCAACTCCTTGAACAATGTGGAAGCGTTTGCTCCAATCCAGTAGCGTTCGTTGAGTAGCATCTGATAGATATTTTGATTAGAAAAGTTTAACTAGGAAGATCAAGTCATCAAGTAAAAAATCCTAAATCCTTTATCATTTCGAAATAAAATTTAGACAAAGTTAGAACTATTAGTCATACCATGGTGAATAAAACTAGTATAAGCTGCTCCTCTCTCTCTCTCTCTCTCTATATATATATATATATATATATAACCATACTTGGTGAACAAATGGACGAACTGTGCAAATTTGGTTGTGGAACTAAAGAAATGAACATACGAAATAGAAATTTATCTAAACTTTTGTTGGGCATGAACTCATAGATCAAGATTTTCTCCTCTCCTTGGATGCACCAGCCCAAAAGCCTAACAAGATTTTTGTGTTGTAGTTTTGCAATCAGCTGCACTTCATTCTTGAACTCCTGTTGGCCTTGAACAGAGTTTTTAGACAGTCTTTTTACAGCTATTTCCAAGCCCTGGGACGAGTTTCCCTACAAGTCAATAAACTGAATTATGTTTCTTTATATTGAGAAAAGCTTCTATAACTCTCTAAACGAAAAAGTTTAATTTCGCTTTTTTCATATTATTTATTATAATTTTGAAAATGAAGTTCTCTCGTGTAATCTCATCGGTTTAGAGTCTTCACATTACCTGGTAAACTGCTCCAAAGCCACCCTCTCCAAGCTTATTTGTCTCAGAGAAATTGTTTGTAGCTGCTTCTATACTATCAAAAGTAAACAATGGTAGCTCTATATTTTCATTCTGAAAATCGAGGGCACTGCAAGCATGAAGAAGCTGAAGTGCAACATTTTCTTCGTTTCTTCCTGTTTGTGGCAAATCAGATAATTATTTGTTGTGAATGAAAATCTACGCATGACTCATACAGTTAATTGTCAAAAAACATTTCTAAGAACGGACACAAATACATCTACTTAAGAAAAACTAAATACCCATGAATGTTTTGTGGTGAATTTAAGAAACAAGAGGTAAAGGTTAAAATATGCTGTGAAAACTATAAGCCCCTGTTTTTTTCTGACTCAGGTTGGATTTAGATCAAGTCTTCATTCTTTTCTGAGCAATTAGAAGTATTGGAAAGGTTATAAATCCAAAAAAAATATGAAAAACCATTTTATTTGTCTTTATGTTGAAACAATATTTGGGTTGATTACAGAAGTGGCTTCACTTGAAACCATGCCTAAGTGGTTATCAGGCAGTACTAGAAACAATGTGGGCTCAAACGGCCTAGAAATATATATTTTATCACCGACTACATATAGGAGAGAGATGGCTTCCTTGATGATGATGATGAAAGAATGAATGAATGAATCAAGCCAAGTTAGGTGTATGAGTGGTTTATGAGTTGAAACATGGGTCACACCATCTACATCACAAATACATATGCATGAATCAGCCAGATTATGGAGTGACATAATCATCCAAATTTCTACTTCTATAGGACAAAACACTAGATTATCCAGATTGCAGGCCTTTCCAGGATTAAGATGTTTAAATTAGCTTCAATCAAACGAATGTTCTTTTGTTTTATAACAATGTACTAAGGAAATTGCATTACCCTGTTTTGTGTGTCTCTTCCACAAAAGGTAGCCCACACTGCATATGATAAGCATCCCAGTAGTAACCAAAGGTAGTACGATTGTAAACACACGTCTCTTCTTCATTGAACTGCCAGTTGCATCTTCAACTGCATAGAGAAGGGAATAAGACACTTTTAATTTAGCGTGCCGCCTACTATCTTTAATGAAAAAGTAGATTTCGATACCATATCAATGTGAATTGTGAAGAGGAAAATAATCCATATAGGAGACAAATTGCAGGAATTTCATCTTAGAGAATGCTATTGTCATCTCAGATGTTCCAAGTTCAATGATTCTGACTAGAATACTATGATTGAATCCAGATCATTTACAACTATGGATAGATTGACATTAAAAAAGAAACGAAAAAAGCATAAGAGACGACTCTTCCTAGATTTAAGCCCCAACTTAAGTAGTTCCTCTACGAATTAGTTATAAAAGCTAGAATTGGTTATGGCCTAAAGCAAATGTTAGTCTGCTGATTATCACGGATCAAGTGGTTCCCATCGCCTTAAGGAAAACATGACCACTCATACTATGAGAATTTACATGTTTGTTTGATATTATGGTACAGTGGATGGGTTACTGCAGTTTCTTGTTGTAGATACGTTTACCATGGAATATGTAAACCACTGACTGTGTTGATCTAGGCAGTGTCAATCTCGGGTAAGCTTCATGCACTTAAAATTGTTCAATCAAGAGAGCAAAACCCATTATATAGCCCTCCAGCATCGGATTCTCCACATCATGACGAGATTTAAGACTCTTAGTTCTACCAAAAGCGAGGCTAAAACAAAGACCTGATCAAGGTACTTCGTTTCTAAAAAATGTAACAGTAGAGAGTTAGACGTGTATAAAGTTCAGTGGTATTAACATAACACAACACATGTATAACAAATATTACAGATCTCAAAATTTGCGGCCATATGTAATTGATTGGATAGATTTTGGAGTACATATCAGTCATGATAGCTCTCTCAAACTAAAGCCTTGGATAACGAGAGAATTGGCCTGTACTATGATTCAGGCAGAGCAAAATTTGTTATTTCCAATGCAAAGAACTGCTATGTCCAAAATTACAAAGCAGGATTATCGCTTCTTCAAGAAGTTCCCTCTCTACAACAAATTGGTCTTGCACATGGCTCACTTCACTTCAATAGGAGTCGGAGCCATCACTAAGAAGACCAGCTAGTGAAGAATCTCTAGCCTCATACTCAGAGGGTGACACACTCACTCATTCATTAATAGTAAATGTGTTAATAGAAATAATGATCAATCAAGCTGAAAGCTACATCAAACATACCCAGTTCAGAGGCTGCAAGACGAATGTTGAGATCCATTTCAGCATCAGAATAAGTCTCTACGAGATCAATCAATTCTCCAACCCAAATCAGACATTTCCAAGTTGCCCAGTCGCTGATATTCTTATAGGAATAAGCTGTGCAAGAACAATTTCTTAGGCACTCAGATGCACAGGCTTCAACACTGATATTTCCTAGCGAGATCGAACGGTCAGGCAGTTTCATCCTCTTCAGCGTGTGAAATCCATCTCGCTTTACACAGTCAAAGCTCACTTGCCTAACACAACCACCTGACCAATTCCCCATCTCCCACTCTTTCTGAAACTGGGGTCGAAATCCTTTCAAACACTTGCATACAGTAGGCAAACTGGTTTGGTCACAACTGCCATATGGACCACACCAACCATAAAAACTGCAGTTGTTGTTACCATGTGAAGAGCCCAACAAGATCCACTTCTGAGAATTCTCAACCCATGATAGCACCTCAATTTTCCCAGTCGGGGTTAACTCGGCCCTAATCATGAATGAATTTTCTGAGGTGGTTAACAAGTAAGAAATATCCTCCTTGGTCTCAATTATAGTGCGGAAGCCCACATAGCTCTGGGAAGATTGGACCACTCCTGAAGACACCACTTGTTGCCATACGTCTCCTCTCCAGTATGGTTTAGATCCTCTCCACACGACCAGTTGGCGGGGCGTTTGAGGATCAATGCCTACAGAGAACTCTCCCGGAGTTGGATCATCCACATCTTTCCATGACAAGACTCTAATGATCTGTCCAGACTTAAGGTTTAATGAAAGTTTCATTCCAGGAATAAATGAACCTACAGGATTTTCGAAGCTCTACCACATGAATGCCATATTCGTCGTCTTTTTCAAAACAAGATTTCCATTATCCAACAGCACTGCAGTTGTGCTATTTCTATCAATAACAGATAAATTCGAAGACCAAAGAACACTCTTCCTTCCATCCAAGAGTTTGAGATTTCCATCCTCAGAAAGTGTGAGGAATCCTATTGAATCGGTAAGTGGGTTTTCTCTATTGGCAACCCATACAACTGTCTGCTCTTTGATTTTGCTGTACCATATCCCAACATAGCGACTTGTCGAGTTGCCAGGAGTGAAGAAGCCCAATGCAAAGCTCCCTCCGTCAGAGGTTATTGTCTGTGTAACATTAAGCATTTCGCCAGGTCGTAACTTATTATCCCCAGTGCAAGATAGAAGGGGAGAATACAGTAGAAGGAGAAGTGAAGTTGAAAGCAGGTCTCTCATCATTGAAGTACTTCAAGTTCTTATTCTTTCCCTAAACTCTCTCTAGTCTCTGGATTCCTTTGCTGCATGTATTGCATATTCTTACATGGTATGGGAGGTTGGTACGGCTCAACTAAGAATGCCAACAGCAACAAAAAGAGCAGTGAAGTTAAGAGGAGATAATCCCTTTATCAAAGTCCTACAACTTCTTGTTCTAGTCCTCTCTATTCCTTTGTTGTATGTATGTTCATACCTGGCATGGGAGGGTGTAATACGGGTTGAATTGCCAAAGCCAACAACAGTATCATATATTAGAAAATTTCCCAACTAACACATGAGCACACACCCACAAGAGAACGCTCATAAATAATAGGAATGATGAACTCCAATGTGTACTATAACTCTGGTACAATGGATGTTATTGGGGCCTACTTCATCCACTTGCTTGTAAGGTGAATCCCACTCATACACCCACTGACTATATAGTATTCATCTAAAAAGAGAAATGAAGAACTCCAATTTGTTTAAAAAAATTTGTGGTACAAGTGCATGTTGTGGGGTGAATGGTTCAATCGAAATGACATTATTAAGTCCATGCAAATCGGATGGTTCTAGCCATTTATTTTGGAGGCCTTCTTTGGAGTGGTTGTGATAATCAAATTAAGGTGATGATGGAACCATTCTAATCCAATGGTGCCACAATCTTCAAAAGTGGGCCCACAAATGGTTAATGCAACTTGTTCAACTTTGACCATGCCTCCACAGCTGATGGAATATTGTTGGAATGGAGGAGATACAAAAGCATTGTCGGCACTTGGTAAAAATTAACTAAAACAAGTGGAACGTAGATGGAACGAGTTTTTCTCTTTCTCAATGTTGTAGAGAAGATAGAATAATCCCAAATAGATAGTGCTAAGCTAACGAACAATGAGAACATGGATGGCTTCTTGTTGCCATGTGGGATAAAAGTAGGCAGATATCCTTTCTTATTCAACATGCCGCCCACTTAGATTGATCTTACGCCTAACATTGTGTGCATCATCAGAAGAAGAGTGAAAAAAAAAAAAAAAAAAAAATCAACCAAGTGTTATCATCATCGTCATTATCATCGCCATAGGGTTGGTCGAACTGTGTTGAGGTTGGCTACAAAAATTTTGTTTTTCTATTTGGATCTATCTTGGATCAAATCCTTGGATAGGTCACACTTGTTTAGATCCAACTTTACTATTTTAATTTATGTCCTTTTTGGTGTACCCATTTTTCTTGACAGGCCATCAACTTGCATGGAATGACAAAATCAATCACATGTACAATCTACTTTGGGGAATATCTAGACCCTACCCCCTCAATTGCGCCTAGACTTGATGTTTTGGTAATGGTTCAATGTGATCCTAAATGCTAATCAATGGATTGTGTTAGTCATGGGACAAGGAAATTTTCCTTGAGGGAGCCACTACGTAAATGAAAATTCTTTTCTCCATCTGGAAGAAAGATTAAGTTGTATTAATTTTTTTGAATAATATGGCCACCCCCAACCGCTCAATTCTACTCCCGGAATGAGTCATATTCATGGATTTAAATCATTGGCTTCCTTGATTCGCTCTATATGATTATCAGACTAGAATGATTTTGTCCTCAACCCTTATTTATCCTTCACAGTTTTACACTCACTGCCATTGGTGGTTGTTGCAAGTGGGCTAGAGAATAGGACCGCACTTTATTACCTTATGATCAGCTAAGATTACAACTAACAAGGTTTGGGGTGAAAGTAGGGAGGTAAATGGGTCACCAATTCTCCGATTATCCGGAGGTTCCGACCGTTAAAAATCGGGTCTGGGTCCTTATTTAGGCTCCGATAAGTAAAGGGATCCGGGTCCGATTCCACCTTAGTTTGGACCCGTGGACCCGAGACCCAACATATTACCTCAATTTTCGAAAATTTATCTTATAAACCATTTTTTTTTAATATCATTCTCTACCTAGACCTGGACCCGGATCTAGACCCGTCCCATATATGGTTCTGGTTCCAAATCTGGTTCCACCTTCTCCTTAACGGTTCCGGTTCCGGGTCCACCATAGACCTGGAACCGGAATCAACCTGTTTACAACCCTAGGTGAAAGGGAGAAGCAATGAGATAAACTATTCGGTAGTTCATTCACAAAAAAAACTGAGATTTCTCAAAAATACTAGAAGGAAAAATGTAATTGCATTTGACCGGGAACCTATCCAAATCCAAAAGCCATCCAATAAACATCTGAATTAAAAAAGCAAAAAACGAAGTACGCATTCGGATTTCAATGAAATGGGGCAGAAATGGCAAAATAACATAATTTTTCATTATGCACTTGTTGTTTCTCATGGGGGTGGGCATATTCACCAAGCCGTATAATTCATGATATATTATACCATAACTTTCAAATTAGTAAGGTTATAAATGAGCTGATCTAAGTCAAGTTTAACACAGCTTACCCTTGGATTAAAATTAAACAGGCCCAATGAACTTAAGTAAAGCTGAGCTTAGCTGAACTTGATCTTGGCTTGAAATATGGACAAGTAAGCTCCAGCTTTACAGGACTCAAACCAAATGTATACTAATCTTGAGTTCAAGTCAACCTTACTAAGATTTTATATATTTTATAGTATTATATATAGTAAAGCAATGCTCTTTTCGCGGGGGAACGACACGTTGCGGCAGGGGGCTTCCTGGGAGGATGACACATGACGCATCCTCAGACTTTTGCAATGCTACATTCCGGAATTGCCCTTCTAATTTAATCTCATCACCTAAAATATCTCAATGCAAATCTAAGATATTCTTGAAAATAAGATACTTACCCATTCCCTGAAATATAACATAAAATAATAACTTCTTTATAGTTACCTTCAAAGGGCCCCCACGTTTATCAACGTAACCAAAAAAAAGAATAAAGGCTCTTTGGAAGCCATTGTGTATTAATATTTTTTTATTCAATATTTGGTACGGTTAATCCATGGGGACCATTGTGGAAGCCAGTTATTTTAAAATCCACACTTAATATATAATCATTTATATTTACTAATTTAACCAAATAAATCTATGAGTACCATTATGAAATCCAAGTCTTCTTTATTTCCAAACTCATAATTTATGGAGGGCACCTTTTTTTTATAACAATACACGAAAAAGCTTTTCTGATATTAGAGTGGATGCCACTTTCATACGCTGTATTCTGCTACTTTTTTCTCCTTATTTTCCTTTCACTATTCAGTAAGATTAATTTGAGCGGCCCATTATCGATATTTTTCCCCTAATTTTTCATTAGATATTTGGTAGGATTAATTAATCTGTGGAGCCCATTGTGGAAGTTAATTTAGTTCCAAAATCCACATTTAATTTTGAAATCGCACTCAATTTATGTCTAAGCACAAATATAATCAAATTAATTTCGTAAAGTCTTTACTATTTATTTGATCTTTCCCTAAATATTTTCCACCTACCTAAAGTTTCACTAATAAGTTTCCATCTTTATTATGAATTATATATTAATATTCATTTATATAATTTATTTAAATATTTAGATATATTTCTAATAATTTCTTAACATCTTCCATGTGATTAACCATAGTCGGGCGGCCGCACTTCTGAGAGCTATATCAGCGTCATGACCCACATCCAACCCAAGGGTTTGGATATGCATATGCAGTTTGATGATGGATGGAGGATGAGTTGATGGAGATCTTGAAAGGTCCATGCCATAGTTATTAATTTCGTTTGTTTTCGGGCCGAAATGACAGAAAATTTTCGTCGATCGGTCAAGTGCGCCAACTTTTTTGGTATAAATCTCCGGTCGAAATGTGACTCTTTTCGGACCGAAATGAAATTTTACATAATTAATTTTTTTACTTTTTTTACACATATAATTTTGTTATTTCTTATATTTTCACAAAATATAATTCCAAAACAAACTAACTATAATGGATTAAATCTATATTTATTACTTTTTAATTTTTTTACTTATATATGTATATATATTATGTTATATTTTTTCTCCGAATGTAATTCCGAAAAGTTTCGCCAAAATCCCAAATCGCCGAAACTTTTTCATTTTGCAGGCCAGAACGAAATGAGGTCCGAAACGATATTAACTACTATGCGTCCATGCACATGTGATTGAATCGATGGGATGGTGGATAACTTGATGATTGAAGATCTTGAAGGGTTGAAATACTTTTAAGCCCCAAGATAGTCCTCAACTTTGACACAGTTATCTAGAGTATTCTTCTAAATTACAAAATAGTGCTGCAGCAGTTTATAGAGTTCTGGAAGATGCAAATAAGCATGAGCTTATAGGATTATGATTATGTTAGAAATAGAGAGACTAAGAGAAGAGATTAGCAGGGAGAAAGAGAGCTTTTTTGTTATCTCATATCTATGTGTACAATACAAAGGTTAGAGAGGGCCTAGTTTATAGGCAAGTAACCACAAGAGAAGACCCTTAATTCTAACTCTAACTCATCTTAAGTGGGCACTCACCCAAGATCCATATCTTATAATACTCCCCTTGGATGACCACCATTAAATGACAGTTGCCTCATGAAAAACCTTGCTAAAAGAAACCCAGTGAGAAAAAAAACCAAAGTGAAGCGAAAAAGAGTACAACATCTTCAAGATCATTGAACTGGTGTTGGACGTGCATAATGCTGCCTCGTTTTAAACCTTAACTAAGAAAACTCAGTGGGCTAAAACCTAGGAAGAAAAAGAGTATAAGCACACAAATGTCCTGGGTAGCACACTTAGGATGCTCCCTAATAAATCACTCCCTCTGATGATAGCAACAATTCACAAGTTGATGATGAACTCTACGCATGCCAATCTCATATACAAACTCTGGAATATATATTGATTTTGGCAAAGATTTGGTAAACAAGTCAAACCAGATTTGTACTCAAGACGACTTACTTGACTTTAATTTCATTGTTCTTCTGAAGTTCATGAGTGAAGAAGAAACTTCGGTGCTAATATGTTTAGTCTTGTTCTCCTTTAAAGAAACCTTCTTGAATCTATCTTATGCATGCTTCATTATCTTCATAGCATAATATTGGGATACAGTGTTAGATAGAATAATTGACAAGAATTACGAACATGCTGAAAATTCAAAAATTAGCATACACATTTCTCCTACTGGCTTCATAAGCGCCCCACAAACTCTCAGCACTGGTTTTGGAGGAAATAGCTATCGAAAAATCTGTTTAGGTAGAACGCCAAGAATATGACGCATTTACAATTTATAAACACATAATTTGTCTGTGATCGACCTTTATGAGGATCAAAGAGATAATCTAAATCTGCAAATCCTACAAAATTGGAATATTTATGATCGTAAGAATAAAATATTCCTAAATCAGTTGTTCCACGCAGATATCGTTGGATGTGTTTAATACGAATCTAGTGCCTTTGAGTTGGTGCGGAGCTATATCGGGCAAGTAGATTCATAGAAAATGCAATATCTGGTTTAGTGCATTGTGCCAAGTACATCAAGGCTCCAATAGCACTTAAGTATGGTACTTCGGGGCCCAATACCTTTTCATTTTCCTTAATGGGATGGTATGGATCTTTCTTTATAACAAGAGACCGGACAACCATGGGGATACTTAAAGGGTGTGCCTTGTCCATACCAAATCATTTTAAAACCTTTTCGGTATAATTAGATTGATGGACCAACATCACATTAGAATTTCTTTCGATTTGCAATCCGAGACAGAATCTTGTTTTTCCAAGGTCTTTCATTTCAAATTCTTTCTTTAAATAATGAGCAGTTTCTTCGAGCTCTTCTGGAGTTCCTATCAAATTTATATCATCCACATAAACTGCTAATAATGCAAATCCCTTCAAGAATTTCTTTATAAATAGATACGGGCAAATGAGATCGTTTTCATACCCCCTTTTAGACAAGTATTCACTAAGACGATTGTACCACAATCTTCCGGATTGTTTCAAGCCGTATAATCAGAGAAGTGAGCCATCAATTTAATTATTTGAGTTAATATGTGGGCAAATGATATGTTCCTAGTTGAAAGTAGGCAAACATCTGACCAACGGGTAAAGACATCGATCAAAACCATAAAATACTTAAAAAGTCCACTAGGGGGATTGATAGGTCCACAAATATCACATTGTATCTTTTGTAGAAAGGATGGGGATTCGGATACAACTTTAGTAAGAGAGGGTCGGGTGATCAATTTCCCTTATGAACATGGGGTACATAAGTACCCACTACGTATGAATAGATGGGTACCATTAGGTAACATCATATGGGCTATTCTGAAGCCTTCAATTATCTGACACAGGTCCAGTTATGGTGAATACCTTTCGTGGAATGAACATCAATTCTGAGAAAATTTTCTGATTTTTCAGAATGGTGTGTGTTGTGGCACTATCTACCAAACAGAGATTATCCTCAGTTCCATGATCCATACCTTAAACAAAAATAATAAAACATATAACTATGCAATCACATGATTAAAATTGAAATAATTAAAAAATTCACCATAAATTAGGACATTAATGAAGTTTTATCAAAACAGAAAAGTCTAAGAAACATGCATCTCAAATGAACTTAAAAAAAATTAAGTTTATGATGTCAAAGAATCATGGGTCTTCTAGACCATGCCAGGGGTGCCCCCAAAAGATTATTAAATGCCGCATTTTCAGATGTTGGTTATCTTCATCCTCAAAGAAGTCACGAGTCTCCAAGTTTGTAATGTCAATTGGAGGGATCTTGATGTCATTATTATCGTCAACCAGCCTTCTAGTTATTGGTCTCTGCAATGACAGAGGCTTGTATCTGAGTTGTTCCACCATTCCTTTGGTGCCGGGCTAAGTGCGTGACCAATGCCGCACCATTTCTACATCTGTGCACGTGTCTTCAGGGATGGTAGAAGGATTAGCAAGTGGATTCTTTTTTAGTTGTTCTTATGCTGGGCCAGACCATTCTGGTGATTTTTGAATTTTGGTGGATGACCTTTAAAAGCACCTTTGTCTTGAAGGTTATGTCTATCGTCACCTCCTACTGGGGATTTATGTCATGCTCCTTCCCTACCTCTACCTCTGTTTGAAGCTGAAGACTGGATTTGCTTCAGAACTGCCAGATCCGTTGGTCTGGATTGTGTGATTTTTATAATACTATGGAATTCTCGTTAGAGCGACTAGGGACTGGTAAGTTCTGAATATTTGGAGAAACGAAATCGCTCTCGATATGGCTGCTGCAGGAGCACATTCGACGGGCATGAAAAGTGATTGCGTTTTCTTTCCAACATCTGCTCCTCCGAAACTTTTCTCACATAATCTTAATCCTGGAAACTATTGATTGGGTAGAGTTGTATCAGATATGTTTTATATCGTTGTATCCTCAGGTTTAACCTTCATTATGGGCAACTGGTAGTATGACCATCCTCTGGTGATCATAGTCTATCTTCATGATTTCCATAGACCTGCTGGGTTCTCTCTCAGTAAGGGTATTCATTTTTGAAAGAATCGTCAGGTATGTGAATGGCGCAGGAAGATGAAGCTAATGCATTTTCCTCTAGGGACATCTTGTTACCTTCCCTATAGGTCTCACTCCATTTCTTGGATTGCAAGTGGATTTTAGCAATCCAGTTGCCCAAGATAAATAATTGTCCCCATTTATGTTAAAGTGCTTTAAAAGTCAAGTTTAGTCAGATTTTGACATAAATGCAACGAAACTGTATTATAAGGAAATATATATATTAAAGGTTACCGTGTATAGATAATCAATAAAGTAAACGGAGGAAAAGAAAGGGAAGAAAAAAACATGAAATATTAAAACATCCAGAAAGTAATCTAAGGAACGATTTAAAAAGAAATTGGCCCAAAGAAAGTTTAGAACATCATGTCACAACTTTGAGGAATCAGAATTGCTGGTTCTTGTCAAGAACTTTAGCTTGATTTTAAGAATTCAGGTTTCATAACTATGAAAACGGGAAAAGAATAAATCCCCCAAGAAAATTTTTGGCCCTTGGTTTGTCAAGTACTTCGGCTTGATTTTAGAACTTTCCAGGTTCCCATAACTGTTGGATTAGAAACTGTGGTTGTGTGTCACAGACTTCAGGCTTGGGTTTTAGAACTCAGGTTCATAACTTTGAGAATCAGAACTACTGGTTCTGTAATTCCTTCAAAGGTAGAACTTTCCTGGTTCTAACAAATGATCAGAACTTCCTGGGTTTTTTTCATATTTAATTTATGGACGTATAATTATTTGATTTAAACAAAAAAACTCTAAGGTTTTGATTATGGATAATGAATCCTACAGGTTCATATATATTCCAACCTAAGGACTGCTGGTCCATAGATTGATGAACTTCAAAGTTCAGTTTTTAGAACTTCTAAAGTTTATTGTGATCCATTTATAGTATTGATCATTAACATTAATTAAAAAAATAAATCATGCAAGAAGATGACGCAGTAACTAACACTATAATAACTGTAAGTAGTATCCATAAAAAATTTTAATGCCATTCTAATAGATTGGATTAACTATAGTTAGACCATCACTACAGATATGAAGAAAAATATTATCCTTTTCTAAAATCCGTTGCTGGGACGAACTCTGCGATGGAAATCCACATTGGGAGGAATTTGCAACAGGGAACCAGCCGATGAAGAATCCCACGCTGGGAAGGAATCTGAGATGGAAATCCGTGCTGGAAAGGAATCTGCGTAGGGAATCTGCGATGGAAATCTGCGCTGGGAATTGGATTTTGTGATGGAAATCTGCGTTGGGAAGGACTTCGCTGTGAAAATCCGTGCAGGGAAGGATTTCTCTTCTCTTTGGGTAGGAAGGGTGGGTTTTCTTCCTTCTCTTAGAACTTTTATGTTGATCATAACGTGTTAGAAAAGAAAGAGACTAAGAGAAAGAGGATTAGAGGGAGAAGAGAGAGCTTTTCTATTATTTCATTATCTATGTGTACGTACAATACAAATGTAGAGAGGCCTATTTATAGGCAAAGTAACTCCAGAAGAGAGGAACCTAATTCTAACCCTTACTCGTCTCAAGTGGGCATCCACCCAAGATCGATATCTTATAACCGATTAAGAGTTTTACGAAGTTTCTAAAATAGGTCCATTCGTTGGGAGGTAGGCTCCCCAATCAGATTCGAGTGGCATTACGTGGACCAAGGAAATATACGCTCAACAAGACCAACCAATTAATTTAAAGTTTCAAACCCATATAAGCAGAATCTCAAATATCAGGCTGCCAATTAGTGAGGAAACTGTGGTGTGGGTACTAACTCTTCTTCAACTCCCCTAAAATTCCTCCCATTCAATTTTAAACTTTCGTTTAATAAATTTGTAATTTAGAGTCAACCAACGAATTGATTTAAATTCCTAAATCTTCTTCGTCAATCAATCTTTGAGATCAATAACATAATTTTATCATATGCTTTTGTGTTTATACTCCCACGTTCCAATACACAACTAGAAGATCAAGACATGATCCTTCGTGTTGTGACAAAATCTTCTCCTGCACTCGATCCTCAAGGTGATCTTAGGAGCACAGCGGCCATGATGTGGCATATAGGCATGCGCCACCCTGCACTAAAATCTGGATGGTCATGAGGGGCTCCAGTGCGACAGGCAAAAAAACTGTTGAGGAAACGAGAGGAGTGCGCATGATATCCGGCCCCTAAGAACCACATGCTAAACGTCCACACGAGAGGCTTGGGTCGTCCAAGTTTGTAGCGGCGAGTTAACACTGTGAATAACAAAACTCCCGCCCATTAGAATACTTACTTGGATACTAATCATAGCCAATAAAACATCTAATAGTTTTTCAACTAATTTTAAGTTTGGAGTAAAACACAATTTCTTTTTCCAAATTTTTCTCTCATGATCCCATAGTGTGAGCTTAAGTAATTTATTTTCTCTTCTGACAATCAAACATGTGACAATTATTAAACAAGTGGAATTTGAAACTTAGTGTAATTTTTTATTTTTTATTTTTTTGTAACTTGAAAATGAATGTGTGTTTTTCTCTCATTGATACAGTATAATTGATGCATGATATATGCATGGATATTATGCTTTAGATAGTCATCTTTACAATTCATTTAAATGAAATAAATACTACTTCATTAAAATTTTAATAACTCTTAAAAAAAGGCTCACGTTGGGCGTGGGGACCTCAAACGCTAGTATTATATATATTAAAGCAAAGGGAGAGGTGGGCTGTGGGGGTGCCACCTCAGCCCTAAAAATTCTCTCATTCGAGAAATACAAAAGAAAAAAAACTTCATCAAGGTAAGGTGCAATGCGGCGGCAAAGGAAATTTACTTGAAGCACAATGAAGACGTAGTGGTGGTCATGGGTTGGGCCAGCCCAAGCCTAGCCCGTGTAGGGAATGCTTGTAATTTAATTTAAATTAGTCCAAACAATTGTTCCGTTGCCCACAAAATTGATAAAAAAAAAGCCTAGTGCTGCCCAAAGCCCGATTGATTAAATGGGTGGATTCGGGCTTAACATTTATGCTCGTTTCAGGCTTTGGCCAAGCTTGGGCTAGTGTTTCTAAAGCTGTGTTGGGCCTGTATAGCCTAGCCCAACCCAACCCAGACCAATGAACACCAATGAGACATGGCCTATAAATCAAAACCAACTTCTGGTGGGCCCAATTATACATGAATCTTAACCATCATCCCATCACAATGATCTAAAATTGGGCAGATAAAAGTGAGTAATAGAAGAACATTCAGCATTTTAAATCTTGCCTCTCTAGAGGAATCTTTGAGGCGAAAAGACAGATTTTACATCAATACCCAAAGTAGCAAGCAAAATGCTGCAAATACAAAAAAATTGAATGAGGAAATATAATTGTATATATTTAGGTGATATATCTACAAAAGAAATAAAAAAAAAACAGAGAAAAAAATATTAGAGGATGAAAATAAAAAAATCATTCTATCATATAATTAGAAATAGATTATTATAAATAGAATTAAGGAGGTAAATATCAAAATTGCAAAAAAGGTTCCAATATCACCATTTTTTGTTATCCTCTCGTCTCCCTCTTTGAGATTATTCATGATTCCACTTTGTTCTAGAAAAAAAAAATGGGTTCTATTAAAAGACTTTCAGTAGGGCTAATTCATAAAAAAAGAAATATAATATATATATATATATCTTACTATATGGCCCCAAAATAAAAACAATGGACTATTAAAGTCATGGAGTAACTAAAGAAAGTTATTTAAATCTACCAAAAGGTTTTTAGGGCATGTGTATGGATTCGGACGGCAGGCCAATGATTAATTACCTTCCTCACTGATCCTTGGGCACATAGAAAAATCGTATTAAAAAAAAATTGATAATTGGGATGGATTTCTGGATGAGGAGTCCTAAACACTATAGAAATAAAAGATGCCCAAATGAGGGATATTCAACTGAAAAAATGAAATTAAGATGAGATTGGAAGGGAAAAATTAATAAATCTTAGAACAATGCAGTAGAATAATTTTTATGAGAAACCATCTTATCTAAAAATCTATAATTACTTTTTTGTAGGTAGATAGAATATTTTGAAGATCAATGTGTAGATGTGTTGGACTCATAAGTTATTAATTCGTTTCGTTTTGGCAGAAATGGCCGAAATTTTCATTTCGGTCAGTGGCCAAAATTTTTCGACGATTGAATTTCGAGCAAACTCGGCCTAAGATTCAGATTTCGACTGAAATTCGTGATTTCGCGAAAATGTGACTTTTTGGCCGAAATAAAATTTTACATTATTAATTTGTTTTTTTTATACTTTTTTTACACATATATTTTGTATTTTATATTTTCACAAAATATTATTCAAAAGAACTACTATAATGGATTAATTCTATAGTTACTACTTTTTTTTATTTTTTTACTTATATATGTATATATATTATGTTATATTTTTCCCGAAATGTAATTCCAAACAGTTTCGCCGAAAATCCCAAATCGCAAAAAACTTTTCATTTTGCAGGCCAGAGCGAAATGAGGTCCGAAACGATATTAACCAACTAGGGTTGGACTCTATTAGCTGGTGGGATAAAATTGAAAATTTTCTCTCAAATTCTTAAAATCTCTCCTTCAATTAAAATTAAAATAGAAATTGGAGCTCCAATTTTCGTTAATTACGAAATCGGACTCCAAAAACAAATCGAATCTATCCCTATAAAGTAGTAAATCGATGAAACGAAACGAAGTAATGCGCGCATGGAATTTTTAGGACATTTTGTATGCTAGTAGGTATGCAAATTTGCCTTCATATTCCCCTTCCTATAGCTATTACTAAGTAACTAATAACCGCATTTTGTTTATATTTATAAATATAATATATATATTATATAAAAAACAAAAGTAGCCCACCCGGCCATCAAGTATAGGGCTTATAAAATTTAGGGAAATTCGTATTATGCCACCCGCCTATTTTTCTGAGCCCACCACATTCCTAAAAATACCCAAAAAACCTTCCTCTCCTCTCCTCTCTGTCTCAACTCACAGCTGGCCCTCACCGCCTTAGCCCCAGCATGCCCTCTCCCTCTTTCTCCCTGTTCTCCCTCTCTTCGCTCTACGCCCGCCCGCCCAATCTCACTCTTCCCCCTCTTCTCTCCCTCTCTCTGCCTTTTTGCCTGTCGGCCCGTCGTTCGTTGCCTGCCCCATCTCCCTCTTTCTCCCTTTCTCTCCTCTACCTCCCTCTCCCCCGCCCAAGTCTCCTCTCCCCCTCTTTCTTTACGGCTCTCTGACCTCCGCCCCCGTCGCAAGCCCCGCCCACCCTCTCGCCTCTTCTCCCTCTTCCCCCAGTTAATCCCCGCCTGCCCGTCCGCCCTATCCATCTCCCCTCTCCCTCTTGCTCCCCTTTACTCTTCTTGCTCCCTTTTCCGGCCCGCCTCCATCTCCCTCTCCCTCTTTCCTCCTGGCTCTGCTGCTCTCGCCACGCCGCTTGTTACTCAATTCCCACCCGCTCTTCCCTCTTTCTCCCTTACCTCCCTCCGCCTTTCCTCTCCCCCCACCCCTCCTCGCCCTCACCTCTCCATCTCCTCTCTCCCCGCCTGACTCCCTCTCTCTCTCTGCCTCTCTTTTCCCCTCCCTTTCCTCTCTCGTTGCTCCTCCCTTCAGCAGCCCCGAGGGGGGATGGCGGGCTGAGGTTGCCAGAGGTCGCCGGAACACAGAGGAGGGAGAGAAGGAAGGAGAGGGAGAGGAATATTTTCGCCAAGTTAATTCTTTTAAAAAAAAGGTGGGTGTGCTCAGCCAAATCATGTAGGGTGAATATAGACTTTTTCCAAAAAATTATCCAAGCCCGGCCTTAGGACTTTTTTTCTTAGAAACAAATGCCGTTTTAAGGGCTTCTTGATCGTCGGTCCCCGGGCCCATACTTGTCTCATAGCAGCAGGCCTCTCCAAACTTACATCCAGCGGTCCGTATTTGTTATGAATATTTAGAAAGGAAATTACTTAGTTGCCCTCCCCTAAACTAATCGTTAATGCAAGCTGTCATTTGGAGGGCAGTTTCGTCCAAACGAAAATTTTTAAAACAAACGGCGTGGTCTCCGTCTCTCTCTATATATATATAGATTTGTGAGTGACGGATATGGACTTCTACATTCATGTAAGAAAGAACAATCGCTGATGATCTTGAGTTCTGAGGGCAGCTTCTTGCAAGAAAACATCAACTCCATTCTCATTTTGTAAGGTACAGGCATAAACCCTAGTTCTTATTTTTTTTCTACTTCTAAGTCTAATTCCTATATCTTTAGCCCCTGTCTCTCTGTTGCAATCTATGACATTTTGAGTCAATGCAATTGCGTTAAGTTCTGGGATTCTTGGGTTTTTATGGTTTGGTGCAATTTCAAGACTTTTGTGGACTCAGAATTTTCCTTTTATATGGAATTCTGGCATTTGGGTTTCTCCAACTTGAAGTTTTAGACTTTAGAGTGTCTGCAACTTGAGATTTTGGGGAATTAGGGGGTTTCTTGGAATTGTCTCTGTGCTGCAATTTCTTCAAGATATGGGACATTTGAGGTTTCCTGTTATTTCTTGGTGAGAATTCTGGGGGAGTTTAGGGATTTTGGGGTTGGTGATTTAGGTTTTCTTTCTTATCTCTGTAGATTTATTTATGGCTTTCTGCAAATTCCATTTTGGAGGAAAGTTTTCATCCAATTGTGGTTGTGGGTCCGGGTGTGGTTGTGTCGGGTTTTAAGAACCGTAGTTAGGTTGGGTAAGTGATTTGATGGTTATTCGACTCACAATGTGTTGGGTTTGTTGAATAGGTTATCTGTTGGGGCTTTTAATGGGTTCTAAGGCGGGTCTACACTTGCTTAGAGGATTGGGTTGGTTTACGCGCAACCTATTTATAATTTATTTATAAGCATTATTGTTTGAAAACCCAAGCTGCTATTAAATGAAATCTTTTTGTTACCGTTTAAAAAAATTGTTGTCTGCTTGTCAGGCCCAAGCCATGTTCCACTTTTCAACGTCCTAATATATAGTTTCTGGTCTAGGGGCTTAAGCATATATAGGCTCAAGCACAAACTCATTTGGAAATCCTAGAGAGTTGGGCATGGTAGAGGCCTAGAATATAAAGTAGAAATCCCAGGCCAATGCCATCTGGGTTCAGGTTGTCCAACTTATGAGAACATTTATGTATGAATAGGTAAACAGTTGAGGTAAAAAAATATATTGAAAGGAAGAAGGAAAGAAAATGATGCTGCTTGAACCTAACTGGAGTTAGAATAAGTCCAGAATTGCTGTGGCTCGGCACAAACACAAGTTGGCTAGTTCCCTCATATATATTACCTATGTGGGACTTCACCCTTTCTAAACTAAACCATGAACAACAAGTTCTTTTGTAAAAATTGTTTGTGTAGACTTCCTCTTTTTACAGAATAAATAAGCCTTTTCAAGTTCCAACCTCATAAGAAACGGTTTTCACTGGATAGCAGAAAATAATTAGTTACCTCTTATAGGAAAAAGGTTCAAAAATCAAATCTTGCCACTTTAAGTATGGTAGATCCTAATAGCACAGTAGATAGTCAAGCCACTGAGTAAAAAACAACTCGGTGATCGCCCGTGAGTTATAAGAGCTAAGCAGTTATAACTACTCATGTGAACGGTCAGATAAGCTAGTTGAGTTAGTCAGTTTTAGTCATGACTTCTCTGTTGTTCACATTGCTAACGAATTCCAGTTTGTACAGTTTAGGTTCTCCCTTTAACTGATTCAGTTTCTCTAATGTGCATATCTATGTGAGAAGCTTCTGATGTAAGTTATTGGTCATGAATGAATGAAATGAGCTAAGGCTCAGATTTCTTCTTCTCTGATCTCTCATCTTTTCTACTTTTTTGCTTATGTTTCAGACCCCAACTTCACTTGATGGGCTGAGTCCCACTGAATCTATAACAACATATTAGTTTTAACTAGGTTTTGAAGTAAATCGGATTTTAATGAATGATAAATTAACAATGAATCGCTGCTGTTGATCAAAATTAAAGTTTCAGGATTTGCAATATCATTTGCGGCTAGTGTTTAATATGATTGATACTTTGGATTTAAAACACCCCCTGGTGGGGTACAATATCATTAAATGGGAATGCCGCAAAAAAGAAGAGGGCTTAGTTGGAATGTATGATTTTTTGAAACCGAACTGCTGAATTGTGTAACCCAATCTATTGCTATCTGTTTGAAAAAAATAGACAGAGAGAAAATCATCTGAATCCTTTTGATTTGGATATATGAGTTGGTTGCTCATTTTCTTTAAAAAATGAACTTCAGTGAGGAGATATTTGATCTCTGTCCAAAGGAAACGTTCCATGATCTAGATTTTCAGGACTCAGCTAATCTGCCTTATTTGCTCTCTTTTTTTTATTAATTAAAGACAACTGGCCATGTAATAGAAAGAGTGGAACTCAGGAAGCAGGCCCCAAATAGATGAAACAATCTAGATTAGTTTAATTTAACATGTCAAGATAATTAGATTGATGGTTAGATTAACTAGAATCAACATAGAAAAACATGTCTACATTGGTGCTGAGTTAAAAATGCCTGCCAAACTTTATGTTTATCTGCCAATCTTTTGAAAATTAGTTTTGCATTATCCTAGCCAATTTTTTAGAATAAGTTCTGGATATTATTATCATGTTGTTCAGTTCTAGATGCATTGACTTGACTCATGTTGACATGGACATGTTTATGGCTTCTTTTCTATTAAGAAATAAGAAAGTTCCAAACAGAGTACAGTGGTGGTATGCTTTTTAATAGGTTTGTGAGAACCTAGGTGATACATGCAGTGAATAGACTACATTGACAAAGTGTTTTGCTATAAAATTATCGGAATACTTTCCATTTGAATTCGTTTGTGATATACTTGTGCAATGTGTGCAAGGCGTGAATTTATAAATATCAGCCTCATATTCGTGAGTTGTCTGGTTGAGCTTTACAGGATGATCTGGACTCTATACCATGTCATTGAGTACGCAATATGCAAAGCCATGTGGTATCAATGTAGTAAGTCTTCCAAAAGAGTTCCTTATATATGTTGTATGCTCACAACTGTTGGAACAGGTGTCCTTGCATGCCATTTTTTTACATATTCCATCTTTGAGTTGCACAAATTCTCTTTGGATGAGACTGATGCGAGTTGTTGCTATTTTTATATCATCACAAAAATTATTGTTTGATGCCTTTTTTAATCTTTTAATTCTCTTCTTCATGTTTCAGGTTATATTTCCACTTAATAATATGTAAGAGGAAGATTAGAAATGATAAAAATTGAGGACAAGCAAAGAGGATTTGCACCTTCGAAGAGAAAAGAGGCCTGTTTAAGAAGGCCAAGAAAAATTTGGCCACTGGATTCTTGGAGTGGAAGTGGCTTGTAATTGGGTTCACGGTGGTTGGAAGACCATCTCTCCTTGGAAGTAGTTCGGTAGATGATATCTTGATAAATTGCTCAAAATCAACCCCTGCGAATTTACTAAGCAGAGAGAGAATTCATACTGTGATACCATCAAGAGAAAATCAAATGTCAGCTTATTAATAGCGAAGGTCGATAGGCAATGAGTTGATGGACTATGCTTCAGCCCTTACAATGTTGAAAGACACGCCAGTGCAGACATCGCAGATATCTCCCAGAAGACAATCATGAGGAATGATCATTAATTTGATAAAGATGCTTCCTTACATATTCGTTTAGGAGGGTACAATAAAGTTATTATTGTAACAATGCTCTCTTTAGCAGAAGTCCAACTCAAAAATGAGAATGATATCACTCATTGATAACTTCTAGTACGGCGACAAAATTCTGGTAGATTCTTCTTGCCATGTGTGTCACCCGGCTGTGGCACTGATCTAATTTTCAGCTGGATGACTATCTGTTCTCATTCTAATCAACGATCCGACTTTCTTCATACCATCCTTAGAGATGATGAACTTGATGATGATTTTGGAATGAGATTGCTTTCCACTTCCATAAGTCATCACTACACAACCGCTTTTGCAGAGTAACTTTACAGGAAGAGAACAATTCAAGGGGGTGGTTTTCCTTTTATCAATGCTGATCACATGGCAGATTAAATGCGAGAGAAATATGTTACGACTCATATTTAGAGGAAACAATGGCTGATTATGAGACAAGAATTATGCCAGTGTGAAAATGTACTAACTTAAATTTAGAGAAATCTATCTAAACGGTTCCAACCAACTTGGTTACTAAGGATTGCCCAGATGGAAGCATCTTTTTGTTACTTGTCTTCTCTAAATAATCAGCAAGCTTTATGGTGAAATGTTTCTACTCCAAGTTCCTCTTCTCTTTGTGCGGGAAATTTTGAATATTCGGATTGGTTGCTGGATGATTGGAAGCAGAGTTAGCTTTTCTTACTCAGAGAACCCCATATTAAGCAAAGAGGCTTATTATAGTGATGTTTTTTTATTTGTTTTGAGTAGTTTTTGATTTGTTACAGTTCCTTAAATTTTACTTTTGATAAACAGTGGATCAACAGTCTTTAGCAGTCATTTGTTTTATCACTGTAAATTGCATCTAATTTTGCATATCTCGTTTGTAAACAGCAAATGTAATATTTTAATGCTAATTTGAAAAGAAATCATTAAGGGGGTGCAATTTGAGTTACTTTATTATGTATTACTGTTATTGTTTGTTTTTGTGGATTGTGTTCTTTTTTAATTATCAGCTTGGCTTTGCTATTTGTGTTGCTTACTTACACGATTCTCGTTGTTATTATTGGAAGTGGTGGTGGTGTTAGAATTATTGAATCGGTTAGCAGAATTAAAATTTTTTCATGTTCTTATGTTGGCTTATTGAAAGGATGTGGTGACCTGTGCTACCGTAATATCAAGTTTGGTCTGAAAAAATTCCAAAATATATGTCGGATAATATGTTAATCATATTTTCTTCAATGAATAGAACTTTCCAATTCCATAGAATGAGGCCCACATTAATTTGATCTGAAGTGTCAGTTCAATTCTCCCTCTACGATTTAGTAAACTCTTAATTTTTTTTTTAAATGTGTAAATCACAAATTAAAGTCATACTTTCTTAATAAAAATAAAACTTTCCTTACTGTCGGACTGATATCTCATGGAGCAAATGTCATTAACACAATCTTTTGCATTGTTAAGTCGTATTCATTAATCAAATGTCTTGATGTGGGACCAACTTCTTTGAGTGAGACTTGATAATATCTCATACCATTGCGAGTGGCTTATATTTTGAGCTGCCTGGATTTTCTTTTGGTGAAGCAATTGTGTGGACTTTCATTCCTTCAAACTTAAGATTCTTAAGTGAAAGCTATAATTCAAAACAAATGTGAAAACACTTATTCATAAAGCTGTACTCCTTATTTGTAAAGGAGCAATTGGTTTTCAATTGCTCTGCATCTTACTGTGGAAGTAGGGCACAATTGCCCACCTAATAATAAAATATGTTGTTTTGTCTTCTTGTTTTAGTGTTTATTCCGTGCATGTTATAGTTACTACTTTAACAGTCATTTAACAAATTATTATTTGGAGATTTCTAGCAGGTGACCGATTTGAAATTTTCAAGCAAACCAAATGCTCCATGTGAATGCAACCAAATTCAACAAAGATCAAAACGCACAATAAAAAGGTAGGGCGAAGAAAACATCACAACATCATAAGATTCAAGACGCATAGATATACGTTTTTCAGCCCAATATGCGGCCCTACATCTCCTGGGAGAACATGAAATGGGAGAACATGGTTTTCCTTACCCTTCAACGGAGATTACGAGCTTCAATGTGAAGTGTTTCACTTTCGAAAGAACCCTATATACAAAAACAAGCTCTGTTACAAAAGCTTCTCTGTTTTTCGTTTCTCTGTCTTCTTCTTTAAGAAAGCCCCTCTCTTGTTTTTCTTTCTTCCGCGATATCTCTACAGTGGAATCCCCTTTCTTTTTTCCTATTATGGATCAAAGAACCATGGAATGTGAATTTGGAAAACTGCTTCGAGGTTCTACCACGCTAACAGTCATCCACATTTACTGAGAGTGGGAAGATAATCCGAAGTGAGTGTACATGGCACGTTGAGGTTGCGAAAGCTGGTTGCTTAGGTGAAGCAGAGTTGTAGTTTCATTTCCTAGCCATGAAAACAATAGAAATGACATATTTGGCTGATCAGTCTGGGTCTTCTTGACACGCACAGGAGGCCTATTGTGAATGCATTTCATCACTTTCTTGCAACTAAACAATCTCCATTAAAGGGTCAATTAGGTCCATTCCTCTGTTCTCTATCCACAATTGCCATGCCTAAACATTGCAAATTCATCTTATCATTAAGTAATCTGCAAAACATTAGTAAATATCATCGAAGGTAGCAAAGAATAAACCAAGGTATAGGATACTACCATATCCAAGAAGGTTGATAAGAGTACTTGTAGGCTAATAAAAATCCAGTGTTCTTTTTACCACTTACAACTTCTAAGACTAACACTCCAAAGCTATAAACATCAGACTTCTCCGAGAAAAAACCCATCATAGCATACTCGGGCGACATATAGCCACTGTAGTCATTGTAACACAGATAAAATAAAGTTAAGAAATTCAGAAAACAATGTGTTTGTTAGTGTATTCGTAATTGAAAATATTGTGTTTGTTGTAAATAGTACTTTAATTACTTACTATGTGCCCATCACTTTATTTGTATTTGCTTCAGTTTGTTTTCCATCGAAAATCCTTGCCAAGCCGAAGTCAGAATCTTAGCGTTCATGGAACCATCCAAAGAATGTTTGCTAGCTTTTAAGTCTCGATGAATGACTCTCATATCTTGAGATAATGATGCAGATAGTGCAACCCTTGTGCAACTCCTTGAACAATGTGGAAGCGTTCATCCAATCCAGTAGCGTTCGTTGAGTAGCAATCTGATATATTTTTGATTAGAAAAGTTTTAACTAGGAAGATCAAGTTCATCAAGTATAAAATCCTAAATCCTTTTATCATTTCGAAAATAAAATTTAGACAAAGTTAGAACTATTAGTCATACCATGGTGAATAAAACTAGTATAAGCTGCTCCTCTCTCTCTCTCTCTCTCTATATATATATATATATATATAAACCATACTTGGTGAACAAATGGACGAACTGTGCAAAATTTTGGTTTGTGGAACTAAAGAAATGAAACATACGAATAGAAAATTTATCTAAACTTTTGTTGGGCATGAACTATAGATCAAGATTTTCTCCTCTCCTTGGATGCACCAGCCCAAAAGCCTAACAAGATTTTTGTGTCGTAGTTTTTGCAATCAGCTTGCACTTCATTCTTGAACTCCTGTTGACCTTGACAGAGTTTTTAGACAGTCTTTTTACAGCTATTTCCAAGCCTGGGACGAGTTCCCTACAAGTCAATAAACTGAAATTATGTTTCTTTAATATGAGAAAAGCGTTCTATAACTCTCTAACGAAAAAAAGTTAATTTCGCTTTTTTCATATATTTATTTATAATTTGAAAATGAAGTTCTCTCGTGTAACTCATCGGTTAGAGCTCACATTACCTGGTAAATTCTGCTCCAAGCCACCCTCTCCAAGCTTATTGTCTCAGAGAAATTGTTTGTAGCTGCTTCTATACTATCAAAAAGTAAACATGCGCTAGCTCTATATTTATTCTGAAATCGAGGCACTGCAAGCATGAAGAAGCTGAAGTGCCAACATTTCTTCGTTTCTGCCTGTTGTGCAAATCAATAATTTTTGTTGTGAATGAAACTACGCATGACTCATACAGTAATTGTCAAAAAACATTTCTAAGAACGGACACAAGATACATCTACTTAAGAAAAACTAACTAACCATGAATGTTGTGTTGGTGATTTAAGAAACAGAGAACGGTAGGTTAAAATTATGCTGTGAAACTATAAGCCCCTGTTTTTTCTGACTCAGGTTGGATTAGATCAAGTCTCAGTCTTTTTCTGAGCAATAGAAGTATTGGAAAGGTTATATAAATCCAAAAAATATGAAAAACCATTTATTTGTCTTATGTTGAAACAATATTGGGTTGATACAGAAGTGGCTTCACTTGAAACCATGCCTAAGTGGTTTATCAGGCAGTACTAGAACAATGTGGCTCAAACGCTAGAAATAATCATTTATCACCGACTACATATAGGAGAGAGATGGCTTCCTTGATGATGATGATGAAAGAATGAATGAATGAATCAAGCCAAGTTAGGTGTATGAGTGGTTTATGAGTTGAAACATGGGTCACACCATCTACATCACAAATACATATGCATGAATCAGCCAGATTATGGGAGTGACATAATCATCCAAATTTCTACTTCTATAGGACAAAACACTAGATTATCCAGATTGCAGGCCTTTCCAGGATTAAGATGTTTAAATTAGCTTCAATCAACGAATGTTCTTTTGTTTATAACAATGTACTAAGGAAATTGCATTACCCTGTTTTGTGTGTCTCTTCCACAAAAAGGTAGCCCACACTGCATATGATAAGCATCCCAGTAGTAACCAAAAGGTAGTACGATTGGTAAACACACGTCTCTTCTTCATTGAACTGCCAGTTGCATCTTCAACTGCATAGAGAAGGGGAATAAGACACTTTTAATTTAGCGTGCCGCCTACTATCTTTAATGAAAAAGTAGATTTCGATACCATATCAATGTGAATTGTGAAGAGGAAAATAATCCATATAGGAGACAAATTGCAGGAATTTCATCTTAGAGAATGCTATTGTCATCTCAGATGTTCCAAGTTCAATGATTCTGACTAGAATACTATGATTGAATCCAGATCATTTACAACTATGGATAGATTGACATTAAAAAAGAAACGAAAAAAGCATAAGAGACGACTCTTCCTAGATTTAAGCCCCAACTTAAGTAGTTCCTCTACGAATTAGTTATAAAAGCTAGAATTGGTTATGGCCTAAAGCAAATGTTAGTCTGCTGATTATCACGGATCAAGTGGTTCCCATCGCCTTAAGGAAAACATGACCACTCATACTATGAGAATTTACATGTTTGTTTGATATTATGGTACAGTGGATGGGTTACTGCAGTTTTCTTGTTGTAGATACGTTTACCATGGAATATGTAAACCACTGACTGTGTTGATCTAGGCAGTGTCAATCTCGGGTAAGCTTCATGCACTTAAAATTGTTCAATCAAGAGAGCAAAACCCATTATATAGCCCTCCAGCATCGGATTCTCCACATCATGACGAGATTTAAGACTCTTAGTTCTACCAAAAGCGAGGCTAAAACAAAGACCTGATCAAGGTACTTCGTTTCTAAAAAATGTAACAGTAGAGAGTTAGACGTGTATAAAGTTCAGTGGTATTAACATAACACAACACATGTATAACAAATATTACAGATCTCAAAATTTGCGGCCATATGTAATTGATTGGATAGATTTTGGAGTACATATCAGTCATGATAGCTCTCTCAAACTAAAGCCTTGGATAACGAGAGAATTGGCCTGTACTATGATTCAGGCAGAGCAAAATTTGTTATTTCCAATGCAAAGAACTGCTATGTCCAAAATTACAAAGCAGGATTATCGCTTCTTCAAGAAGTTCCCTCTCTACAACAAATTGGTCTTGCACATGGCTCACTTCACTTCAATAGGAGTCGGAGCCATCACTAAGAAGACCAGCTAGTGAAGAATCTCTAGCCTCATACTCAGAGGGTGACACACTCACTCATTCATTAATAGTAAATGTGTTAATAGAAATAATGATCAATCAAGCTGAAAGCTACATCAAACATACCCAGTTCAGAGGCTGCAAGACGAATGTTGAGATCCATTTCAGCATCAGAATAAGTCTCTACGAGATCAATCAATTCTCCAACCCAAATCAGACATTTCCAAGTTGCCCAGTCGCTGATATTCTTATAGGAATAAGCTGTGCAAGAACAATTTCTTAGGCACTCAGATGCACAGGCTTCAACACTGATATTTCCTAGCGAGATCGAACGGTCAGGCAGTTTCATCCTCTTCAGCGTGTGAAATCCATCTCGCTTTACACAGTCAAAGCTCACTTGCCTAACACAACCACCTGACCAATTCCCCATCTCCCACTCTTTCTGAAACTGGGGTCGAAATCCTTTCAAACACTTGCATACAGTAGGCAAACTGGTTTGGTCACAACTGCCATATGGACCACACCAACCATAAAAACTGCAGTTGTTGTTACCATGTGAAGAGCCCAACAAGATCCACTTCTGAGAATTCTCAACCCATGATAGCACCTCAATTTTCCCAGTCGGGGTTAACTCGGCCCTAATCATGAATGAATTTTCTGAGGTGGTTAACAAGTAAGAAATATCCTCCTTGGTCTCAATTATAGTGCGGAAGCCCACATAGCTCTGGGAAGATTGGACCACTCCTGAAGACACCACTTGTTGCCATACGTCTCCTCTCCAGTATGGTTTAGATCCTCTCCACACGACCAGTTGGCGGGGCGTTTGAGGATCAATGCCTACAGAGAACTCTCCCGGAGTTGGATCATCCACATCTTTCCATGACAAGACTCTAATGATCTGTCCAGACTTAAGGTTTAATGAAAGTTTCATTCCAGGAATAAATGAACCTACAGGATTTTCGAAGCTCTACCACATGAATGCCATATTCGTCGTCTTTTTCAAAACAAGATTTCCATTATCCAACAGCACTGCAGTTGTGCTATTTCTATCAATAACAGATAAATTCGAAGACCAAAGAACACTCTTCCTTCCATCCAAGAGTTTGAGATTTCCATCCTCAGAAAGTGTGAGGAATCCTATTGAATCGGTAAGTGGGTTTTCTCTATTGGCAACCCATACAACTGTCTGCTCTTTGATTTTGCTGTACCATATCCCAACATAGCGACTTGTCGAGTTGCCAGGAGTGAAGAAGCCCAATGCAAAGCTCCCTCCGTCAGAGGTTATTGTCTGTGTAACATTAAGCATTTCGCCAGGTCGTAACTTATTATCCCCAGTGCAAGATAGAAGGGGAGAATACAGTAGAAGGAGAAGTGAAGTTGAAAGCAGGTCTCTCATCATTGAAGTACTTCAAGTTCTTATTCTTTCCCTAAACTCTCTCTAGTCTCTGGATTCCTTTGCTGCATGTATTGCATATTCTTACATGGTATGGGAGGTTGGTACGGCTCAACTAAGAATGCCAACAGCAACAAAAAGAGCAGTGAAGTTAAGAGGAGATAATCCCTTTATCAAAGTCCTACAACTTCTTGTTCTAGTCCTCTCTATTCCTTTGTTGTATGTATGTTCATACCTGGCATGGGAGGGTGTAATACGGGTTGAATTGCCAAAGCCAACAACAGTATCATATATTAGAAAATTTCCCAACTAACACATGAGCACACACCCACAAGAGAACGCTCATAAATAATAGGAATGATGAACTCCAATGTGTACTATAACTCTGGTACAATGGATGTTATTGGGGCCTACTTCATCCACTTGCTTGTAAGGTGAATCCCACTCATACACCCACTGACTATATAGTATTCATCTAAAAAGAGAAATGAAGAACTCCAATTTGTTTAAAAAAATTTGTGGTACAAGTGCATGTTGTGGGGTGAATGGTTCAATCGAAATGACATTATTAAGTCCATGCAAATCGGATGGTTCTAGCCATTTATTTTTGGAGGCCTTCTTTGGAGTGGTTGTGATAATCAAATTAAGGTGATGATGGAACCATTCTAATCCAATGGTGCCACAATCTTCAAAAGTGGGCCCACAAATGGTTAATGCAACTTGTTCAACTTTGACCATGCCTCCACAGCTGATGGAATATTGTTGGAATGGAGGAGATACAAAAGCATTGTCGGCACTTGGTAAAAATTAACTAAAACAAGTGGAACGTAGATGGAACGAGTTTTTCTCTTTCTCAATGTTGTAGAGAAGATAGAATAATCCCAAATAGATAGTGCTAAGCTAACGAACAATGAGAACATGGATGGCTTCTTGTTGCCATGTGGGATAAAAGTAGGCAGATATCCTTTCTTATTCAACATGCCGCCCACTTAGATTGATCTTACGCCTAACATTGTGTGCATCATCAGAAGAAGAGTGAAAAAAAAAAAAAAAAAAAAAAATCAACCAAGTGTTATCATCATCGTCATTATCATCGCCATAGGGTTGGTCGAACTGTGTTGAGGTTGGCTACAAAAATTTTGTTTTTCTATTTGGATCTATCTTGGATCAAATCCTTGGATAGGTCACACTTGTTTAGATCCAACTTTACTATTTTAATTTATGTCCTTTTTGGTGTACCCATTTTTCTTGACAGGCCATCAACTTGCATGGAATGACAAAATCAATCACATGTACAATCTACTTTGGGGAATATCTAGACCCTACCCCCTCAATTGCGCCTAGACTTGATGTTTTGGTAATGGTTCAATGTGATCCTAAATGCTAATCAATGGATTGTGTTAGTCATGGGACAAGGAAATTTTCCTTGAGGGAGCCACTACGTAAATGAAAATTCTTTCTCCATCTGGAAGAAAGATTAAGTTGTATTAATTTTTTTGAATAATATGGCCACCCCCAACCGCTCAATTCTACTCCCGGAATGAGTCATATTCATGGATTTAAATCATTGGCTTCCTTGATTCGCTCTATATGATTATCAGACTAGAATGATTTTGTCCTCAACCCTTATTTATCCTTCACAGTTTTACACTCACTGCCATTGGTGGTTGTTGCAAGTGGGCTAGAGAATAGGACCGCACTTTATTACCTTATGATCAGCTAAGATTACAACTAACAAGGTTTGGGGTGAAAGTAGGGAGGTAAATGGGTCACCAATTCTCCGATTATCCGGAGGTTCCGACCCGTTAAAAATCGGGTCTGGGTCCTTATTTAGGCTCCGATAAGTAAAGGGATCCGGGTCCGATTCCACCTTAGTTTGGACCCGTGGACCCGAGACCCAACATATTACCTCAATTTTCGAAAATTTATCTTATAAACCATTTTTTTTTAATATCATTCTCTACCTAGACCTGGACCCGGATCTAGACCCGTCCCATATATGGTTCTGGTTCCAAATCTGGTTCCACCTTCTCCTTAACGGTTCCGGTTCCGGGTCCACCATAGACCTGGAACCGGAATCAACCTGTTTACAACCCTAGGTGAAAGGGAGAAGCAATGAGATAAACTATTCGGTAGTTCATTCACAAAAAAACTGAGATTTCTCAAAAATACTAGAAGGAAAAATGTAATTGCATTTGACCCGGGAACCTATCCAAATCCAAAAGCCATCCAATAAACATCTGAATTAAAAAGCAAAAAACGAAGTACGCATTCGGATTTCAATGAAATGGGGGCAGAAATGGCAAAATAACATAATTTTCATTATGCACTTGTTGTTTCTCATGGGGGTGGGCATATTCACCAAGCCGTATAATTCATGATATATTATACCATAACTTTCAATTAGTAAGGTTATAAATGAGCTGATCTAAGTCAAGTTTAACACAGCTTACCCTTGGATTAAAATTAAACAGGCCAATGAAACTTAAGTAAAGCTGAGCTTAGCTGAACTTGATCTTGGCTTGAATATGGACAAGTAAGCTCCAGCTTTACAGGACTCAAACCAAATGTATACTAATCTTGAGTTCAAGTCAACCTTACTAAGATTTTATATATTTTATAGTATTATATATAGTAAAGCAATGCTCTTTTCGCGGGGGAACGACACGTTGCGGCAGGGGGCTTCCTGGGAGGATGACACATGACGCATCCTCAGACTTTTGCAATGCTACATTCCGGAATTGCCCTTCTAATTTAATCTCATCACCTAAAATATCTCAATGCAAATCTAAGATATTCTTGAAATAAGATACTTACCCATTCCCTGAAATATAACATAAAATAATAACTTCTTTATAGTTACCTTCAAAGGGCCCCACGTTTATCAACGTAACCAAAAAAAGAATAAAGGCTCTTTGGAAGCCATTGTGTATTAATATTTTTTTTATTCAATATTTGGTACGGTTAATCCATGGGGACCATTGTGGAAGCCAGTTATTTTAAAATCCACACTTAATATATAATCATTTATATTTACTAATTTAACCAAATAAATCTATGAGTACCATTATGAAATCCAAGTCTTCTTTATTTCCAAACTCATAATTTATGGAGGGCACCTTTTTTTTATAACAATACACGAAAAGCTTTTCTGATATTAGAGTGGATGCCACTTTCATACGCTGTATTCTGCTACTTTTTTCTCCTTATTTTCCTTTCACTATTCAGTAAGATTAATTTGAGCGGCCCATTATCGATATTTTTCCCCTAATTTTTCATTAGATATTTGGTAGGATTAATTAATCTGTGGAGCCCATTGTGGAAGTTAATTAGTTCCAAAATCCACATTTAATTTTGAAATCGCACTCAATTTATGTCTAAGCACAAATATAATCAAATTAATTTCGTAAAGTCTTTACTATTTATTTGATCTTTCCCTAAATATTTCCACCTACCTAAAGTTTCACTAATAAGTTTCCATCTTTATTATGAATTATATATTAATATTCATTTATAATTTATTTAAATATTTAGATATATTTCTAATAATTTCTTAACATCTTCCATGTGAGTTAACCATAGTCGGGCGCCGCACTTCTGAGAGCTATATCAGCGTCATGACCATCCAATCCAAGTGGTTGGATATGCATGCAGTTTGATGGATGGATGGAGGATGAGTTGATGGAGATCTTGAAAGGTCCATGCCATAGTTATTAATTTCGTTTCGTTTCGGCCGAAATGACAGAAATTTTTCGTTTCGGTCAAGTGGCCAAACTTTTTTGGTTAATCTCGGTCGAAATGTGACTTTTCGGCCGAAATGAAATTTTACATAATTAATTTTTTTACTTTTTTTACACATATATTTTGTATTTCTTATATTTTCACAAAATATAATTCCAAAAAAACTACTATAATGGATTAAATCTATATTTATTACTTTTTATTTTTTTACTTATATATGTATATATATTATGTTATATTTTCTCCGAAATGTAATTCCGAAAAGTTTCGCCAAAATCCCAAATCGGCCGAAACTTTTCATTTTGCAGGCCAGAACGAAATGAGGTCCGAAACGATATTAACTACTATGGTCCATGCACATGTGATTGAATCGATGGATGGTGGATAACTTGATGAAGATCTTGAAGGGTTGAAATACTTTAAGCCCAAGATAGTCCTCAACTTTGCACAGTTATCTAGAGTATTCTTCTAAATTACAAAAATAGTTGCAGCAGTTTATAGAGTTCTGGAAGATTGCAAATAAGCATGAGTATAGAATTATGATTATGTTAGAAAAGAGAGAGACTAAGAGAAAGAGGATTAGAGGGAGAAGAGAGAGCTTTTTTGTTATCTCATTATCTATGTGTACAATACAAAGGTAGAGAGGGCCTATTTATAGGCAAAGTAACCCCACAAGAGAAGAACCCTAATTCTAACTCTAACTCATCTTAAGTGGGCACTCACCCAAGATCCATATCTTATAATACTCCCCTTGGATGACCACCATTAAATGACAGTTGCCTCATGAAAAACCTTGCTAAAGAAAACCCAGTGAGAAAAAAACCAAAGTGAAGGGAAAAAGAGTACAACATTCTTCAAGATCATTGAACTGGTGTTGGACGTGCATAATGCTGCCTCGTTAAAACCTTAACTAAGAAAACTCAGTGGGCTAAAACCTAGGAAAGAAAAAAGAGTATAGCACACAAATGTCCTGGGTAGCACACTTTAGGATGCTCCCTAATAAATCACTCCCTCTGATGATAGCAACAATTCACATAGTTTGATGATGAACTCTACGCATGCCAATCTCATATACAAACTTCTGGAATATTGATTTTGGCAAAGATTTGGTAAACAAGTCAACCAGATTTGTACTCAAACGAACTTACTTGACTTTAATTTCATTGTTCTTCTGAAGTTCATGAGTGAAGAAGAACTTCGGTGCTATATGTTTAGTCTTGTCTCCTTTAAAGAAACCTTCTTGAATCTATCTTATGCATGCTTCATTATCTTCATAGATAATATTTGGGATACATGTAATAGAAGGTAATTGACAAGAATTACGAACATGCTGAATCAAAAATTAGCCATACACATTTCCTACTGGCTTCATAAAGGGCCAAAATCTCAGCATGGTTGGAGGAAGTAGCTATCGAAAAGTCTGTTTAGTAGAACGCCAAGAAATGACGGCATTACAATTTATAAACACATAATTTGTCTGTGATCGACCTTTATGAGGATCAAAGAGATAATCTAAATCTGCAAATCCTACAAAATTGGAATATTTATGATCGTAAGAATAAAATATTCCTAAATCAGTTGTTCCACGCAGATATCGTTGGATGTGTTTAATACGAATCTAGTGCCTTTGAGTTGGTGCGGAGCTATATCGGGCAAGTAGATTCATAGAAAATGCAATATCTGGTTTAGTGCATTGTGCCAAGTACATCAAGGCTCCAATAGCACTTAAGTATGGTACTTCGGGGCCCAATACCTTTTCATTTTCCTTAATGGGATGGTATGGATCTTTCTTTATAACAAGAGACCGGACAACCATGGGGATACTTAAAGGGTGTGCCTTGTCCATACCAAATCATTTTAAAACCTTTTCGGTATAATTAGATTGATGGACCAACATCACATTAGAATTTCTTTCGATTTGCAATCCGAGACAGAATCTTGTTTTTCCAAGGTCTTTCATTTCAAATTCTTTCTTTAAATAATGAGCAGTTTCTTCGAGCTCTTCTGGAGTTCCTATCAAATTTATATCATCCACATAAACTGCTAATAATGCAAATCCCTTCAAGAATTTCTTTATAAATAGATACGGGCAAATGAGATCGTTTTCATACCCCCTTTTAGACAAGTATTCACTAAGACGATTGTACCACAATCTTCCGGATTGTTTCAAGCCGTATAATCAGAGAAGTGAGCCATCAATTTAATTATTTGAGTTAATATGTGGGCAAATGATATGTTCCTAGTTGAAAGTAGGCAAACATCTGACCAACGGGTAAAGACATCGATCAAAACCCATAAAATACTTAAAAAGTCCACTAGGGGGATTGATAGGTCCACAAATATCACATTGTATCTTTTGTAGAAAGGATGGGGATTCGGATACAACTTTAGTAAGAGAGGGTCGGGTGATCAATTTCCCTTATGAACATGGGGTACATAAGTACCCACTACGTATGAATAGATGGGTACCATTAGGTAACATCATATGGGCTATTCTGAAGCCTTCAATTATCTGACACAGGTCCAGTTATGGTGAATACCTTTCGTGGAATGAACATCAATTCTGAGAAAATTTTCTGATTTTTCAGAATGGTGTGTGTTGTGGCACTATCTACCAAACAGAGATTATCCTCAGTTCCATGATCCATACCTTAAACAAAAATAATAAAACATTATAACTATTGCAATCACATGATTAAAATTGAAATAATTAAAAAAATTCACCATAAATTAGGACATTAATGAAGTTTTATCAAAACAGAAAAGTCTAAGAAACATGCATCTCAAATGAACTTTAAAAAAAAAAAAAATAAGTTTATGATGCTCAAAGAATCATGGGTCTTCTAGACCATGCTAGGGGGTGCCCCCAAAAGATTATTAAATGCCGCATTTTTCAGATGTTGGTTATCTTCATCCTCAAAGAAGTCACGAGTCTCCAAGTTTGTAATGTCAATTGGAGGGATCTTTGATGTCATTATATCCCAATTCTAGCCTTCTAGATCATTTGTCTCTGCTGAATGAATAGAGGCCTTGTATACTTTGCATTGTTCCACCACTTCCTTTGGTGCACGACAAGTGTGTGTCCAATGCCCACTTCTTCCACATCTGTGGCACGTGTTATCAGGACGGTAGGAAAGATTTGCAAGTGGATTTTGGTTGTTCTTATGCTGAGGGCCAGACCACTTATGGTGATTTTTGAATTTTGGTGGATGACCTTTAAAACCACCTTGCTTGGAGGAGTTATGTCGTCCACCTCTACTGGAGGATTTATGTCTGCCATTCCCCCTACCTCTGTCTCTGTTTGAGCTAAGACTGTCATTTGCTTTAGGAATTGCCAAAGATCCAGTTGGTCTAGAGTTATGATTTTTTTATCAATACTATGGAAATCTGTTCAGCGACTAGGAGACATGAGATAAGTTCTGAATATTTGGAGAAACGTCGCTCTTGATACTGCTGCTGTAGGAGCACATTCGAGGCATGAAAAGTGGATAACGTTTTCTTCAACATCTGCTCATCCGAAACCTTTTCACCACATAATCTTAATCTGGAAACAATATTGAATAGGGCATAGTTGTATTTAGATACTGTTTTATAATCCTGCAACCTCAGGTTTAACCATTCATTCTGGGCAGCTGGTAGTATGACCATCCTCTGGTGATCATATCTATCCTTCAAGGATTTTCATAGGCCTCCTGGGTCTTCCTCAGTAAGGTATTCATTTTTTAGATCGTCATGTATGTGATGACGCAAGAATATGAGGGCTAACGCATTTTCCTCTGGGGACATCTTGTTACCTTCCTTTATGGTCTCTCACAATTTCTTGGATTGCAAGTGGATTTTAGCATCCAGTTGTCAAGATAAGTAATTGTCCCCATTTATGTTAAGTGTTTTAAAGTCAAGTTTAGCCAGATTTGACATCGTGCAAGAACCGTAATAAGAAATATATATTAAGTTAACCGTGTGCGGATAATCAATAAAGCAAAAAGAAAATAAATAAATAAAAAAGAAATATTAACATCAGAAGTAATTAAGGAAGGAATTTAAAAGAAATTGGCCAAAGAAAAGTTAGAACATCATGTTCACAACTTTGAGAATCAGAACTGTTGGTTCTGTCAAGATTTTAGGCTTGATAACTTTGAAAATCAGAACTGCTGGTTCTGTCAAGACTTCAAGCTTGATTTAGAACTTCAGGTTCATGACACATGAGATTAGAACTGCAGGTTCTATCAAATGTTCAGGTAGAACTTCTGGTTCTAACAAATGATCAGAACTTCTGGTTTTTTCATATTTAATTTTATGGACGTATAATTTATTTGGATTTAAACAAAAAAACTCTAGGTTTTGATTTATGGATATGAATCTACAGGTTCATATTAGTATTCCAACTTCTAGGACTGCTGGTCCATAGATTGATGAACTTCAAGTTCAGTTTTTAGAACTTCTAGTTCTATTTTGTGATCCATTTTATAGTATTGATCAATTTAAATTAAATTAAAAAATAAATCATGCAAGAAGATGACCAGTAACTAAACACTATAATTACTGTAAGTAAGTATCATAAAATAATTTTATGCATTCTAATAGATTGGATTTAAACTATAGTTTAGACATCACTTACAGTATATGAAGAAAAATATTATCCTTTTCTGAAATCCGTGCTGGGACGAACTCTGCGATGGAAATCCACATTGGGAAGGAATTTGCACAGGGAACCAGCGATGAAAATCCCACGCTGGGAAGGAATCTGAGATGGAAATCCGTGCTGGAAAGGAATCTGCGTAGGGAATCTGCGATGGAAATCTGCGCTGGGAATTGGATTTTGTGATGGAAATCTGCGTTGGGAAGGACTTCGCTGTGAAAATCCGTGCAGGGAAGGATTTCTCTTCTCTTTGGGTAGGAAGGGTGGGTTTTCTTCCTTCTCTTAGAACTTTTATGTTGATCATAACGTGTTAGAAAAGAAAGAGACTAAGAGAAAGAGGATTAGAGGGAGAAGAGAGAGCTTTTCTATTATTTCATTATCTATGTGTACGTACAATACAAATGTAGAGAGGCCTATTTATAGGCAAAGTAACTCCAGAAGAGAGGAACCTAATTCTAACCCTTACTCGTCTCAAGTGGGCATCCACCCAAGATCGATATCTTATAACCGATTAAGAGTTTTACGAAGTTTCTAAAATAGGTCCATTCGTTGGGAGGTAGGCTCCCCAATCAGATTCGAGTGGCATTACGTGGACCAAGGAAATATACGCTCAACAAGACCAACCAATTAATTTAAAGTTTCAAACCCATATAAGCAGAATCTCAAATATCAGGCTGCCAATTAGTGAGGAAACTGTGGTGTGGGTACTAACTCTTCTTCAACTCCCCTAAAATTCCTCCCATTCAATTTTAAACTTTCGTTTAATAAATTTGTAATTTAGAGTCAACCAACGAATTGATTTAAATTCCTAAATCTTCTTCGTCAATCAATCTTTGAGATCAATAACATAATTTTTCATATGCTTGTGTTTATACTCCCACCGTTCCAATACACAACTAGAGATCAAGACATGATCCTTCGTGTTGTGCAAAATCTTCCTGCACTCGATCCTCAAGGTGATCTTAGGGAGCACAGCGGCCATGAAGTGGCATATAGGCAGTGCTGCCACCTGCACTAAAATCTGGATGGTCATGAGGGGCTCAGTGCGACAGGCAAAAACTAGTTGAGGAAAGAGAGGAGTGCGCATGATATCGGCCCTAAGAACCACATGCTAAACGTCCACACGAGAAGGCTTGGGTCGTCCAAGTTTGTAGCGGCGAGTTAACACTGTGAATAACAAAACTCCCCCATTAGAATACTTACTTGGATACTCAATCATAGCCATAACATCTAATAGTTTTCACCTAATTTTAAGTTTGGAATAAAACCAATTTCTTTTTCCAAATTTTCTCTCATGATCCCATTAGTGTGAGCTTAGTAATTTTATTTTCTACTTCTGACATCAAACAATGTGACAATTATTAAACAAGTGGAAATTTGAAACTTAGTGTAATTTTTTTTATTTTTTATTTTTTTGTACTTTGAAATGAATGTGTGTTTTTCTTCTCATTGATACAGTATAATTGATGCATGGATATATGCATGGATATATGCTTTAGATAGTCATTTACATTTCATTTAAATGAAATAAATACTACTCATTAAAATTTTAATAACTCTTTAAAAAAAGGCTCACGTTGGGCGTGGGACCTCAAACGCTAGTATTATATATATTAAAGCAAAGGGAGAGGTGGGCTGTGGGGGTGCCACCTCAGCCCTAAAAATTCTCTCATTTCAGAGAAATACAAAAGAAAAAAAACTTCATCAAAGGTAAAGGTGCAATGCGCGGCAAAGGAAATTTACTTGAAGCACAATGAGACGTAGTGGTGGTCATGGGTTGGGCCAGCCCAAGCCTAGCCCGTGTAGGGAATGCTTGTAATTTAATTAAATTAGTCCAAACAATTGTCCGGTTGCCCACAAAATTGATAAAAAAAAAGCCTAGTGCTGCCCAGCCCGATTGATTAAATGGGTGGATTCGGGCTTAACATTTATGGCTCGTTTCAGGCTTTGGCCAAGCTTGGGCTAGTGTTTCTAAAAGCTGTGTTGGGCCTGTATATGCCTTAGCCCAACCCAACCCAGACCATGAACACCCAATGAGACATGGCCTATAAATCATAAACCAACTTCTGGTGGGCCCCATTATACATGAATCTTAACCATCATCCAATCACAATGATCTAAAATTGGGGCAGATAAAAGTGAGTAAATTAAGAAGAAACATTCAGCATTTAAAATCTTGCCTCTCTAAGAGGAATCTTTGAGGCGAAAAGACAGATTTACATCAATACCCAAAGTAGCAAGCAAAAATCTGCAAAAATACAAAAAAATTGAATGAGGAAAATATAATTGTATATATTTAGGTGATATATCTACAAAAGAAATAAAAAAAAAAAAGAGTAAAAAAATATTAGAGGATGAAAAATAAAAAAAAAATCATTCTATTCATATAATTAGAAATAGAGTATTAATAAATAGAATATAAGGAAGGTAAATATCAAAAATTGCAAAAAGGTTCCAAAATCACCATTTTTTTGTTATCTCTCGTCTCCCTCTTTGAGATATTCAATGATCCCACCTTTGTTCTAGAAAAAAATTGGTTCTATTAAAGGACTTTCAGTAGGGCTAATTCATAAAAAAAGAAAATATATATATATATATATATCTTACTATATGGGCCCCAAAATAAAAACAATGGACTATTAAAGTCATGGAGTAACTAAAGAAAGTTATTTAAATCTACCAAAAGGGTTTAGGGCCATGTGTATGGATTCGACGGCAGGGCCCAATGATTAATTACCTTCCTCACTGATCCTTGGGCACATAGGAAAAATCGTATTAAAAAAAATTGATAATTGGGATGGATTTCTGGATTGAGGAGTCCTAACACTATAGGAAATAAAAGATGCCCAAATGAGGGATATTCAACTGAAAAAATGAAATTAAGATGAGATTGGAATGGGAAAAATTAAAATAAATCTTAGAAACAATGCAGTAGATAATTTTATGAGAAACCATCTTTATCTAAAAATCCTATAATATACTTTTTTTGTAGGTTAGATAGAATATTTTGAGATCAATGTGTAGATGTGTTGGACTCATAGTTATTAATTTCGTTTCGTTTTGGCAGAAATGGCCGAAAATTTTCATTTCGGTCAAGTGGCCAAAATTTTTTCGATTTGAATTTCGAGCAAACTCGGCCAAGATTCAAGATTTCGACTGAAATTCGTGATTTCGGCCGAAATGTGACTTTTTGGCCGAAATAAAATTTTACATTATTAATTTGTTTTTTTATACTTTTTTTACACATATATTTTGTATTTTTATATTTTCACAAAATATTATTCCAAAAGAACTACTATAATGGATTAATTCTATAGTTACTACTTTTTTTTTATTTTTTTACTTATATATGTATATATATTATGTTATATTTTTCCCGAAATGTAATTCCAAACAGTTTCGCCGAAATCCCAAATCGGCCAAAACTTTTCATTTTGCAGGCCAGAGCGAAATGAGGTCCGAAACGATATTAACAACTATGGTTGGACTCTTTATTTAGCTGGTGGGATAAAATTGAAAATTTTCTCTCAAATTCTTAAAATCTCTCCTTCAATTAAAATTAAAATAGAAATTGAGCTCCAATTTCTCAGTTAATTACGAAATCGGACTCCAAAAACAAAATCGAATCCTATCCCTATAATATGTAGTAATCGATGAAACGAACGAAGTATGCGCGCATGGATTTTTAGGACATTTTGTAATGATAGGTAGGTATGAAATTGCCTTCATATTCCCCTTCTATAGCTATTACTAAGTAACTAATAACCGCATTTTGTTTATATTTATAAATATAAATATATATTATATAAAAAAACAAAAGTAGCCCAACCCGGCCATCAAAGTATAGGGCTTATAAAAATTTAGGGAAATTCTATATGCACCCGCCTATTTTTCTGAGCCCACCCACATTCCTAAAAATACCCAAAAAACCTTCCTCTCCTCTCCTCTCTGTCTCACTCACAGCTGGCCCTCACCGCCTTAGCCCCAGCATGCCCTCTCCCTCTTTCTCCCTTTCTCCCTCTCTTCGCTCTACGCCCGCCCGCCCAATCTCCCTCTCCCCCTCTTTCTCTCCCTCTCTCTGCCTTTTGCCTGTCGGCCGTCGTCGTTGCCCTTGCCCGCCATCTCCCTCTTTCTCCCTTTCTCCCTCTACCTCCCTCTCCCCGCCCAGTCTCCCTCTCCCCCTCTTTCTCTCACGCTCTCTGCCTCTCGCCCCCCGTCGCAAGCCCCGCCCACCCTCTCCCTCTTTCTCCCCTCTTCCCCCATATCCCCGCCTGCCCTCCGCCCTCTCCATCTCCCCTCTCCCTCTTTCTCCCTTTCTCCTTCTGCCTCCCTTTCCCCGCCCGCTCCATCTCCCTCTCCCCCTCTTTCCCTCCTGCTCTCTGCCTCTCGCCCACCGCCCGTTGTTACAATTCCCACCCGCTCTCTCCCTCTTTCTCCCTTACTCCCTCCGCCTTTCCTCTCCCCCCACCCCTCCTCGCCTCCACCCTCTCCATCTCCCTCTCCCCCGCCTGACTCTCTCTCTCTCTCTCTCTTTCCCTCCCCTTCTCTCTGTTGCTCCCTCCCCTTCAGCAGCCCCGAGGGGATGGCGGGCTGAGGTTGCCAGAGGTCGCCGGAACAGAGAGAGGGAGAGAAGGAAGGAGAGGGAGAGGAATATTTTCGCCAAGTATAATTCTTTTAAAAAAAAGGTGGGTGTGCTCAGCAAATCATGTGGGTGAATATAGATTTTTCCAAAAAATTATCCAAGCCCGGCCTTAGGACTTTTTCTTAGAAACAAATGCCGTTTTAAGGGCTTCTTGATCGTCGGGTCGGGCCCATACTGTCTCATAGCAGCAGGCCTACTCCCAAACCTTACATCCAGCGGTCCGTATTTGTTATGATATTTAGAAAGGAAATTACTTAGTTGCCCTCCCTAAACTAATCGTTAATGCAAGCTGTCATTGGAGGGCAGTTTCGTCCAAACGAAAATTTTTAAAAACAAACGGCGTGGTCTCCGTCTCTCTCTATATATATATAGATTGTGAGTGACGGATATGACTTCTACATTCATGTAAGAAAGAAACAATCGCTGCATGATCTTGAGTTCTGAGGCAGCTCTTGCAAGAAAACATCAACTCCATTCTCATTTTGTAAGGTACAGGCATAAACCCTAGTTCTTATTTTTTTCTACTTCTAAGTCTAATTCTATATCTTTAGCTCCCTGTCTCTCTGTTGCAATCTATGACATTTTGAGTCAATGCAATTGCGTTAAGTTCTGGGATTCTTGGGGTTTATGGTTTGTGCAATTTCAAGACTTTTGTGACTCAGAATTTTCTTTTATATGGAATTCTGGCATTTGGGTTTCTCCAACTTGAAGTTTTAGACTTTAGAGTGTCTGCAACTTGAGATTTTGGGGAATTAGGGGGTTTCTTGGATTGTCTCTGTGCTGCAATTTCTTCAAGATATGGGACATTTGAGGTTCCTGTTATTTCTTGGTGAGAATTCTGGGGGAGTTTAGGGATTTTGGGGTTGGTGATTTAGGTTTTCTTTCTTATCTCTGTAGATTTATTTATGGCTTCTGCAATTCCAATTTTGGAGGAAAGTTTTCATCCAATTGTGGTTGTGGGTCGGGTGTGGTTGTGGTCGGGTTTTAAGAACCGTAGTTAGGTTGGGTAAGTGTTGATGGTTTCGACTCACAATGTGTTGGGTTGTTGAATAGGTATCTGTTGGGGCTTTTAATGGGTTCTAAGGCGGGTCTACACTTGCTAGAGGATTCGGGTTGGTTTACGCGCACCCTATTTATAATTTATTTATAAGAATTATTGTTGAAAAAACCCAAGCTGCTATTTTAATGAAATCTTTTGTTACCGTTTAAAAAATTGTTGTCTGCTTGTCAGGCCCAAGCCATGTCCATTTTCAACGTCCTAAATATATAGTTCTGTCTAGGGGCTTAAGCATATATAGGCTCAAGCACAACTCATTTGGAAATCCTAGAGAGTTGGGCATGGTAGAGGCCTAGAATAAAGTAGAAATCCAGGCCAATGCCATCTGGGTTCAGGTTGTCCCAACTATGAGAACATTTATGTATGAATAGGTAAACAGTTGAGGTAAAAAAATATATTGAAAGGAAGAAGGAAAGAAAATGATGCTGCTTGAACCTAACTGGAGTTAGAATAAGTCCAGAATTGCTGTGGCTCGGCACAACACAAGTTGGCTAGTTCCCTCATATATATTACCTGATGTGGGACTTCACCCTTTCTAAACTAAACCATGAACAACAAGTTCTTTTGTAAAATTTGTTGTGTAGACTTCCTCTTTTTACAGAATAAATAAGCCTTTCCAAGTTCCAACCTCATAAGAAACGGTTTTTCACTGGATAGCAGAAAATAATTAGTTACCTCTTATAGGAAAAAGGTTCAAAAATCAAATCTTGCCACTTTAGTATGGTAGATCCTAATAGCACAGTAGATAGTCAAGCCACTGAGTAAAAAACAACTCGGTGAATCGCCCGTGAGTTATAAGAGCTAAGCAGTTATAACTACTCATGTGACGGTCAGATAAGCTAGTTGAGTTAGTCAGTTTTAGTCATGACTTCTCTGTTGTTCACATTGCTAACGAATTCCAGTTTGTAACAGTTTAGGTTCTCCTTTAACTGATTCAGTTTCTCTAATGTGCATATCTATGTGAGAAGCTTCTGATGTAAGTTATTGGTCATGAATGAATGAAATGAGCTAAGGCTCAGATCTTCTTCTTCTCTGATCTCTCATCTTTTCTACTTTTTTGCTTATGTTTCAGACCCCAACTTCACTTTGATGGGCTTGAGTCCCACTGAATCTATAAACACATATTAGTTTTAACTAGGTTTTGAAGTAAATCGCATTTTATGAATGATAAATTTAACAATGATCGCTGCTTTGATCAAAATAAAGTTTCAGGATTTGCAATATCATTGCGGCTAGTGTTTAATATGATGATACTTTGGATTTAAAACAGGTGGGGTACAATATCATTAAATGGGAATGCCCAAAAAAGAAGAGGGCTTAGTTTGGAATGTATGATTTTTGAACCCGAACTGTGAATTGTGTAACCCAATCTATTGCTATCTGTTGAAAAAATAGACAAGAGAAAATCATCTGAATCCTTTTGATTTGGATGATATGAGTTGGTTGCTCATTTTCTTTAAAAAATGAACTTCAGTGAGGAGATATTTGATCTCTGTCCAAGGAAACGTTCCATGATCTAGATTTTCAGGACTCAGCTAATCTGCCTTATTTGCTCTTTTTTTTTATTAATTAAAGACAACTGGCCATTAATAGAAAGAGTGGAACTCAGGAAGCAGGCCCCAAATAGATGGAAACAATCTAGATTAGTTAATATAACCATGTCAAGATAATTAGATTGAATGGTTAGAATTAACTAGAATCAAACATAGAAAAACATGTTACATTGGTAGCTGAGTTAAAAATGCCTGCCCAAACTTTATGTTTATCTGCCAAATCTTTTGAAAATTAGTTTTGCATTATCCTAGCCAATTTTTTAGAATAAGTTCTGGATATTATTATCATGTTGTTCAGTTCTAGATGCATTGACTTGACTCATGTTGACATTGGACATGTTTATGGCTTCTTTTTCTATTAAGCAATAAGAAAAGTTCCAAACAGAGTACAGTGGTGTATGCTTTTTAATAGGTTTGTGAGAACCTAGGGTGATACATGCAGTGGAATAGACTACATTGACAAGTGTTTTTGCTATAAAATTATCGGAATACTTCCATTGAATTCGTTTGTGATATACTTGTGCAATGTGTGCAAGGCGTGAATTTATAAATATCAGCCTCATATTCGGGGAGTTGTCTGGTTGAGCTACAGGATGATCTGGACTCTATAACATGTCATTAGAGTACCAATATGCAAAGCCATGTGGTATCAATGTAGTAGTCTTCCAAAAAGAGTCCTTATATATGTTGTATGCTCACAACTGTTGGACAGGTGTCCTTGCATGCCATTTTTTTTAACATATTCATCTTTTGAGTTGCACAAATTCTCTTTTGATGAGACTGATGCGAGTTGTTGCTATTTTTATATCATCAAATTTATTGTTTGATGCCTTTTTTAATTCTTTTAATTCTCTTCTTCATGTTTCAGGTTATATTTCCACTTTAATAATATGGGTAAGAGGAAGATAGAAATGATAAAAATTGAGGACAAGCAAAAGAGATTTGTCACGCTTTCGAAGAGAAAAGAGGGCCTGTTTAAGAAGGCCAAAAAATTGGCACTGGATTTTGGAGTGGAAGTGGCTGTAATTGGGTTCACGGTTGGTGGAAGACCATTCTCCTTTGGAAGTAGTTCGGTAGATGATATCATTGATAAATATGCTCAAAATCAACCCCTGCAATTTACTAAGCAAGAGAGAATTCATACTGTGATACATCAAGAGAAATCAAATGTCAAGCTTATTAATAGCGAAGGGTCGATAGGCAATGAGTTGATGGACTATGCTTCAGCCCTTACAATGTTGAAAGACACGCCAGTGCAGACCATCGCAGATATCTCCCAGAAGAACAATCATGAGGATGATCATTCAATTGATAAGGATGCTTCCTTTACATATTCGGGTTTAGGAGGGTACAATAAAAGTTATTATTGTAACAATGCTCCTCCTTTAGCAGAAGTCCAACTCAAAAATGAGAATGATATCAACTCATTGATAACTTCTAGTACAGGCGACAAAATTCTGGTAGATTCTTCTTGCCATGTGTCACCCGGCTGTGGCACTGATCTATTTTCAGCTGATGACCTTATCTGTTCTCATTCTATCAACGATCCGACTTTTCTACCAGTTCTTAGAGATGATGAACTTGATGATGATTGTTGGAATGAGATTGCTTCCACTTCCATAAGTCATCACTACACAACCGCTTTGCAGAGTAACTTTACAGGAGAGACAATTCAAGGGGGTGGTTTTCCTTTTATCAATGCTGATCACATGGCAGATTTATGGCGAGAGAAATATGTTACTGACTCATATTTAGAGGAAACAATGGCTGATTATGAGACAGAATTATGCCCAGTGGAAAATGTTACTAACTTAAATTTAGAGAAATCTAAAAGGTTTCCAACCAATTTGGTTACTAAAGGATTGCCCCAGATGGAAGCATCTTTTTGTTACTTGTCTTCTCTAAATAATCAGCAAGCTTATGGTGAAATGATTTCTACTCCAAGTTCCTCTTCTCTTTGTGCGGGAAATTTTGAATATTCGGATTGGTTGCTGGATGGATTGGAAGCAGAGTTAGCTTTTCTTACTCAGAGAACCCCATATTAAGCAAAGAGGCTTATTATAGTGATGTTTTTTTATTTGTTTTGAGTAGTTTTTGATTTGTTACAGTTCCTTAAATTTTACTTTGATAAACAGTGGATCAACAGTCTTTAGCAGTCATTTGTTTTATCACTGTAAATTGCATCTAATTTTGCATATCTCGTTTGTAAACAGCAAATGTAATATTTTAATGCTAATTTGAAAAGAAAATCATTAAGTGGGTTGCATTTGAGTTACTTTATTATGTATTACTGTTATTGTTTGTTTTTGTGATTGTGTTCTTTTTTAATTATCAGGGCTTTGCTATTTGTGTTGCTTTACTTCACGATTCTCGTTGTTATTATTGGAAGTGGTGGTGGTGTTAGAATTATTGAATCGTTAGCAGAATTAAAAATTTTTCATGTTCTTATGTTGGCTTATTGGAAAGGATGTGGTGACCTGTGCTACCGTAATATCAAAGTTTGGTCTGGAAAAATTCCAAAATATATGTCGGATAATATGTTAATCATATTTTCTTCAATGAATAGAACTTTCCAATTTCCATAGAATGAGGCCCACATTAATTGGATCTGAAGTGTCAGTTCAATTCTCCCTCTACGATTTAGTAAACTCTTAATTTTTTTTTTAAATGTGTTAAATCACAAATTAGTCATACTTTCTTAATAAAATAAAAATTTCCTTACTGTCGGACTGATATCTCATGGATGCAAGATGTCATTAACACAATCTTTTGCATTGTTAATCGTATTCATTAATCATGTCTTGATGTGGGACCAACTTCTTTTGGAGTGAGACTTTGATATATCTCATACATTGCGAGGGCTTAATATTTTGAGCTGCCTGGATTTTCTTTTGGTGAGCACATTGTGGACTTTCATTCCTTCAACTTAAGATTTCTAAGTGAAAGCTATAATTCAAAACAAATGTGAAACACTTATTCCATAAAGCTGTAACTCTTATTTGTCAAAGGAAGCAATTGGTTTCAATTGCTCTCATCTTACTGTGGAAGTAGGCACATTGCCCACCTAATATAAAATATGTTGTGTTCTTCTTGTTTTAGTGTTTATTCGTTGCATCGTTATAGTTACTACTTTAAACAGTCATTTAACAAATTATTATTGGAGATTTCTAGCAGGTGACCGATTTGAATTTTCAACAACCAAATGCTCATGTGAATGCAACCAAATCAACAAAGATCAAAACCACCATAAAAGGTAGGGCAAGAAAACATCACAACAATCATCAAGATTCAAGACCATAGATATACGTTTTCAGCCACAATATGCGGCCTACATCCCTGGGAGAACATGAAATGGTTTTCTTACCCTTCAACGGAGATTACGAGCTTCAATGTGAAGCTGTTTCACTTTCTAGAGAACCCTATAACAAAAGCAAGCCTGTTACAAAGCTTCTCTGTTTTCTTTCTTTGTCTTCTTCTTTAAGAAAGCCCCTTTCTTGTTTTCTTTCTTCGCGATTATCTCTACAGTGGAATCCCCTTTCTTTTTTCCTATTATGGATCAAAGAAACCATGGAATGTGAATTTGAAAACTGCTATCGAGGTTCTACCATGCTAACAGTCACCACATTTACTGAAGAGTGGGAAGATACATCACAAAGTGAGTGTACATGGCACCTTGAGGTTGCGAAAGCTGGTTGCTTAGGTGAAGGCAGAGTTGTAGTTTCATTTCCTAGCATGAAAACAATAGATGACATATTTGGCTGATCAGCTGGGTCTTCTTGCACGCACAGGAGGCCTATGTGAATGCATTTCATCACTTCTCTTGCAACTAAACAATCTCCCATTAAAGGGTCAATTAGGTCCATTCCTCTGTTCTCTATCCACAATTGCCATGCCTAAACATTGCAAATTCATCTTATCATTAAGAAATCTCAAAACATTAGTAAATATCATCGAAGGTAGCAAAAGAGATGAACCAAGGTATAGGATACTAACATATCCAAGAAGGTTGATAGAGTACTCAGTAGGATAAAATCCAGTGTTCTTTTTACCACTTACAACTTCCAAGACTAACACTCCAAAGCTATAAACATCAGACTTCTCCGAGAAAAACCCATCCATAGCATACTCGGGCGACATATAGCCACTGCAGTCATTGTAACACAGATAAAAATAAAGTTAAGAAATCAGAAACAATGTGTTTGTTAGTGTATTCGTAATTGAAAATATTGTGTTGTTGTAAATAGTACTTAGTGACTTACTATGTGCCCATCACTCTATTTGTATTTGCTTCAGTTTGTTTTCCATCGAAAATCCTTGCCAAGCCGAAGTCAGAAATCTTAGCGTTCATGGAACCATCCAAAAGAATGTTGCTAGCTTTTAAGTCTCGATGAATGACTCTCAATCTTGAATAATGATGCAGATAGTGCAACCCTTGTGCAACTCCTTGAACAATGTGGAAGCGTTTACTCCAATCCAGTAGCGATCGTTGAGTAGCATCTGATAGATATTTTGATTAGAAAAGTTTAACTAGGAAGATCAAGTCATCAAGTATAAAATCCTAAATCCTTTATCATTTCGAAATAAAATTTAGACAAAGTTAGAACTATTAATCATACCATGGTGAATAAAACTAGTATAAGCTGCTCCTCTCTCTCTCTCTCTCTCTATATATATATATATATAACCATACTTGGTGAACAGATGGACGAACTGTGAAAATTTGGTTGTGGAACTAAAGAAATGAACATACCAAATAGAAATTTATCTAAACTTTTGTTGGGCATGAACTCATAGATCAAGATTTTCTCCTCTCCTTGGATGCACCAGCCCAAAAGCCTAACAAGATTTTTGTGTCGTAGTTTTGCAATCAGCTGCACTTCATTCTTGAACTCCTGTTGACCTTGAACAGAGTTTTTAGACAGTCTTTTTACAGCTATTTCCAAGCCCTGGGACGAGTTTCCCTACAAGTCAATAAACTGAATTATGTTTCTTTATATTGAGAATAGCTTCTATAACTCTCTAAACGAAAAAGTTTAATTTCGCTTTTTTCATATTATTTATTATAATTTTGAAAATGAAGTTCTCTCGTGCAATCTCATCGGTTTAGAGTCTTCACATTACCTGGTAAACTGCTCCAAAGCCACCCTCTCCAAGCTTATTTGTCTCAGAGAAATTGTTTGTAGCTGCTTCTATACTATCAAAAGTAAACAATGGTAGCTCTATATTTTCGTTCTGAAAATCAAGGGCACTGCAAGCATTAAGAAGCTGAAGTGCAACATTTTCTTCGTTTCTTCCTGTTTGTGGCAAATCAGATGATTATTTGTTGTGAATGAAAATCTACGCATGACTCATACAGTTAATTGTCAAAAAACATTTCTAAGAACGGACACAAATACATCTACTTAAGAAAAACTAAATACCCATGAATGTTTTGTGGTGAATTTAAGAAACAAGAGGTAAAGGTTAAAAGATGCTGTGAAAACTATAAGCCCCTGTTTTTTTCTGACTCAAGTTGGATTTAGATCAAGTCTTCGTTCTTTTCTGAGCAATTAGATGTATTGGAAAGGTTATAAGTCCAAAATAAATATGAAAAACCATTTTATTTGTCTTTATGTTGAAACAATATTTGGGTTGATTACAGAAGTGGCTTCACTTGAAACCATGCCTAAGTGGTTATCAGGCAATACTAGAAACAATGTGGGCTCAAACAGCCTAGAAATATATATTTTATCACCGACTACATATAGGAGAGAGATGGCTTCCTTGATGATGATGATGAAAGAATGAATGAATGAATCAAGCCAAGTTAGGTGTATGAGGGGTTTATGAGTTGAAACATGGGTCACACCATCTACATCACAAATACATATGCATGAATCAGCCAGTTTATGGAGTTGCATAATCATCCAAATTTCTACTTCTACAGGACAAAACTCTAGATTATCCAGATTGCAGCCCTTTCCAGGATTAAGATGTTTAAATTAGCTTCAATCAAATGAATATTCTTTTGTTTTATAACAATGTACTAAGGAAATTGCATTACCCTGTTTTTTGTGTCTCTTCCACAAAAGGTAGCCCACAGTGCATATGATAAGCATCGCAGTAGTAACCAAAGGTAGTACGATTGTAAACACACGTCTCTTCTTCATTGAACTGCCAGTTGCATCTTCAACTGCATAGAGAAGGGAAGAAGACACTTTTAATTTAGCGTGTGGCCTAATATCTTTAATGAAAAAGTAGATTTTGATACCATATCAATGTGAATTGTGAAGAGGAAAATAATCCATATAGGAGACCAATTGCAAGAATTTCATCTTAGAGAATGCTATTGTCATCTCAGATGTTCCAAGTTCAATGATTCTGACTAGAATACTATGATTGAATCCAGATCATTTACAACTATGGATAGATTGACATTAAAAAGAAACGAAAAAAACATAAGAGACGACTCTTCCTAGATTTAAGCCCCAACTTAAGTAGTTCCTCTACGAATTAGTTATAAAAGCTAGAATTGGTTATGGCCTAAAGCAAATGTTAGTCTGCTGATTATCACGGATCAAGTGGTTCCCATCGCCTTAAGGAAAACATGACCACTCATACTATGAGAATTTACATGTTTGTTTGATATTATTGTACAGTGGATGGGTTACTGCAGTTTCTTGTTGTAGATACGTTTACCATGGAATATATAAACCACTGACTGTGTTGATCTAGGCAGTGTCAATCTCGGGTTAGCTTCATGCACTTAAAATTGTTCAATCAAGAGAGCAAAACCCATTATATAGCCCTCCAGCATCGGATTCTCCACATCATGACGAGATTTAAGACTCCTAGTTCTACCAAAAGCGAGGCTAAAACAAAGACACATGATCAAGGTACTTCATTTCTAAAAAATGTAACACTAGAGAGTTAGACGTGTATAAAGTTCAGTGGTATTAACATAACACATGTATAACAAATATTACAGATCTCAAATTTTGCGGCCATATGTAATTGATTGGATAGATTTTGGAGTACATATCATTCATGATAGCTCTCTCAAACTAAAGCCTTGGATAACGAGAGAATTGGCCTGTACTATGATTCAGGCAGAGCAAAATCTGTTATTTCCAATGCAAAGAACTGCGATGTCCAAAATTACAAAGCAGGATTATCGCTTCTTCAAGAAGTTCCCTCTCTACAACATATTGGTCTTGCACATGGCTCACTTCACTTCAATAGGAGTCGGAGCCATCACTAAGAAGACCAGCTAGTGAAGAATCTCTAGCCTCATACTCAGAGGGTGACACACTCACTCATTCATTAATAGTAAATGTGTTAATAGAAATAATGATCAATCAAGCTGAAAGCTACATCAAACATACGCAGTTCAGAGGCTGCAAGACGAATGTTGAGATCCATTTCAGCATCAAAATAAGTCTCTACGAGATCAATCAATTCTCCAACCCAAATCAGACATTTCCAAGTTGCCCAGTCGCTGATATTCTTATAGGAATAAGCTGTGCAAGAACAATTTCTTAGGCACTCGGATGCACAGGCTTCAACACTGATATTTCCTAGCGAGATCGAACGGTCAGGCAGTTTCATCCTCTTCAGCGTGTGAAATCCATCTCACTTTACACAGTCAAAGTTCACTTGCCTAACACAACCACCTGACCAATTCCCCATCTCCCACTCTTTCTGAAACTGGGGTCGAAATCCTTTCAAACACTTGCATACAGTAGGCAAACTGGTTTGGTCACAACTGCCATATGGACCACACCAACCATAAAAACTGCAGTTGTTGTCACCATGTGAAGAGCCCAACGAGATCCACTTCTGAGAATTCTCAACCCATGATAGCAGCTCAATTTTCCCGGTCGGGGTTAACTCGGCCCTAATCCTGAATGAATTTTCTGAGGTGGTTAACAAGAAAGAAATATCCTCCTTGGTATCAATTATAGTGCGGAAGCCCACGTAGCTCTGGGGAGATTGGACTACTCCTGAAGACACCACTTGTTGCCATACGTCTCCTCTCCAGTATGGTTTAGATCCTCTCCACATGACCAGTTGGCGGGGCGTTTGAGGATCAATGCCTACAGAGAACTCTCCCGGAGTTGGATCATCCACATCTTTCCATGACAAGACTCTAATGCTCTGTCCAGACTTAAGGTTTAATGAAAGTTTCATTCCAGGAATAAATGAAGCTACAGGATTTTCGAAGCTCTGCCACATGAATGCCATATTCGTCGTCGTTTTCAAAACAAGATTTCCATTATCCAACAGCACTGCAGTTGTGCTATTTCTATCAATAGCAGATAAATTCGAAGACCAAAGAACACTCTTCCTTCCATCCAAGAGTTTGAGATTTCCATCCTCAGAAAGTGTGAGAAATCCTATTGAATCGGTAAGTGGGTTTTCTCTATTGGCAACCCATACAACTGTCTGCTCTTTGATTTTGCTGTACCATATCCCAACATAGCGACTTGTCGAGTTGCCAGGAGTGAAGAAGCCCAATGCAAAGCTCCCTCCGTCAGAGGTTATTGTCTGTGTAACATTAAGCATTTCGCCAGGTCGTAACTTATTATCCCCAGTGCAAGATAGAAGGGGAGAATACAGTAGAAGGAGAAGTGAAGTTGAAAGCAGGTCTCTCATCATTGAAGTACTTCAAGTTCTTATTCTTTCCCTAAACTCTCTCTAGTCTCTGGATTCCTTTGCTGCATGTATTGCATATTCTTACAGGGTATGGGAGGTTGGTACAGCTCAACTAAGAATGCCAACAGCAGCAAAAAGAGCAGTGAAGTTAAGAGGAGATAATCCCTTTATCAAAGTCCTACAACTTCTTGTTCTAGTCCTCTCTATTCCTTTGTTGTATGTATGTTCATACCTGGCATGGGAGGGTGTAATAAGGGTTGAATTGCCAAAGCCAACAACAGTATCATATATTAGAAAATTTCCCAACTAACACATGAGCACACACCCACAAGAGAACGCTCATAAATAATAGGAATGATGAACTCCAATGTGTACTATAACCCTGGTACAATGGATGTTACTGGGGCCTACTTCATCCACTTGCTTGTAAGGTGAATCCCACTCATACACCGAAACTTAATCTCACTCATACACCCACTGACTTTATAGTATTCATCTAAAAAGAGAAATGATGAACTCCAATTTGTTTTAAAAAAATTGTGGTACAAGTGCATGTTGTGGGGTGAATGGTTCAATCGAAATGGCATTTTTTGGACTGCATATCAGACTAGGACTTCAATTTCATTTGATGATCATAACTGCTTATTAAGTCCATGCGAATCGGATGGTTCTAGCCATCTATTTTTGGGGGCCTTCGTTAGAGTAGTTGCAATAATCAAATTAAGGTGATGATGGAACCATTCTAATCCAATGGTGCCACAATCTTCAAAATTAAAAGTGTGCCCAAAATGGGTAATGCAGCTTGTTCAGCTTAGATCATACCTCCACAGGTGAAGGAATATTGTTGGAATGGAGGAAATACAAAAGCATTGTCGGCATATGGTAAAAATTAACAAAAAGAAGTGGGACTTAGATGCAATGAGTTTTTCTCTTTCTCAATGTTGTAGAGAAGATAGAATAATCCTAAATAGATAGTGCTAAGCTAACGAGCAATGGGAACAAGGATGGCTTCTTGTTGCCATCTGGGATAAAAGTAGGCTTCAGAGATATCCTTTCTTATTCAACATGCCGCCCACTTTGATTGATCTTACGCCTAACATTGTGTGCATCAGAAGAAGATTGAAAAAAACAAAAAAAAAAACCAATCAAGTGTTATCATCATCGTCATTATCATCGTCATAGGATTGGTCGAACTGTATTGGGGTTGGCTATAAAAATTTTATTTTTCCATTCGGATCTATCTTTGATCAAATCCTTGGATAGGTCACACTTGTTTAGATCCAACTTTAATTTTTTTCATTTATGTCCTTTTTGGCATACCCATTTTTCTTGACAGGCCATCAACTTGCATGGAATGACAAAATCAATCACATGTACAATCTACTTTGGGGAATATCTAGACCCTACCCCCTCAATTGCTCCTAGACTCGATGTTTTGGTAATGGTTCAATGTGATCCTAAATGCTAATCAATGGATTGAGTTAGTCATGGGACGAGGAAATTTTCTTTGAGGGAGCCACTATGTAAATGAAAATTCTTTTTCCACCTGGAAGAAAGATTAAGTTGTAGAAAATTTTTTGAGGGCCATGGCCACCCCCAACGGCTCAATTCCACTCCCAAATTGAGTCATAGCTATGGATTTAAGTCATTGGCGTCCTTGATTCGCTAGAATGAGTTTCTACTCAAACCTTATTTATCCTTCACGGTTTTACACTCACTGGCATTGGTGGTTGTTGCAAGTAGACTAGAGAATAGGACCGCACTTTATTATCTTATGAGAAGCTAAAATTACAACAAACGAAGGTTTGGGGTGAAAGTAGGGATATAAATGGGTCCCCAATTTTCTGATAATTTGGAGGTTCCGATCTGTTAAAAACCGGGTCTAGGTCCTTATTTAGGCTTCTATAAGTAAATGGGTCCGGATCCGGTTCCACCTTAGTTTGAACCCGTGAGCCTGAGACCCGACATATTACTTCAATTTTTGAAAATTTATCTTCTTAAAAAGCATATTTTTTTAATATTATTCTCTGCCTAGACTCGGACCCGGATCCAGACCCGTCCCATATATGGTTCTTTTTCCACCTGGAAGAAAGATTAAGTTGTGGAAATTTTTTTCACTAGTTATCTCAAAAAATTCCGGGGCATTCGGCGACGGGTCCCTGAACATGCCACTTTATTGTCTTAGATCCACAATCTCTTTTCATAGTGTGATAGGTCCTTTTTTCAAATTTAAAGACCTAAAATATCTAATTTACCCTTTCTTCAAAATCATATCTCACGATTAGTGGGATATGCTATTAATAATGGTCAACTACCACTTAATTGGCCAAATAAATTTCAAAAGATCCAAATAAATTTCAAATAATGTAAATAAATTTCAAAAGATGAAAATAAATCACAAAAGATCCAAATAAATTTCAAAAAATGTAAATAAATTTCAAAAGACGAAAATAAATTTTAAAAGACGCAAATAAAATTAAAAAATGCAAATAAATTCTAAAAAAACACAAAAAAAATTTCAAAAAATACAAATAGATTGAAAAGAACACAAATAAATTTCAAAAAATGCAATAATTTCAAAAGAACACAAAGAATTTTAAAAAGAAGCAAATAAATTTCAAATGATCCAAATAAATTTCAAAAAATAAAAATAAATTTCAAAAGATAAAAATCAATTTAAAAAAATGCAAATAAATTTCAAAAGATCCAAATAAATCTCAAAATATATAAATAAATCTCACAAGACGCAAATAGATTTTAAAAAACGTAAATAAAATTTCAAAAAATGCAATAATTTCAAAAAACGCAATAAATTTTAAAGAACGCAGATAAATTTAAAAAGATCCAAATAAAATTCAAAATATGTGAATAAATTTCAAAAGATACAAATAAATTTCAGAAAACGTAAATAAAATTAAAAAACGAAAATAAATTTCAAAAAGCGCAAGTACATTTGCCAAAACTAAAATAAACCAATTTCTAAATTACAGAAAATTTTGCAAAAAACTAAATATTTATGCCAAAACTCAGTTAAATTTATTTTAAAAAAAATACAAATAAATTTAAAAAGACGCAAAATAAACTTCAAAAGATACAAATAAAGTTCAAAAGAGCAAATAGATTTCAAAAAAATGCAAATAAATTTTTCTGAAAACTCATATTGATTTTCCAGAAATTCAGATAGATTTGTAAGAAACTTAAAGAAATTTGCCAAAAACACAGAAATATTTATTAAAAAAACTTAGTAAAAATTTCAAAAATGGAGATAAATCTGTTAAAAACTCAGATAAATTTTCTAACATGGAGATAAATTTGTCAAAAAGTAAGTTATATTTGCAAAAAAATCAGATAAATTTACTAAAAACTCAGATGGATTTGCAAAAAGCTCAGATAAATGTTTCAAAAACTTAGATAAATTTATCAAACACTCAACGAAGGCCGGTTGGTGGCGAGTGATACCGCGATCTCTCCCGTCTTCTTTCTCAGTCACGGTGGCAACTTCTCATCACTGTGATGTCCGTACTGATGCTGTCAAGCTGATGTCATCGCCCGCCCGCTTACTGTTCTAGATATGGGCTTCTACAGAGTGGGCAAGTTGAACTTGACTTGAACGGACCCGAGACCTGGGACACCCTAGATGGGTTGGCTCCTTTCTTTCTTCTTTCTTCAACGAATCTGTTATGGGACGGTCTCAAAGAACCACGCAAGGCATGTTGTTGCCTTTTCTTCTTCTTCTCCAGTGGGATGAGGTTCCGCCCGGAACGACTTTCCCCGACAACGTACACCAATGGCGACAGACAACAGCTGCGATGGGCGGCGATTCTGGGCGGTAGCGCGGCGAGCAGCTAGGTCGGCAGCTTCCTGGCGGATCTTCTGCCACCGTTTTCTTCTCTGGTGGTTTGTGCAATCTGCAACAACAGAGCGTCTGAAAGGATTGGCCGCTGCCAATTGCCATTCAAATGACCAGCCGCTGGCGACAGTTGAATGGCTGATCTGGATGGTGAAAGGGATTTGGATCTCCATTCAAGCGACTGTTGTAGAATAGCAGTTGAATCGCCATTCAAGCGATTGTTGCATAACGGTGAAAAAGATTTGGAATATGGAAATAGCGGTTCAAAGAAGCCCGGAACAGAGAGATCCATCTCTTCGAGGTTGCAGAGAGATCGGAGACGAGGGCTTCAGTCCCCAACATGGCCGTGCAGCAGAGAGGAGGCGGTTTGTAAGGATCAAACTGGAGACGGAGAAGACACTGGACAGAGGATCCAAAATCCCATCATCGCCAGAACAGGGGTCTGCCAACGAAGAAGGAAGGAACATTCGGTACCACCAATTGCCGAACAAGCCCAGATTTTTCTCCTAGGCGTCTTTCTGTTGTGGTCCATTACTCTAATCAGGCTATCAGATGCTCGGTTCGAATTGCACAGAGTCTGTGCGTCTTCTCCGATCAAGCAGTCGTGGCCCACTCTGAATTTCAATCCGGGAGACTTGTAGTTGAACTATGCCCTAGAAACGAGGGAGAATGGAAGATTTAAAATTTTAAAATTCAATTTTTTTTTATCTAAACAGGGGAGTCATGAAAATGTTGTTCAAAGACCTCAAGCCGAAATATGTCCAGCTGTATGTACTACAGGCCTTAGAGGAAAAGTTAATGGAGTGAAGGCTTTGCAATACTTTTATAAGGGACCTTTTGCTGACCTTTGAGGGCCATGGCCACCCCCAACCGCTCAATTCCACTCCCGGATTGAGTCATAGTTATGGATTTAAATCATTGGCGTCCTTGATTCGCTCTATATGATTAGAATGATTTTCTCCTCAAACCTTATTTATCCTTCACAGTTTTACACTCACTGCCATTGGTAGTTGTTGCAAGTGGGCTAGAGAATAAGACCACACTTTATTACCTTATGATTAGCTAAGATTACAACTTACGAGGGTTTGGGGTGAACGTAGGGATGTAAATGGGTTTCCGATTCTCCGATTATCTGGAGGTTCCGACTCGTTAAAAACCGGGTTTGAGTCCATATTTAGGCTCCGATAAGTAAATGCGTCCGGGTCCGGGTCCGGTTCCACCTTAGTTTGGACCTGTTGACCTGAGACCTACATATTACTTCAATTTTTTAAAATTTATCTTCTTAAAAACCATGTTTTTTTAATATCATTCTCTGCCTAGACCCAGACCCGGATTCTGATCCAGACTCGTCCCATATATGGTTCTGGTTCCGGATCCAGATCCGGTTCCACCTCCTTAATAGTTCCGGTTTCGGGTCCACTATGGACCCAGACTGGAACCGGCCCGTTTACAACCCTAGGTGAAAGGGACAAGCAATCAGCTGAACTATTTGGTGGTTCATTCACAAAAAAATGAGATTTCTGAAAAATACTAGAAGGAAAAATGTAATTGCATTTGACCCAGGAACCTCTTCAGATTTGAAGAACAGGGGATTAGATAGAAACTTGGGACAGTTGGGCAGTTGATTACCTCTTGGGGTCACTACCTCATCTCCACTGTCATGTGGAACTTGGGTCAGGCTAAGATAAAGCCCAACATCATCCCTTATTAGCCAAATATTCAGGTTTGGGTCTAACCCATGAGCTTGAAACTTAATTGAAAAGAATCATGACCAATTTCAGCTGCAAAATATTCTTCGTTTTCATACTAATATTTTTGCACCTGGCACTATATTTAGCGGGCCTATAGATTGATATAGGCCTTTTCCTAATTCATGAGCCAATAAAACAATCCAAATCCCATGCTAACCGAGTTGGCCCTTCACTGGCATCATTCTAATATCAAACATCTCTAGAAGAATCCTGGGCAATATTTTCAAGCCTCGACTCACTCACACATTGTAATAGGAACAAACTAAGGTTGTACTGCTGCTTTTAGTGACCAAACCCCATATCTATCTTCTGGACCTATACTTAAGGCTTGGCCCATTTTCAAATGTTCCGGCTTGTGCTAAACACATTGGGCCAGCCCAGGTGTATAGGGAGGCCTTTACAAATAGACATACTTAGACACAGCCCATTTAACTAAAGACCAATACCAAGAAATAGGCCCATCCCAGATCATCGACCAGTAAAAGAGCTTGAATCCAGCCCAATCCAATGGGGCGTGTGTAAGAGCCAGGCTGGGCTGGCCCATGACACTCCTTCAATAAACATTAAGATAAAGGTATGACTGCATTTAAAATTTAAAAAAGTAAAACCAAATGCAATCTGAAGGATTTCACTTACTTTTAATGCTTAACAAAAATTATGATGGTGAACAGAAGAGGAAGATAAAGAATGATCCACACCCTCTATTGTAGTCCTTCTTTGAATGATCTGTATTTACTATTCTGGAGTGATCCCTGGGTTTAAGTAGATGGCTAGAATGCTTAAATTAAAAATGACCCATGTGACACTTTTAAGGCCCATCTAACCCTACTAGGCAATAAGAGACCCTATATCTTGATCAGTTGATCTAACCATGTTTTGGGAGGAGGACAAATATTGCATGGCTACCAAAACATTGTTTCATTTTTTCTCTTTTTTTGGTAAAAAAAAAAAAAAAAAAAAAACATTCTTTCATTAATGATTGTCACAATAGATAGCTTTTGGAAAAAAGAAATATTATATCTCATCCAAAATTCATTATACATATTCACACACCCAAGAATGTGTTAATAACAAGTATAGGAATCAAGAAGCCTTTCAGTCTACCTATGAAGAAATTTATCGTCCAGCTACTATACTCATTGTCGCATCATTTGTCGAATATCTTTCAGAAGTCTGGAATGGTTCTATTTCATTACTGTGGCCAACAGAGTATGTAGGTGGTTTGGGGTTTTGATGATTTCTAGTTTCGCCTTCTAACAACAAAACAACAGATGACATGTTTGGCCTATCGGCCGCATGGTCTTGCACACACAAGAGCCCTACATGTATGCACCGCAACACTTCACGCATAGAGTAAGAGTTACCAAGGGACGGATCTATCAGCTCAGCTCCCTTGTCTTCATTCCATAGCTTCCATGCCTGAAACAATTCCAGTCCATCTAATATAGGTTAAGAATCTTTAGATTTGTATAGTCCAATGTAGATGGAATGATTAGTAGTATACTCACATGTCCTACAAGCTTCACAGTGTCATCATCGTGATGAAATGTACTATTGTTCTTCCTTCCACTAATGATCTCTAGGACTAATACTCCGAAGCTATAGACATCAGACTTCACAGAGAAGAGACCTTCCATTGCATATTCAGGAGCCATATAACCACTGCAATTTATTACCATCAAATTGAAGTTAAGAAAAAGGAAATGAACTTGGTCTTGATTTTGTGCAAGCAACATGCAACATAGATATTTTAGATAGGTGCTTTCAGGTATATAGTACTTACTATGTTCCGACCACTCTGTTTGTGTTTGCGTGATTTTGGTTCCCCCCAAAAATCCTTGCCATCCCAAAGTCGGAGATTTTGGGACTCATCTCTTCATCCAATAAAATGTTGCTGGCTTTTAGATCACGGTGAATGATTCTTAACCTCGAATCTCGGTGAAGGTAAAGTAGCCCTCGAGCGATTCCTTCAATAATGTTGAAGCGTTTTGTCCACTCTACTAGCGGTCGTTTTGCTGGATCTGTCAAAGGCATTTGTTTGTTAATGTGAGAAGCACATTCATTCACTTGTTTCTTTTAATAATTTGCTACAAGATTATTATGCTGAAATGATTTTTTAGATACTCAAGTCTCTTAAGGTTGCAATTTGCCTCTCAAATTTGACTCAACAAGTTTTTTTTTTTTTTTTTTCCAGAAGCTTCTTTTTTAAACACTCATTATGTGCTTGTATGCTTAGATTAATCTTTATGTGATGACAAGGGGTGGAGGACCATTTCTGAAGATAGTTTGCCATCATTTTTTTTTTTTCACAGAATGACATGGTCCAACAAGTCCTGGCTCTGTTTCCCTTGCCAATACTATTAGCTTGTCAGAGAAAGGGACCCTCTTGGGTTGTCCTTTAAATGTGACCCAAAGTACGTTCCAAAAAGACACTTTAGCTTCAATATGTGATCTAAACAATTTAACATCAAGGAAGAGAAAGATGGCATACCAAAAAGAAAGAAATCTAAACTCTTGTTAGGCATGTATTCATAAACTAACATCCGTTCGTCCCCTTGAATGCAGCAACCCAACAGTCTAACTAAATTCCTGTGTTGTAATTTGGCAATTAGAACAACTTCATTTTTGAATTCCTCCAAGCCTTGTCCAGAACTTTGAGATAGTCTCTTAACAGCTATTTCTTGTCCTCCAGGTACTTTTCCCTGAAACCATAGGTTAAATTAAGCACATATTTGTAAGACACTACAAATGCAACTAACAAATGAATCAAATCATATAATCAACACAAGCAATGTTTAAAACGCCAGCGCAACATTGGACATCAAGTTTCATTTGAAAGTCTCAATATGGTGGTTTCGGAGTTCGACTATGACCCATATTTCGGTTATATGCTTCCTTGATGGATTAGAAGATGAATTATGTAAAATTAGGAATTTCAGTCCCTCTCCCTATTATGAACTTTTCATCAAGAGGACAACAGGAAAATAGCCCAAAGCATAACTTAAAATCTTGGTGCTAGTTGCCCAAGTTGGCAACCAAGTCAAACAAGTCTGCTATATGGAGTCTGCCAAACTCAGTCAAACTCGCCCGAGTTACTCAGAGTTTATACTCTTCCAAGTCACTCGGATAAGTTTGAGTTTCAAAACCATAGACCAAAGTAACAAACCTACAAGTAAAATCAATATTTCCCTGTTTCCAAATAAAAGGAAATCATTGTCCCAATCAAGGGCGGACCTAAGTGTTACGGTCGCACCCACAAGATTCGAGAAACTTTTTAAATAATACCTTAAAAATATTTGTTTTATTATTTGACTACTTAATTTGACCATTGCCCTCACCACCCAAATGAAAATCCTGATCCGCCATTGGTCCCAATCACATTTTAATGAAATCTAGCAAAACATCTTATTTCTAATGTGAGAAACCATACCTTATAGACTGGACCAAAGCCGCCTTCTCCAAGCTTATTTGCCTCAGAAAAGTTCTCTGTAGCATATGCTATGCAGCTAAAATTGAAATATGTCAATTCAGGGACTTTTCCATGTTCTACTTCTCCTAAGTCATGCGGACCAGAAAATTCTGCTGATAGCTCTTTACGAGAGCGTATATCAAACATTGGTATCACCTCATGTTTTTTCCTCTTAAAGCAGCCTGAGAAAAGTAGTACATGAGAATTCTTAGATGCCCATAAAGAAAAGATGTTCTCTTGATTTAATGAAGTAGATGTTTATATTAGTATTTCACCTTTCACTTTTGCTTTCCATCTCCATAATCCATAGGCACATATGCTCAAGAAGACTGCCCCAACAACCACTATGATTATGATGATTTTCTTTGATTTGTTGCTGTCACCTACATTTGTAAGGAAGGAAAAAATATTTGGCTTTACACACAGTGCTTAAAAGTTGTAATCAAAGTCCAAAACCTCAAGAGTAGTGCTACTTGGACAAACTTTTTTGCCAGAATTTTGGACAAACCCTATGATATGTCTTGAATTTCAAATTTTCAAGACATATCATAGGGTTTGTCCAAAATTCTGGCAAAAAAGTTTGTCCAAATAGACTTTTTGAAACTTCAATTTGATTCACCCGACTTGACAACTCGACACGAGCGGACAAACATCGCCGAGTCTGTCAAAAACTCGGTACAATTTATTTTAGTTGGCTCAATGGGCTTCTGAGTCACTCGGGCTGAGATGAGTTCTAGAACCATGGCTGTAACCACCATTCAACTCACTTGACTCGTTTTATGGTTGATGTACTGATTCATTTTTACTTGTCTAAGTGGAGCATATTATATAGTATAAAATTTTTTACTTTAGAACCATTTTCTTCCCTAGTAGGTTAAGGATATATGTAAGGGCATATATGATTTACCTGCCCCAATTCATATCATTTTAATTATGGTTTGGAGTCTCAAACCATAGGAGGATTTGGTCAAACGTTCAACCTTGGTAATGGTGGGCCCCGAAAATCACATATGGGTCAATCTCAGGAGATCATCTCTACCATAGTTAAAAGAAATTCAACTCAACTCGATTTTCCCTAACTCGGCTACATAAGCAATACTCAAAACACACCGAGTTAAACGAGTCTGACCGAGTCCGTCCAAAACTCGGTTAAACTGACTCAAAAGTCGAAACCCGTCCGAGTCACTCGGTCGAGCCAAACTTTAGAACTATGTGCTCTACCAAATGCTGGACTCAGTTGGGCAATTCGGACATTTGCTGAATTATGAGTCCTAACTCCTAACTCGTGATGGGTTATCAAAGCTTGTCCGACATGGAAATGGGTGAGCACTTAGGTGAGGCCCAAGAGTTTGTGGGCCAAAAGAAGGAAGTTAGGTCATGAAGCAAAAACAAATGGTGAGAAAGGGCCAAAAGAAGGAAGTTAGGTCATGAAGCAAAAACAAATGGTGAGAAAGGGAAAGGCACCTATGGTCAAGGAAATGGGCTTTGAAGTCAGAAAGGTGGGCAGATTCCCACTTTAACAAAGAGTCAAAAATGACAGTTATTCTAATATCAAAACTAGTGTCGTTGTTGGCTACCAATACCCATAAGGCTATACCACTACACTTTTCTTATGGGTGGATCACCTAATCTTGTTATAAACAGAAGAAGCAAGCCACTTTTTTTGAACTGTTGTTACACGGTTTGACCAAGTGGACCCCAAATCATACCTACCCAGATATAGAAAACATAAAATCTGGCTCTTTATTGCAACATGCCGGCTTAAGTTAGCCTACCAAATTAGAGGAAGTATACGAGTTGGGTCGGATCGGGCGAGGCCCATTTAGATATCAAGGCGGATGACATTCAGGCCCAGGTCAGGACAATAGTTAGCCGTTTGTCGTAGACTAGAAATACAATACAAAATATGTATTAGACTAAGAATGAAAAAAAAAAATATTGTCATAAAACTTGATTAGTCAAACTTCAGTTGTAGATATGTATCATATAAATATATATATATATATATATATTTATTTAAACTCTTTTAAATATTAAAATCATCTAAATTTTTAGATGATGCGGCGGACTATTATTGGTCCACTTATCTAAAAATCAGGTGTCCTATTTATGTCTATACCCCGCACCTTATATCCTTCGCCTGTTGCCTGCTGCGGAGTGCTGCCTCTTCCATAATTCTGGGTTGAATTCCATTTTCTTATGAATACATAGGAAATCAATTCCATGCAACTAAACCGGCGATAAGAAAGTGAAATCTCCGGGTTTCATTTTCCATGTAAACAAAAATATATGAAAAAAAATTTCCATGTAAACAGAGTTTTATAATTAAAATGTAAGCAAAAATACGCGAGAAAACAGAGTTTCTTGAAAAGGAAGAAACATATGAACACAGAAAGAGGAAAAAAAAAAAAAAAACAACATAGGAAAAGGAGAGAGATTTCTCTTACCTAGTTCAGATCGGGCAAGACGCAGATACAAATCATTCCCAGCACCGTCCAGAGTGATCACATCCATCAAATCCACAGCCCATATTAAGCACCCAATCCCACTCACATAGGCATAAGCCTTGCAACTGCAATTCCCCAAGCACCTCTCCGCACATTCATCAGTCCCCCTGTTTACTAGAATCCAATTCGAGGAATCCGGCAATTTCACCCCACCCACCCTCACAAACCCATCTGTCTCACTCCCATTACTCCCATTACTCCCACACTCCACCAAGTCCCTCCTCCTGACACACCCACTTCCCCAATCGTTCACATTCCTTTGCACAAACCCCCTCAAACAACTACACACGTTAGCGCTTGTTCCATCATCACTACAAACTCCAAACGCCCCACACTGTCCATAGAATTCACATTGGGTTTTGGGCTGTGCCCACCTCGCAACCCATGACTGGTTGCTCTCATTCCATATCAATTGCTCCTCCTTACCATCCCATCCCATCACAAACCTCATGGGTGTTGATGGGTCATAGTTGGTGAAACTGATAGTCTCATTGATGATGTTGAAACCATAGACATTTAAGGGTCTCATACCTGTGATTCCTATGAAAACTTGGCCATCCCACTGCCCGCTTCGCCACCGCTTTATCCGGCCCTCCCATATGACGATCTGGTTCGTCCCCGATGGATCCATGCCGATCGTAAAGTTACCCGTTGACGGGTCATCGGCCGCGCTCCACGACGTAAACAGCTCGGTTACCTTCACGTTCATTCCTGGCAAGAATGTATCAGTTGGATGATCAAAGCTCTCCCACATATCTTTGGAGTTGTTGGATGCATCAAATCCACGAAGAATCAGATTGCCTGTATCAGCAAGAACTGCAATTGACCTGTTCCATGATGCCGGCATCGAAGTGTTCGTCGACCAGATATTGGTGCCGGTGCCGTCTATAATGTGGAGATTGCCGGTGGATCCAATAGTCAGTTTGCCAGAGGAATCTGTGAGAGGGGTATCTCTGTTGGCCACCCATACAACAGTTTGAATTGAGATATTGTTGTACCATACTCCAACATACCTCCTTGATGAATTGGTTGTGTAGAAGAAGCCTAAAGCAAACATCTTATTTTGGGAGATGAGGGTTTGGCCATCTGTGATGGATTGGCCTTGTGATATGTTGTATGTAGCTTGAGAAGAAGATAGAAAAAAGCAGCAGGAAAAGAGAATGAGAGGAGAGAGAATGGAAGTTTTGAGAATTCTGCTGCAACTACCCATCTCTCAACACTCAGTTGAATGAAACAAAATGAAAAGAGAATACTATGATTCTAATTGCTTCGCTATTGTTCCTTTTGTATTGCTTTCTAAAGAGAGATGGTTGGAAAAAAAAATCTCCTTTCTTTATGATAAAGATGGTTTGAACTTTGAAGAGGAACTTTCCACAAAGCGTTGTACATTTTGTACCTATAGTCAATGCAATACGTTTTTCTTGTGAAGTGGGGCATGTTTGGGTGTGTGATCTAGACTGTTAATTTAGTGTAGGGTCTGCCATCGAAAAGACCAAACCTAAAATCTTCTAGATTCAACAATTGTAGCCATTAATTTTGTGGCTTCCAAATCTATGGTTGGATTTGAGGTCTCGCTGCAGGTAGAAATTCCAGGGCCATTCATATGGAACAAGTCCCAAATGATGTACAATTGGTGTTTTGGGGCAGTTAGAGAATGCAAACTGCAAAGTGTCTCCTATCAAAGAAACCAATAGTCTTGGATGAAAGAAATAAGTGTCCTACCATTGTTGTTCGTGTCTATGAAAATGTCAAGTATTTTCAAACTTTGGTTCTATAGGAAAATGTAACGGAAACAAATCAGTAATTTTTACAATAGTTAAAATAGTAAAAAAATAAATAGAACCTTTACAGGTTTTTTTCACATCTTCTTTACCATTTCTCATGATATTCTCGGTTTTGGTGATATTTCTTAAATTAAGTGTTATCATTCACAAATTATCATGTGGGCTCGTTTGTTTGCATTAAAATGTGACGGGAAGCTAAAAATGAAGATTAAATGTAAATTTTAAAAATGAATATCAAATAACCTAGAGAATACTTTTAATGCACATAGTGCTTATAGAAAGCCTGCACCCTCAGTCGCAAAATCTAAATTTTAGATGTGATGAGCCCCACCTTACCAGCCGTCTAGATCCGTGATTCTCATGTGAAGTGTGCGCGCAAGAGAATGTTTTTTTTTTTTTTCAAATAACTTTACTTTTTAGAGAAATAAAATAAAAATAAGATGGAAAGTTATCTAATAGGATGATGGTTGGTTAGTCGTTTCTCATCTTCTTAGATTTAAAAAATAAAATAGTTATTTAATGCTCATTTTGAAAATTCACTTCAAATCTTCATTTATAATCAGTAATAGGAAAGATTATATGTATTCAATTCCTTCACATTCTAATTTGAGATTTTAAGAAATATATATTTCTCTTTTGATTGAGATTCATGGAATTGGAAGGGACAATAGGTGGGTCAACACTTAACACCACTCGTTCAAACATATCTTTGGTGATGATTTTATAATTTTGTGATAACTAGTAACACTAGGAAACTGTCACATGGTGTACTCGGAATACATTTGCAACATTTTAAGAAAACATTGACCATATTTTTTTATAGTGTAGCTAGCCCACTTGGCCAAATGTCAGAGGTCTAGAATAGTCAAAATACCATTTGTTTGAGTTTGGATCCCCCATTTGTTTATTACTATATTACTATGTTTTGTACAGCACTATCCACGTGGTAAAAGAAGAATCCAGATTGGTCGGCTCTGGGCATGTAAGGGCAAAATTGACTTGTACTAAACACGTGGAATTGACAAACACATTTCATTGATTTTGACCCAATTAGGAATCCGCTGACTAGCATGCTATATAAAAATGCGGGCAATTCGATCCTATTTGGACATTTGACCATTGATGGCTATGGGTTTGGTGTGGCAGGTATATCGTGCCCCAGGAGAGTACGGCAGATCGTATTCATGCACACATTCATTTGTACCTTGTAGCTTGGGCAGGGCTCAACCTTGAATCATTTTGAACCCTCGGTAGGGAGGTGAGAAATGTGGTACGCAACCAGTTGGACAGTACTTTTATTTAATTAATTTAAAAGCCAAGATTAGATTGGTCTTGTTAAGTAGATTGCTCTTTCACTAATAAACACCTTAGTTTCTTAGATGTATCAATCAGTTTAACTTAACATGATACCAAAGCCATGCTCGGTCGCAAGTTCAAAGCCAGGAAAGACGTTATTCCCCCTATCCCCCCACGTGGGTATTGGCAAGTGCAAAAGTTGGCCGAGCTAAGCACATTTTAAAAATTAAATATGAATGAGAACATTCACATTTTGGTTATATTTACTAATGTTGTAAAACTCATGACTCGAATTTAACTCGTCCAATAAAAAAAAAAAAAACTAACTCAGATAGAGTCATTATGAAAACTTGAGAGACTCATATTTAAAAAAATAATAATTTCAAGAATATTAAAAAATGAATCTAATACTTGTAAAATTAATGTGAAAATACATTTATTTACATCCATTAATATTAATCAATTCAATTTAATTTATATATATATATATATATATGCAAGAAAAGCACTACAACAAGGAATATAAAAGAAAGAATATTACATATTACATAATTTGTTCGTCCAAATATCAAATGTAAAAGGTCAAATATAAGTTTCAAATAACAATCCAGTAATTATTATTAAATTACTAACTTCAAACCTCATCCATAATCACTTATAAATAAACTTTAATTGTTTAAAATTAGATCTCCCAATTAAATGGTTCGGAATGCAAATAATTTTTTAAAACAAGATGACTCGGCCGAGTCTTTCCTATTCTTGACTCGGTCCTTTATTAAAACGAGATGACCTAAGAGAGTCAAAAGTCAACTCGGACAGTTTCCCAATCATGATATTTAGTGAGGTTTGAGTCAAGTTTGAACTCTCTTTAAAAATCAGTTTGGGTTAGGTTTGCCATTATAAAATTAGAATGAGCTCATGTTGGGTCTAACCAATCCATCCGCAATTGACAAAGTGATATTGGGTTATGACAACTCTGATAAAGAATAGCACACCATGGATGTGATGTCTACATATATGGATGCAAGTCAATAGGAAGGTTAGATTGGAGGGAGGGCCTTGTCATGGGCTAAAAAAGTTCATCTAATTATCATAACCATTTGACGAAAGGTTCTAACGTTTAACCACATGAACTTGTGTAATTCATAAACATTTGGACTCTTAATCAAAATCTAATAATTATGCCCTTAGATTATGTAATCCATAACCATTAGAGCCCCATCTGCTAATCCATGACAAGGCCTACCAAATCCATTTAACCACACGATTTATGTCATGGCTGGCATGTATTCAGATGGCCCGCTTGTGTAGACTATGTGAATCTTGTATCTGTGCACAGTTCATAGCATATGATGTATCCTTCTTTGTTTTTCTTCTCATGAATGCTAACTACCAAGTCTTCTTTTTTGTCGAGTACGACAGTTCAACGAAGCCTATGCACTTCCCAAACAGTCTCAAACAGGCAGCCGTTTTGACTCTACTTTCCCTTGACCCGCTGGGCCCATCTGCTTTCTCATAAGAATATCAATGAAATAGTCCTCATTGTCAACGTTTCTCATTCAAAGGACACGCAGTGGACAAACATGCCATCTATAGGGCCCACTTAAAAATCCAATCATTTCATCAAAGCAAATCTTCCACATTCCATTCGGTCTTGTTTCCTAGCTTCAAACCTCACACAACTTTTATCGTCCAACTTCACATTCCACATTTTCACATAACAAGAGGCTAGCAAATTATGAAAGCACGAGCAAATGTACATGCTGAAGAAATAGGAGTTTCTTTTTTATTTTTTTTAGTCAAGAGAGAGCCCGCAAACATATAAAAAGACAATCTACATAACTGGGAAGAATGCCTACACACACATGAGAAAAGAGCCGCACAAGCGAAAAGAAAGCAACAAAATAAGAACTGTAGCCACATACTAGTAAGGCAAGTGGCCATTCTCGAAGAAATAGGAGTTAAAACACATATAAGTGGAATTACGAACCTTAAAGAAAGTGTTACAAGAGGAATTAATTTGTGCTAAATCAGTGTGGTCATCTCCCCTTCTCCTTCATCGCCATGAATCAGTCTGAGCCATAAAAGGTTCCAATGGTATCTCCTCCTCTATCTGATGGTAATGGGTGTATAGAGGCCACATGTCTATGTATTCAATCCATGATCAGTGGCATAATCACAATTGAGGTATTTACAGAAATTAAATACCTAAAACCTAAAAATGTTCTCCTACAAGCGAACTGCAAAAGCAATCCTGTTCTATTGGGCCCACTTAAGCCCACGTTTGATCGGTACTGCCCCTTTGACACTCTAGTCATCCCATGACCTAACATATCATGCCCAATTCTACAATCATCGAATCGTAATTGCTCACTACTGGAATGAATCTCCATAAGTTCTATGATTAAGATGTCATTAATCTTTAAGGAATGTTAAATCAAAGATTTGGATAATTTGGTGGTGCTAATTTTCTGGCTCCCCCCTTGGTCATAAGGAGACTTTTCCTTCTGCCCTCATCCATTATTAGCTCACGAAATTTGATGAGAGTACGGATTTCAGCCCATGTGAGATCCATCCAAGATCCAACCTCTTCACAATCATTAGTGACTCTTAGATTTCATCTTAGTCAAGATATGATTAATAAATAGTTGAGTTTTGAGGCTTAATTTTAAATGAAGGTTTGGGATGATCTAATCTAGTTTCTCCTTTCTAATTAATATAATCCACAAGGAGATCCTTCCATCACCATAATATATAAGTAGTTGAAGTAGTTTTCATGCTCATGGTGATCATGAGAGGTTTCTCTCAAAGGTTCTCATGTATGGGATTACATTCCAATGAGAGGTATCTCACATGAATTGCCTCAGAGGTAACTTTCCTCTTATACAATCCACGACAGGTATGTAGAATGTAATCCATATATAATGTCTGCATCGAGTATTTATGTCCTTGACTTTTAGACAATATGAAGGTGGACCTGCAGGTCTTCGACCCTGACCTAAGTTTTATTTAGATCCATCTATTGACCTAAGTTAAAAACGAGATGGAAATCTTCGACCCTGACCTAGGTTTTCAATCGTTGTCTCTCAGTAATCATGGATAAGGGTTTAACCTCGGTTGGTCCAAACTCAAACATGCATCACCTGGCTCAACCGAATGTCCCTTTCGAAGTCAAAGCAAACCAAAAATATATGTATATGTGGATATACACAATACACAAACCAACGTGAACTGTTTACAATTTGGGTAAGGCTCCCCTTATTCTTCTGAATTATATTTTTGCACTTACAATTGTGTTATGCCATTGAAGTTGGGTCAGGCATTGGGGGCCAATCACAACCTAATATGATTTGCCTGAGTTCAAGGGCTTGGGCCGATCAGGCAATCACGAACCGCCCCGACTAGCCCGAATCGCACCCCTTTTGGGGAACCCACTCATTCCAAGTTATATGCACTAACTCTCATCAATTATCTTTTTCCACTGTGTGACATGTTTAACATCCATCAATTTAATAACATGGGATGGGGCCTGGCAAGTTTTCCCCACCACAAAGAGAAAATCAAGGCATCATTAACTCACGCGGGGTGCATGGTTTCTAGAATTTGATTGAATTGTTGACCCATCCATGTGACATGAACCATGCAAGTCCAACCATGTGGATTACTCTCTACAAAACTATATTGACTTCCCATTAGCTTCACACGCCATACTAAACTCATGTTCACTTTCAGTGAGGCACGAGCTTGTGTATTGAGCGTTGAACTCTCATCCCATTGTGACCCAATAAACAGTACTAATGATAAATTTTGTGAATTTTATATGTACTAGAACATTTCATACATAGTGTGAGGCAATAGATATAGATTAGTTTAGTAGAAGTCCACACAGGGCCGGATCGGTTTAAAATTTGAGCTGAGGTTGCATACAAAGGTCTCAAATGGAAATAGGAACTCACTATATAAACATTATCATACACCATCAAGTCTAGTGGGGAATCACAAGGTGTTCCTGTGGATAGCAACACCCGCTCTCATAACCCCTGCGAGGGATTGATCTCTAGCATAGTAGTTTATACTTTCCTTTCATTGTCAGTGGAGTTTAGTGATTTTTGTTGAAGCGATCACACCATCTACGCTGAAGTAAATAAGCTTAGTAATGCTCAACCAGGTCCACCTCGTGCTGTAAAAGAATTCGAATGAGTCACATCACATCTACTCGTTGATGAATGATATTGATGGCCTTCCATCAAGCCAACCATTGGTGCAACCATGAAGAAGTCCACGAGTACTTATTAGGCATGAAAGTCTGGGTCGACCGCAGCACCGCCTGGTACGGAAAAAATGGTGTCTGGACTGTTGAGTAAGTCAATATGCAGGCATAGCACGACCTGGCTCTCCCTTTTGGGCGGTGTTGGGCCAGGGCGTCAGTACGGCATGGCCCGGCACGCGGCATAGCCTAGCAAAGGCTCTCAACGGTTAGATTTTTAAAACACCCCCCCACTAAGTCAACATGCAAGCATGGCCCGGCCTGGCCCCCACGTTTGGGCGATGTTGGGCCAGAGAGCTTGGGGGTTAGGACGGCATGGCCCGACACGCGGCATACCCGAGCAAGGCCTCTCAACGGTCTGATTTTTTAAACCGCCCCTCACCCCCAAATTGTCTTTTTTTTTTTGTGGGGGTGGGGGTCATTTGCCCATTTTTACCATGCATTATTCGCCTCTCCAATTGCCAAAAAATGGTCAAATGAGAGGTATTTTGTGTCATTCTGCCAATTAAAAGGTCTATAAATACATCATCTCTTCTCATCTCTCAATACTCACCTACTCTCTAAGATCTCACACTCCATCTAAGCTCTCTCAATTTGTCTAAGCTCTCTAAGAAAGGATTTTAAACATTTTAAAGGCCAAGTAGGTTTTCTCTCAGTAGCCACTATTCACTAGTGAAGGAGCTCTCTCTCACTCTTTCAGCAGAACTTCTCCATTAGCCATCCCTCTCTTATAAAAGTATTTATTATTTCTTATTTTAAATTTTATTTAGTAATAATAAATATAGTAATGTTATATATTAAGTCTCATATTCTCTCCTTTCTTATATAAATTATCACAAAAAAATAAATTTATATATAATTAAATATTTAGGTTTTTTTTTTTTTTTTTGGTAAAATTTGTTTTTTTAGAAAAATGAGGTGGCTTTGGTCATTGAAGATAAGTATAGGTATTACCCTTAAAATGCTCACCAGGCACACATGTAGCATGATTTAAAGAATCTATGACAAATGTTGTCGTAGCCTTAATCTCATATGCATCCACAGCCGAATCGCCATCCAAATTTACAATGCAAGCAAACCTATTTGGGCTACAGGAGCATACAGCCTTTTAGTAGCTTCCTTTGTGTTACCAATTGGCGAGGGCTAGATCTTGAACTTAAGGACATGAATTTAATTAGGTACAGTAGACCATTTCCAAATTAACCTCAGAAGACTTCACGTTAGTGGGGAGGGTCTTGAACTTGAACTTGATCTTCAGGTTTTTTCTTTGGAACTCACACTTGTTTAATTTTAATCGAACAAGCCTTGTCAGTAGTACTAGAAAAACACGTCCGTGCTTAGCACTAGCAATATAATCATAATATTAAAATTTAAAAAAAAAATTATGATCAGTTTCTTTAAAATTAAATGCAAAAGGTTTTAGTCTGAGAGAGAGGAAAAAAATAAATAAAAAGAAAGTCCATAAGAAGTCAATACTGAATACCATATAATTAAAAAAAAAAGCCTATAAAAATTGAAGATTAATGATCAAGAAAACTTAAAAAAAAAAAAAGAAGAAATCAAAACAAACAAACAATATAAACTATGAATAAAATTCAATGAAATTTGAAAGACATATAGAAATAAAAACATAGAAATGAAAATCCATAATCAACTCAATAGCATAAGCAATTTAAAAGAATCAAACACTCATGAGAGAAAAAAAAACTTCAAAAATGGACCACAGAAGGGCAAAGACAAAAGAACCCACAAATTCAAGAAAAACCATCATTAAAAAAAAAAAAAAAACACTAAAAACCCATCACATGTGAGAAATTATAATAAAAGAAATACAAAATAAAAAAAATTATTAAAAAGGCTATATAAATATATATAAATAAATATTTATAGACAATACAATGATAAAAGAAATTTAAAAGAACCAAACCAACTTTTGATAATCTAATACTCAAAAATGAAAATCTGAAGCTACAAAAGAAATAAGAAAAATCCATACAAAGATTTCACAAAAAAAAACTTAAAGAACCCAATGGAAGTAAAATAAATAATTAACTCATAATGATAAGCATTAAAAAATTTAAAAAATAGAACAAAAAAAATGAGAATTTACAGAAAATCCCATGATAAAAAGTGATTTAAAAAAAAAAAAAAAACAAAGGAGAACCCAATACCCAAAAGTTAAAACAAAAGGGGAAAAAAAAATTAACTCATAATCTTTGAAAGCTATACAAATACAAACCATAAAAATATTGCAAATCTATAGAAATTTTAAAATGATGATTCTTTTGTATAAATTATATTAAAATGACATAACTAAAATTGCTCAAATAAAATATGATGAATTCAAAAGTAAATGAATTAAAAAAAGTTTACCTAACAAATTGAAATGTTTAATAATTGCACCAATTGTCTCAAGATGCTCACATTTTAAAATGAGTTGAACACTAATCTAAACTAATCATGTAAATGAGACATGAGACGGTACTAAAAAAAGACACAAAGAAATAAAAAAATTATTGAAGTTGCTCTAAAAACAATACAATGAACTTAAAAGTAAATGAATGAAAAAACATGAAAGTTCTGTTGTTGACATAGAGAAATAGAATTATATTGGAGAAAATAGAAAATAATTATAATAAGAATGAGTTTAATTCTTTATTTAGATTGACCAATATTATTGGAGATTCCTTTTACCATTTGTTCTGCATTCTTAAAAAAAAAAAAAAAAGTATACAATTAAAATCAATCAATAAAAAAGAAAGCAAACAACCCAGAACCGAGAGTGAATTAAATAAAAATGACTAAGGATTAGATAAACTTGACAACCCAGAATTCGGCATTTCACATTCTAAAAAAAAAAGAAAAAAAATTATATAATCAGAAGAAACAAAAATACTTGAAATTCGTTAGATTAGTGGCACTTATAGACATTGGGACACATTAACACTCAAATGCTATTGCCTTGATAGAAATAGGATGATATTGAGAGTTTCTTAATAGACAAAAGGCATGATGGGGAGTCCAAATCACAAAAAAGAAAAAATTTTATTTGGAAAACTCTAGTATTTTGTATTTTTTTTATCAGAGAATCAATTTGACCGTGGAAATAACCCAGAATTACGTGAGGATTTGAGGATTAAATAAACTAGACTAAGGATTAAATAAACCAGACAACCTAGAAATCGGCATTTCACATTATAAAAAAAGAAAAAAAATCATATAATTAGAAGAAACAAAAATATTTGAAATTCCTTAAATTAGTGGCACCTATAGACACTGGGACTCATTAACACTCAAATGCTATTGCCTTGATAGAAATAAAATGATATTGAGAGTTTCTTAATAGACAAAAGGCATAATAGAGAGTCCAAATAAAAAAAAAAAAAAAAAAACTTTATTTGGAAAACTCAAGTGTTTTGTATTTATTTTTTTATCAGAGAATCAATTTGACCGTGGAAATAAGCCACAATGAGGTGAGAATTTGAGGTATCCCATAAATAGTGAGGATGCTTGCCTTAATGATTATGATTTTTAATAGATGGGTTCTATCATAGTGTTCTACTCCATTTACATCACGATTTATAAAAATTAAAGCCACACACACAAAAAAGAAAAAAAACCAAACTCCACCATTTCTCCCTGGGCAAGCGTGCATAGTAGCACATCAGTTACATGAAAAGTTTCCAGCCTCCTCTTTAGTTCTATACTGTTGTCACAAGTTTTTCTTTTTTCAATAATATTGTTATTTTCTTATTAATTATAAAACAAATTATTTATGTTGATCAATTCCATATATTATATATTGATCTGAGTTTAGTTTTATTGTAAAATGGTTGTCATAGAAAATTAATGACTATATAGGAAATCGTATAAAATAGTTATTTCAAAAGTTTGATCATCTATGCTTAAAGTATACAATGCATAAGTATGAAAATAATAACAACAATATTTATAGGGGTTAATATTCTAAAAATATAGTTATTTTTATAAATACCTCATAGATAAATGCCAACTCAATGTCAATATTCCAAAGTGGGGCCGGGTCCCTTTCTCATTAACTAATTTTAAATTTTTGTTGATAACTATTAATAAAAAGATGCTCTGTGGTATAGTGGTAGGGTCGCTCATTTGAAATCCATATTATCCTGAGTTTGAGTCTTGGCACAAATCAGATTAATTTTTACCATGTCATTAAAAATACACGGTTCATATTAGGTCCAAAAAGTGTGCTTTATCTCTGGCTCGACTTAATTTACCTCGATTTGACCCTTTTTCTAGGGTCAAACTAAATTAAATTGGCAAATTGGATGAGTCAAAATCAATTGAAACTGATTTCAATTTGAAACCACTTCGCTTCATATATAATAATTGTCAAATGTTTTACAATGAGAAACAAGGTGAAGGCCTCCATTCATATGATTTGCCTATATACACCATACTAATACTAGAAGGAAGAGAAGCATCAATATCAACCTTGATACAAACTTGTTTGGCAGTAAGTTGTATTCCTAATTGAATGGGTCTCATATCCGGATTCATGATGGGTCCTTTTTGGACTCGGACCCAACATAAAAAAGGAAGCAAATATATGGACCTGGCTCTGGATCTAATGAAGGAGCCATATCCGGGGCCACAAACAACTAAAGAATGGCCTCGATGGTTGAACACAAGTTGTATTTCTAGATATGTGTACACTTGGTTTGTTTTAGAGTCTATACATATATCAACGGTTTGAGTTTTTCAAAAAGTGGCTCAACTTGTGAGTAGGACTGTCAAAGAGCCAGGGACATAGATTGTCCTTCCCTTGTCCTCAATATATGCAGGGATGGGCTAAGGCGTGCTAAAGCCTTACGAGGACGGTGGGCTTTCATTGTCAATATGCCCTTACCCTTGCGGGCCATGGCAAGGCAGAGGGCTAACAAACAAGAACAACCGACTTTCTTACTTTTTCTATATTGCCATCGAGCATCAAGTGTCAATTAACATTAATCGTCTTCCATTATTCAGGCTTGGAACCGACAACGCTTGCAATGTTTAACATAATTGAGCTTTTTTATTCTCCTTGTTTAACTGGCTGATGGCATATTAGAAGAATATTTATCGTATAAGGATTTAATTAAGAATATATATATATATATATATATTGCAAGAAATAAAGGGAAGAAAAAGGAAGGGCCGGACCTAGCCACCTTAGTTGAGGGCCAGGTTGATAGACGTTCTCATGAGTTTACTAAGGGCCTGTTTGGATAAATGAGGAGTTGAGTAAAATAAAGCGGATTTCACATATGGAGCGGAGTGAAGAGAAGTATGTTGAAATTAAAGTAAAATACTTCACTTAACTCCATTTGAATAGTTATTTTACAGTTAAAGTTCGGAGTAGAATCCACTTTTGCTCAAGGAAATGAAAGTATTTAGAGTTGAAGTGAAATGAAGTACATGTAGCTCACAACATTATTTCATCTATCGGGCCAGACTCATCCAAACGGGGTAGAGTTGAAATTTTAGATTGTTAGAGCCCATTAACTTCACTCCACTCTATTTTTTGCCTATCCAAACAGGCATGGTGTACTATATTATTGTTCTGGGCCTTCTGGATAGGAAAAGAAGAGTTAGACATGTACATCCCTCTTGAGGCAATCTTGGATTCCAAGAAATACCAAAAATAATCATGTGAATATTCTTTCTTTCATTCTTACACTTACCAATTTCTTCCATGCTATTAAATGAAGAATATTGAACAAATGTACCTATTCAACGACTGCTTTCCGCTTCTTGATCAAATGGATCTTCAAATTAACAAGCTCTTTACTAAAAATCTAATGCATTCGGTAGACCTCACTGAAATTGACTTTAGTACTTGGATACAATTAATACAATAGGTGTTGGGGCATATGTAAATAGTTTCAAATCTCGAAATGGGCCCCACTCATGAGTTTATTACGGGTGTTGTATTGTAGTTTTGCCCAATACTTGAGATGCAAATAGATTCTCAATTCTCTGATTATCCAGAGGTTGTAACTAGTAAAACATCAAGTCTAAAAAATATTTTAGCTTCTAGTTCAAAAACGGTCTAGATTTATAAGCTCTTGAGTTTTTGAATTCATGAGTTTATTATGGGTTTTGGATCTATACATGCAGATTCTGACCCGTGAACCCTGCCCATTTACTCATACTTTACTCATACTTTTCTCATATTTCATATGCTTTATTTGATGGTTCTATAAATTAGAATTCAAAAACAAGATATGCATGTATTCTATTATTCATTTGTTATGCAAATGTTTGATATGGATGGGTCCATCTACTCAGCTAGTTAGGGAGATGGTCTCGCATGTTTGGGTACTTGAGTTCAAATCTCTCGGGAAGGAAAAAAAAGTTTCATGTTGATATTTTTTTTATGTTTAATCCTCAAACTGGTTCCTCTTGTCAGAACTGAATCCAGAACAGGCTAGCAAATGGTGTTCCAGCTTTAAAAATAATATCCGTTTTTGGCCCGAAACTAACCAAATTGTCACACATCTTATAAGCTGGGCATAAGGCGTCATTCTCGTTTGTTTTTTTTGGGATCATGTGTATTAGGTGATTGGTTTGGGCTACCCACCTATAGGATGGTTCGGACCATGCCCTTGGGAGAGGGTAGCAGCCCTCGCGTGAGGAAAGTAGACCTCACGCGAAAGTAGACATTTGATAAGGTGAGAGAGCCCTCAGGTAAGGAAATGTGGCATGCCCAATGTTAGGCCTGTCAATGGGCCGGGCAGGGCTGGGCTTGGGTTGTCCAATCTCATCACGGATATTAGGCGGGCTTGCCGCGGGTTGTCGGTATCCCGACCCTAAATTGAACAGGCCTATGTCAAATCTCGTCCCGTGTGGGGTCGGGCTGGGTCGGGCCAGGCTTGGGCTTGAGTTGTCCAGTTTCATCCTGAATATCGGGCGGTTGTCCAATCCCGGACCTAAATTGAACAGGCCTAAGTCAAATCTCGTCCTGTGCTGGGTCAGGGCCAGGCCAGGGCTTAACACGAACTTGAATATAAGCTAAAGAATTCAACCTATAAATTTCTGATACACAACTTGAAATGTGAGCCGCCTTGTGAATTGTCTACCCAAAAGAAACCCCATTTGTGAAATGTGAAGTATTCATCTAGTCCACTATACGGTGCTCCTGCGAACTAATGTAGCTCTCCCAGTAGGTTTGGTAAAATGATACTTAATAGTGAGTGATTAAAGCAGCTAAAATTTGAGGTATCATGTACAGGGTCGTTCTTAAAATTTAAATGATTCACAGCATAACCTATTTAGATATCCTTCATTTATGTCTACATATACATAATAATAACTTGACTAATTGCATTAATACAAGCTACTGCAGCCCAAGTGTTTTTTTTTTTTTTTCTTTCAAAAACAAAACATCATTAAAGAAAAAATAGCTACAACAAAATGAAACAAAGGGAACATTACAAACAAGAAAAGGAAGCAAAAAACCATCAATAAACCTTTAAATACAAAAAATAAAAAATAAAAAACAAAATTACTTACAAAAGATTATGAGGGGCGAAGTTACAAAACTGCCCCTCTTAATTAGCCATTTTTTGCTGTTAGTGGGCGGTAGTTTATGTAAATTCATGAAAAATTAATGAATTAGCGGGCCGGGCCTGGCTTGGATGGGCTAGGCTTGTTCTGCCCATTTTCAATCCTATTTTGACCGGACTTTAAAATCATTGTCCAATCCTAGTCCACTGGGATCAAAATTCTTTTAAAAGCCTTGTATTTTCGGGCTTGGGACGGGCTGAGCCAGGCAGGATACCCATTTCTATGAGCTCAATTGACAGGCCTACCCAGTGTTCAAACCTTGTGCAACTAGGTGAGAAAGGTAAGAGGCCGTTATGGGGCTAGGTGTCTTTTGGTGTCTTTGTGGTTCTCTGTGGTGTTGCTTGATGGTGATGTGGATTAGTCTTTTTCTCTTTGTATCCTGTTTGCCTGGCTTAATGCAATTCTCCACTTGAAAGAGGAAAAACTAAAAAAAAATCACACGTACACACTTGCACGCACACTCAATAATAAATCAATTGAGTGGGCAAAGATACAGGGGCCCTAATGGACAGACGGGATCAACTGTAGATGTCACAAAGCTTTAGGATATTAGCATATTGTACATATGATTTGCTACCAACTACACTCCTTTCCACGTGGTCAGAAGCTTAAGATTCTACCATGTGGTCACGTGATCGAGTGTTGGTAGAGGAGAAGGAGAAAAGAAGAAGAAGAAGAGGTATTTTAAAATACCTCATTTTTTTTGTTTTTGTTATTTATTTTTTATTTTTTATTTTTTTAAAGAGAAGACAACTGATAATTTGGCTGCTAATTAGATGGTTAAAATTGAAACTAAAATCAATGGTCCACATATAGCATTTTTCACTTCATGTCCCCTTGGATGAACTAAAAAAATAATCCTTTGTTTTTTAAGAGGAAGCTATCATAGAAATTGAAACTGGGCTAGTGATGCTTATATTTGAAATTGCTATGGTCCCATTGGATGATGCCAATTATTAGGCCTAAGAAATATGGATTTTGAAATACATTCTGATGCTATCTTTCTTCAATCCAAGAATGACCCCACTCACTTTTGCCTCTTTTGAAGATATGAATTAGTCCTACAAACGCTCATGCACTAATTAACCATAAAATTATTAAAAATCATGACACAACATGAGATAAATATGGCATCGTAAAACAGACTTTAACCAGCAGGAACATTGGAACTAATTGAGATACCAAACTTGAGTCACTAGCAATTTTTAGGATTGTTTGGAAACTTTGATCTATTTGAGATAGAGCTCATTTGAATAGATCTCTTGGAATTAAAGAAGTTTATAGATAGACTATTTAGCAATACATTTGATGTGTCTTATCCAATTGAAAAGGCAAATTTGTCATATAGTAAAAGTTATCAAACTTATCATATCCTAAAAGTCGAAAGTGCAAACTTATAAAAAAAAAAAAAAGGCTTATTGCTTTAGGCACTGTTGTCATTTTGATTCTACACTTTTTTAACCTTTTGAAAAAGAGAAATTTGGAGTTTATGTTGATTTAATTAGAAAGGGAAATACACTTTTGAAAATAGTCTAGCTGTTTGGCGAGTCTAATTTGACTCAATTACATTTGTTTGGAATACTACAATTTCAGTTTGTATAACAGTGACCATATCCCTAACCAAAGTATCTGCAGCTGAGTTCACACCGAGAAGCTATTTTTTCAAGACTGGCGCTAGGGAGACGAAGTTGATTTTCTAATGATGGATAGTTAATGGCTATTAGCTTATTCTTTACAAGAGGTATGTTCATGAGGGTTTTATAGGAATCCAAAACCCTTATATTCTCACTTTATTTTCAATGGTACCTTCTTCTTTTCTTCTCACTTCTCTATATTAAATCTTCTCAACCAACTATATATGAGGATTGATATTATACATTGGGTCCCACGTACAAATGTACTTTTTCCTCTTTTATAAGATTTGGCAAATTGTACTCTAACTTAAGTAGGCCCACTGTAAGATTAATCATATATAAAATATGAAAAAAATCATGTGTTTCACACATTAAGGTCCACTTTCTTGGACATGTAAATGGAGAATTGTAAGTAAAATACAAAAATATTAAAATCATTAAGCCCGATTTTTGAAAGGCTATAAACAGGCACCAGTTAAGTATAAAGGTTCTTTTTTTCTTATTGAAAGAAGTTGCTTTACAATTTTCATTTGAAGAAAAATGTATAAATATAATAATTATCTTCAAAATCCATTTCTTCTCAAATTCATGTCAATTTTATTCAAATGAAATATCTTTATTCTTACCGAAAGAAGTTGCTTTACAATTATCGATTGAAGAAGAATGTATAAAAACAATAATTATCTTCAAAATCTATTTCTTCTCAAATCCATGTCAATTTTATTAAAATGCAAAAATCAGTCATAAAACTTAGACTTAATCCCAATGATAATCCATACTTAAAAACACTAAACAGTCCATAGAGTGGAGTTTAACAAAATCAATTGAAAGCCCCTTAATATACAACATTAATCAAATTAATTAGTCAAAATTTGACAGAAATTTAACCATCTTAAAGTGATTGAAATCATGCCTTCTCAACATCTAAACCATTGAATAGATTCACAAGAATCTTAAGACAACTATGGCATGCTATGCCAATTAGTTTGGAAACTTGCCTTGGCTTAAGATCAACTCCAAAATAATCCAAGCACTCTCAAAAGCCCCACAACTCAGCTGGAACACCTTCCCAAATCTCTCACAATCCACCTCTACAAGCCCCTCTAAGAAGCTCAAAGAAAGAGAAGAAGATGGATCAAGGGGCTGCCCATCCCGGATCTTCGCAAAAATGATGTATGTTGTGAAGGAGATGACATAGAATCACTTGGTAGGGTCGGATCTTGCAAATAGGGCCCACTAGTATATGATTTCTGCCATGGAAAAGGAGAAGAAATGAGAAAGAGGGGAAAAGGAAAGCTCTCTAATGCTGGAACGATGGAAGTGAAGGAGGAGAGAAGAATAAGGGCCTGTTTCTTTGCAAGAATTTTTGGAATTCATGTTTGCTGGAATTTGTAGAATTTGAGATAGTGGAATTCTAAAATGCGACTAATTCTGGCATTCCTTAATTACCTGTTTCTTTTAGGCCAGAATTCCTTCATGAGAATTTCAGGCTACCTAAACCCCAAAAATTCCCTCTTTTATATCTATTTGAATTTCTTCATCTCTCGGCCAACACAAGCCACAAATCAACCCAGCCATCCAACCAAATAGGCCCTGTGTCTTACCAGATCTCAGAGAACCTATTGATTTCATTCCATTAAGACCATAATACCCTTCTTATTCCCATTCCATCAAAATCCTCTAGAAAAAAAAATGCATGGAGAGAAAAATAGGCAAACATATGAAAGGAAGGTGGAGGAAGAAGATGACAGGACTTGATTTTGTTACAGTGGAATAGAGGAGAAGATGAAAATCGATCGTAGGCGGAGAGCCGGAGTTCCAACAAGCGGAATGCTTGAATTTGTGAATGCTGGAGTCAAGGATAGCATTTGGGAATTCCACTTTTTTGACATTTCAAAATGCTACTTGCCTCAAATGCTGAGAATGCAAGCAAGTGAACATAAAATTTCTGACTGGAATTCAGAAATTCATAGACAGCCTGAATTCCTATAAAAAATTCTTGCAAAGAAACAGGCCCTTAAGGTAGGTGGTGGTAGGTGAGATTGTGAAAGGGTTAGTTACTGAGTTTGCCACACTTTAGGTGAACTTGTGACGCATAAACGGAGGTCTTCGAGACCTCGAATGTTCTTAATCAAAGAAGAACAATTGTAGGTAACAAGGAGAGCTTTCAAACAAGCCCAAGATAAGGATTTTTGCAGATCGCAGGCAGTTGCTGTGATTTTTCGAACTGTAGGTAAACATTTCAAAATGTGTGTCAGGAGTCAAATTGGGCTCTCAGGGCCTTAGATGAGTTTCGGTTGATCATGAAAGATGTTGGGCAAGCCAATATCTATTTTTTTAGCTCAAGATCCACGCATTTTGAGGTTTTGAGGGAAAAGTCAACTGCTTGGTCAAAGTCGATCAATTTATGACGAAATTGGTCAATTGATGGGTTTCAGCAACTCAAATTGATTCGAGTTGACTACAAAAGTTGTCCAGAATGATAAACTCAATCTTATTCGCTAAGAATGAAAGATTTATAGAATTTATGAATAACCCCCCACTCTTTCTCGAAATTAAAAACAGGCTCCAAAAAGGGTCAAATTAGAATGTGCTCTCAAAACTTTCGAAAATTGTTTCAAAACTATTCTAACACTGAAATCACCACGATTGGCCTCTAATCACAATTAGTAGTCCTAATCACAGAAATATTTAGTGTTAATCCTAGGGTTTAATGGTCGGGTTCTTACATGTACTGCGCAAAGTACTGTGTGGGGCCCATTTGCACCAGTGTTGCATACAATTAAAATTATTATTAATTTTGATGGGTAGGATTGTGTGAGTGGGGTAATACCTACGGCATAGTAGGGGCCCACTCGGTGCAGAGTCTCTTGCCACTAAAACTCCTCTTGTTTAATTTGGTCCAGCAGAGTACTAGACCGTGGCATTGAACTAATAAAGCAGTACATGAGTGCTGAGGAAATGTTGAAGGGTAGGCGACATTATTTTATGGAAAAAACTGATGGGATGGACGAATGGATGATGGATGAATAGTTACTGCTCCATGATATCTTTTTAAGTAAATTTCAGATAATAAAGACCAACAAGATCAGAGGGTGGCCCAGTGGTAGTGACCATCAGGAGTAAGGGCCTAAGATGTGCTCTTTTATTGACTTTGGGGGACTGTTGTGCTCCATCCAAGGAAATGTGCCCCCCCAACAAGCACATTAGTTGGGTAGACACGGGTTGAACAGTATATGCTACATTAATGGGGACTCTTAATGGGAGCAAATATCCTTGGATCCAATTGGGCTAATAATAGTAAAGACGCGGAGAATGGCCCACTGGTAGCGACCATCAGGACCAAGGGCCTAGGATGTGCTCTTTGTACCACTCGCTCAAATGAGCCAAATGGTCGCTCGAGCGAGCATGACCACTGTCCAGCGAACTGGACCTCGAGCTAGGGTCCGCTTGATCGAATAGAAGGTCCACTCATGCGAATCCATCTTTTGTATTGAGAATTTTTCAGACCAAGAATTTGGTTTGATACCTATTTCAAGATGTCTATGACACTTCATAATCAACCCTGAGAAGGATTATGATCAGTTATACATAAAGCCAATAAGATTTTAGGACATTGAAAGACCATGTAGGGCCATCGGAACGGAACCTCTACCGTTTAACATAGTCCAATGGTAACTATGATCACATGAAAGGTCTTGAGGGCTGAGATTGTCATATGTACTTTATTCGACCGTCTAGCACTTAACCATGGGTGGTTGTTTAGGGAAGTTCGATGTACCTCTTAATTGTTTACAATGTGACACGAAGACAAAGATAGTTGTACATCGAATTACCTAAAACTACATCGTAATAGACGGTTAGAGATGTCGGAAAAATAGATTAAGGTTGGATGGTAATCTTCCTTGATTCTTGTAATCAAATTGCATTGCATATTGAGACTTTATTATTGACCTCAATTCCTAAAATAACTGCTTATTATGTTGTGTGTCGTATTACTTCTGAATTGCTATTGTGATTAGTATTCTCTCTTCTTTCTAAAAATCCTAAGGTATATTGATTTAATATTTCAACCGAGTAAGTATTAGATTGGAATTGATTTGAGATGTAAAGAATAGAATTGAATTGAATTGTCATACTCAAGTTTTATTAATTGATTCGAATGATCCGACACTCCTTAGCTTCACATTATGAGATCACGGTTTAAACAATTGATACCACTGGAGTAGGTTTTTTGGAGCTGCCGAGACTCCAGGCGAGTATCCATATGTACCTTTGGCCGAGATATTTGCAACATCCCAACACAAACTGCTCTCCATTGAGAGGATATAGCCGAAGTAGTAGCCAACTAGAATGTAAACTTCTCAATCATGGTTCATGAAGCATGTTTATTTTCTTAATACGCAATTGCTTTGACCTCTTTTAATCAATTGTCAATAATTTTAATTGATATAGCATGCGTTAATTCTTACTTGCTTATATTTTGTTGAATTGCCATATTCACAGTGCTATTCATCGTGTCACAGATGCAAATGCCGCTTTCGGCCCTGAAGAGACACAGGAGGCTAAGGAGGAGACTCCAGCGGTTCATCCAGGATTAGAAGAGTGGACTACGGAGGACGTCTTCTAGTCCTCGGTCTCCAGAGAGGCATCCATGGATTTTGGTCTTGTTTTCTTTATTTTGGGTTGTAGATGTTGTATATCATTTTGTAGCAGCATATTTTGACTAGACTTGTGTATATCTCATGTAAGATGATTTTTGGGAATCCCTAGTTTACAATAATGAAAGATATATTTTGTGAATATTGAAATTGTAATGGATTAATTGTTGATGTTGTGAAATTGATGATTATATAGGCTTCATCGATTAATCCTCACATGAGTGAAGTACATGTTAATCCTTCGTGAATTCTGTTGGGGCCTGTCACGACCCGGGCCCGAGATCCAGTCATCTCGAGCCGTGAGCCCATACTTACTCCCATAAACTCCGAATTAACCGAGGTTAAAGCGGAATCCATAAGGGATAACATTCTCAATATCCTGACAAATACAAAATTTTGCGAAAACATTCATATTTGACAATATCAATTTACAATTTACACGTATACAAAATAAAGTCCCTATACACGTATCATTTCCAACATTTGTTCATCAAACACTGCATATTCAAAAATACTATGCAGATGACAAATAGTTACATTCCAAAATGAATCTATTAATATTTTCTCAAAACATTTCCCAAAATGTTCCAATTCCGTCTCGCACTCGGATACCCATTTCAAATGGCATCTCGCCTATTCCATTCGATCAATCCTCTTCGAGGAACCGGAGTGGTCTCTTTCGCTGCCGTCGGGGGCGCTGCTGGACCGGCAGAGGCAATCAGGCCTGTAATGCTATCAATAACACTAATGAACATGTTAATACACTCATATTGAGTTCATTCAATCTGTTCATTAACAATCTCAATTCTAGAGAAGTCTAGACAGTTTCTACAATTTCTACAATGGCAATAGATAGACATAAAGTCAATCAATAAACATGTACAAAATGGCGACTACCATAGCATTCATTGCATTGTATTTCATTTCATTTACCATCTTCCCTCAAAAGAAGGATTCATTTTATTTATTATCTCCCCTCAAAGGGAGGATTCATCTTCCAATAGAAGGCATCAATCAATATTCAAAGATATGATCGGAATTGGTGGGACTTACTAGTGTTCGGGCCAGGGACAACTAGCATCACCACAGAGCTCCGGAACACCCCAAAATCCATCTGTTGTAGCAGGATTAGTCATTCATTAATTCAATGAACTCATTTAGAGCTCTAATACAATAGCTAGGTAGTGCTAGACTCAAGGGTCAACAGTAAACAATCCTTCTTTGGATTCAAGTCAATTCAATGATTCATTGCATGACAAAGGAAGGGAATAACGATAATACCAATCTCATTAGATTGTATTATAATAATACAATGAGAGAACCATTAACCACCTACGGTTCTACTCAACCTTATCTCAATCCTAAATAATCATTCGGGTGTAACCGTTGGTTTCCAAATACGTGTTCTTCTTAATGGACATCACATTTATACATTTAATATGTGCATTATTAGTCTCCGTAATTATCACCCATGGAGCTTAGGCAATTATCGATCAATATGGTTCGTTCAAAGAACCCTTCTTAAAACTCCACTAATTCTCAATAATTCAATTTAATCCATGATTAGTCTTAAAACTAATTGGGGAAGCATTTATACTCACAAGAGGTACTCCAAATTCTCGTAAAAATCCAAAATCCCAAATTTTACTCACAATTAATGCCCTAACAGTATCCTGCGATTAGCCGAAAATTGGCTGGTAGTTAACCGAAAACTGGTTGGCGGTTAGCCGAAGTCTAGTTGGCAGTTAGCCGAACTAAGTTCGTTCAATTTTCCAGAAGCTATACAAATTCTGACTCAACTTTGGTCAGCTTTCAATTTCGGCTAACCGCCATACAGCGGTCAGCTCACGGTCAACTTTCCAGAGACTGATCATTTTGCGGATTTCTGGCGATTAGCCCTGCGGTTAGCTGCCAGCACCCAGAAACTCATTTCTCGAGCTTCAGAACTTCTGATCTTTCTTCCTTCTTCTACTCTCATTTCTCCAATCCATTTCCACAACCTATAATGAGCATTGGAACCTCCTGTTACCTCCTCATACAGCATTCATTCACAATTACTTACTCTTAATCATTCATTAACCACATCATTAAATCCATAATAAATCCCAAAAGTCAATGTAAAATCCACAAAATGCATGGAAACTCCATGAGGTCCTACAATGACTAACACTAATCACAAGTAATGTTTATACTTACCTATATTTGGAGTGTGATGAAGAGAAACCGCTTTTGTTGCTTAGCTTGGTTTGACATAACCTCTTGCAAAACTCTTCACTTTAACAATGGGCATATGACTTGAGGAAGATGATGGAGACGAAGGTAAACTCCTCAAAAGCCCTTGAATCTCTCCTAACCTCACTATCAATGAAGAAAAGTGGAAGAAGAAAAGAGAAAGATGGAGAAGAAGCTTAGGATTTGGGTGGAAATGAAGAATGATTCATTTCATTCTAATATAAGGACGCACTTACACCAAAAACCCCTCTCATCTAGTTTATTTACATTTTGAGTGAAATGAAGCTTCACTTGGTCCATTTGATATCAAATGGAATCGCGTTCATTATGAAAGTTAACGTACTCTTTGAGATACACACGTTGGTATCAAGAGTTTTTGTATTTGATGAAATACGTGAAAATCCATATTTACGGAAAAGTCCTTAGCATACCTTGTTTGAGTCTAAACTCATTTTAACCAATTCAATCTCATTCAAATCCATTCCATTATGCTTAATGCATTATTTGAGACTGATTTGTCCATCTTTGGTCATTAATCTTGGTTAACTCAATTATTCATGCTTAATTAGCATTAATCTCAATTAATTAGTCTTAATCATGATTAGTTCGGGTCGGGGTGTAACAGGGCTTTTGTCAGGTGCAAATTTCATGGGAGTACGCGTGCGTGCCACTCCTCAGGGATTACCCTAAGCAGAGAAATCTTGGGTCCGAGATGTGATAATGAGGGAGTGAACTTTGAACATGGTGACTAGAGATTGATCTCCGATAGTCACTAGAAAGACTCTTGCGCCTTGTCAATGAACTATTAAGTGTTTTGGGCATAATAATCGAGATTTATGAACAATCTCTTATTCTTAATATTCATAAGTAAAATTACATCAACCTCAACATAAGCATATCATGGTAAAAATTCCTTTTGAGTAATTTTTTTAATGGCATACCTTGAGTAATACCTGAGACTATTCTCATCAATTGATAAGTAAGTAAAAGCTATGTAAATATTTCTATTCATATTGTTGGCACATGGAAATGTATCTTTTCTACAAGTAAGTTGCATATCAACTTTACTGAGGGTTTCAATTGACTAAAATAAGATGTGAATCAAATAATCACCAACATAAATATAATCCCTTAGCTACTTCAATGGGAAGGGTTCAACCAGCAATAACATGGCTCGTTTCCTGTCTTCACTGCTAAGGAAAGCATGTCCATCTCCAAGTTCATACATCCAATGAGCCGTTCGTGCGAGATTTATACCAGCATCGATCAAGGGTTGAAGAATGGGAGAGTTATGAACTAGACATTCATTCAATTTCTTCCATGCCTCAACAATTAAGTACTTTATATGATCACGAGCAACACCCTCTGAGACACCAGCTTCATACATGTAGCACTGGATAGACTTTGGAACATCACCTCTAGCAACCTCATGCTATGTGAAACAAAATAAAAACAAACAAAATAACTTCAATTGAACTTTTAATTTAACTAAAAGAAAAGATAAAAAAAAAAGCATTATAAACTTGAAACTTGTATAATAAAGGAAATGAAATCATGGTATTTCGATTTTAAGTGAGCTAGAAATATTAGAAATAGAAGCCACAAGCTCTATTTCTCTATAAAAGAAAAAAAAAATAGAATTCACTGTTACTCATATAATGAGCTCCCCTATGATCAATTTGAGCCCCCTCTAGAACTCACTCTAGTTTGACACTGCTCCAACTATTAACAATTATTATAAATGTTGCTCTTGCAATAACATTAATTTTAACATGGGTTCTTAGAATCATTTGACTAGAGAATATTAGGCTCGACTGCTAGTGGCATTAAAGCTTCCCATCCATAAAGCTCTAGGATTGGCATGCATCTAGGTGGGCAAGAAATTCTCATGCACTTTAATAAACTAATTCCTAGTTTTTGCAGACTACTTAAGTGCAGGATGCTTACTGTTGAAGTTCCCAAATCGTCGCACAAGCGAAGAATCATTGATGACCACTTCAATATACTTTTTGAAATTGAGTAATTAAAGGCCTCAATTGGCAGCTTTTGTCCAAAAGAAAAATAAATATGCACTAGAACAACAGTCCCTGATATTGAAATCCATGCATTCTCTAGATACTCTTCAAGTGTTGGCTTGTATCCATTGCTATACCATTTTGCCTCTACTAAGTAGGATTTACAAAGATCTGCCCACTGAAAGAGAAGAGAAAGAAAATATAAAAATAGAATATTTGGTTACCTAAGAGCCATGATATGATTCAGCTTAGCAAAAACTATAAAAGAAATGAATAAAAAATGAAATATATAGTACCGTTTTCTTAAGACATGGTAGCACATTCAGTCCCTCCTCTTTAAGAGCATCATAAGCTATATCATTAATAGTGTTGTAGAGAGCTAGAAAACAAATTTTCATATATTCAGGAAGTTGCTCCATCGCCCCAATGTCCCATCTGAAAGTTGCAATGAATGGTTAAATAAATAACGTATAATCGACAATTGAATGTATATAAAGCAATGGTTAAGAGAAAAATGTAGACCTACGGTGCCAAAATTACTAAAAGTTTTAAAAGATTGGTTTCTAGGATCTTTCAATCTTGAAAATGTTTTAAGCACCATCAACCCATGTTGGGAACTATCTAACCAATAACCTAGATCACTTGACTATGAATACCGTATACCAAGAATAAACAAGAGGAAGAAAAGAAAACGAGAAGGAAAAGTACAAATAACTTTCTATGGCAAGCTTAAAAAAAAAAACACTCAATTGAGTCTTGACCGTGTAAAGGCACATTTGAAGGACCAAATTTCTTCTCTCATGAAGAAGCAGAAGTGAGAACAATCCTACTACAAGGATAGGGTAACTTTTCTTGGGAAAATAAGTGAAACTAAGGTGCCAACACTAGTCAAGCATGAGTGCATTAGCTTTATATCAGTTTTCTTGATTTGTGAACAAGTTCTACCTAAGTCACAGATGAGTTAACCCAAGTTAGCCCAAATGTAAGGTTCATTTGAGTGTTGGGTAATTCATTGGGTAACGAACAAAACCGGAAATTGAATTTATAATGTATTTTATAGATGGACTGTCTAGATTGAACGATAAAGAAGAAAAATCATGAAAACAAAAGTTACACTGGGTGCTCGAGCGCATGCCCCACCCTTGCTCAAACGAACCCACATAGAATGTCAAGTGCTCAAGCGGACCCATCTTGTTCTCGACCCTGATACCGGATGAGCAACTTTTTCGGAGACAGAACCTTATCCGTTCGAGCAGACCCATCATGCGCTCGAGCTGACCATGCGAGAAAATAAAAGTCTGATCCGGAAACACTTCCTAATTTCTCTCAGAATACTAATTTGAGTCCTACTTGCTCTACAAGTATTGATGCACGAATTAAAGCCTATATATAGCCTTCCTCTCTCAATTTTAGGATACCTCTCTCCTATCCAAAAACCTAGAGATCAATTGAGAGATCCTTTCTTCTCCAAAGCTTCATCATGTTGATGTGTTGAAGGTCAAAGTCTTTGGAGTTCGTTTTGCTACTCTTTCGCAGTAGATTCATCTTGAAAAGGCATTCAAAGTGGTTGGTTCAAGCACGAGTTGTGAGTTTTCTTATAACTTTTGATTTATTAGTACTTGGTTTCGTCTGTTGACCTAAACAATAAGGCCCGTTGTTTTTTTCCCAAAAAGGGTTTTCCACGTATACATCGTGTCTCATTCTCATTTTGTGGTGATTTCTTTTTAATTGGACTTAGGGTTCATTACTAGATTAATCAATTTTTTTTAAAAATCTAATAGAGATATTGTTTGTTGCTGGATTTTTTTCATTAAGTAATTTATTTTATGACCGGCAAACGTGTAATCAGTTGAGTTTGACTAAGTATTTTGAAACATAGTTCCTAGTGGAGGCAATCACCAACCTGTCAACAGCATCAGTAAATAGTTCCAACTCCTCCAAAGAACCATAAACGTCGTATACATCATCGACTGTAGTTATAAATTGGATTATTTTTGTAAGAGCATCCCTGCAACGATCAAGTTGGGGGTTAAATATGATACCAATGGTCCAAAAGAAACACTCCACCAGCCTATCTCTCGAAAACTCGAGCTTCTCACCGAGCCCAAGATCCCTCCACCACCTGCAACATGTAACGGAAGAAAACATGATTGGATTAAGAAGAACAACAATCACTTCAATAGCTCTACCTTGGCATTTCCATCAGTTCATATATGTATATATATATATATGTGGGAAATATTCAAGTGCATCTATCCCTCACCATGTGTGGTGAGGGACACCCCTTTTTGGGAAGTTTCAAGTACAAAAGGGGATTTGTACTTGAAACTTCCCAAAAAGGGGTGTCTCTCACCACACATGGTGAGGGATAGATGCACTTGCATACCCCCCTATATATATAAAATATTCTTGTGCATCTATCCCTCACCATAGGATGAGAGACACTTACATAATTGAAAATATTCATGTGCAACATATATGGTCATATGCAGAAAAAGAATGTTCATGTCCAAAGAGGAAAAGCCACGTAAGTGCTCCCCACCCTATTGTAAGGGATGGATGCACATATATATTTATATATATATATATAATAATTGAAAATATTCATATGCAACATATATGGTCATATGCAGAAAAAAAAAATGTTCATGTCCAAAGAGGAAAAGCCACGTAAGTGCTCCCCACCCTATTGTAAGGGATGGATGCATACATATATACATATATATATATATATATATACATATATATATAGCAATGCTTTCTTAAGCTGTAGTTTATGTTATCCTAAGCTGCAGCATGGTTGGTCCCACAAATCAAAGTGTAATATCTCCATTTTTGGCACGATGGAACTAAAAAGTCCAGATTTGATTGGATTTATCTTGACTTTGGAATATTCATCATTGAAAAAACAGAAATATTACACTTTGATTTGTGGGACCAGCACTGCTTCAACTTAAGATAATATAAGCTACAGTTTAGGAGAAACCCCCTCATATATATAGATATGGGCCAATTCTCCTAAGTTGAGGCTTAGCTTATCCTAAGTTGAAATAGTGTTGGTCCTAAAAACTAAAGTCGATTATCGTTGTTTTTTGCATGATGATCGTCTCCAAAACCAGAATAAATCCAATCAGAACTGGATTTTCCAGTTCTATCATGCAAAAACAGATATAATCAACTTTGATTTATGGGACCAACACTATTCCACTTTATGATAAGCTAAGCTGTAGCTTAGGAGAGCCCTGCTATATATGTATATATATATATATATATGGATCATTCAGATCAACTGAAGTTTTATGAAAACAACCTTGTACAAAATAAATAATACCAAAGAAAAAATATGAAATGAAAATCGAAATAAAAAGAGGAAAACTTTATAGCACATAGGAGCCAAGGGATTTGGTGCTTTGTCAAGATTGTTGTCATCCACGTGAAAGGCAAGGGGTTTTTTCTTCGCAAAAAAATAAAAAATAAAAAACACAAGGGTCACAAGCGCTCTCTCTCTCTCTCTCAAAAATCATACTAAGAGGGTGTGTTTATGCAAAGAAAGGATTTTATACGCAACGGATATTCATTTCCACGAAATAGAGAAATCTTGCATCACTACCCATCCCAAAGGAAATTGAAATCAAGATTATTGAGGAAATCAATTCATTTTTTTTCTTTTACGCATGGACAAAATGTTGCAACAAACAAAAAAGAGTTAGATTGCACAATAAATCAGATTAATTTTCTTTTTGCCACGGAATCCTCTCGTCAAACAAACGTATCAAGAAGTCCTTGCTTTATCTCTCTCACAATAAGTACTTAATTTAAAATAATATGATGCAAATATATGTGTGTTGTTCTGCCTATGTACATGGAATAGAAAACATTGTATCATTTTAAGCGCTGCGGTAAATCCTTTCAAGCCAATTTTACTTGGCTTCTTCGTGAACTTGTGATAGAGTGTGAAAACAATGATAAGCTAGTATGAGCTCATAATTACGTCCAAGCTCAATCTATTATACCCTCTTTCTTATTAGTAGCCTGTCTTTTTTTCTTTTTTTTTTTTGGATTAATCGAGGCATGTTTGGAAACTTTAATAAGTTTGAAACAAAGTTGATTCCATTAGATCTGTTTGAAGTAAAGTTGTTTCAATTAGGGTGTTTTACACAGACCTTTTGGTAAGATGTGTAGTATGTCAGATTCAATTTGTAAGGCAAAATTTTCATATGAGTGAAAGTAGTTTTTTTTTTTTTGCTAAATTGCAAAAGAATTCTATTATAAGGAAAAGGGTTTAAAAAGAAAACCCCCACAAGTTAAAGGAGGTGAAAGCATAGAAAGTAGTATGAGAAACTTGACAAATGGTAAAAGTCAAATGCGTAAACTTGTTTAAAAAAATCAAAAGTTTTCTACTTTCATTAGACATCGATGTCTAATTGGATTCTCTTCCTTTTGTTAACTTTTTGTCTTCTAAAAGAGAGCCAAATGTCGTTAGTTATGATACAATTAGAGAAGAACTAGACTTAATTTCCCATACAGTGAAAAGCTCTTGAAGTTCTGGTTGGATCAGTTAAGTAAATCAAGTAGACCCTTGTTTTAGAATTGCGAAATGACACCTTAGACCCAAGAGCTTGAAATGCTCTTACCTTAAGTTCTTTTTTAAACTCCTTTGGTATATTGTTTGCACTTTGTTGAAATCATGCTTAGCTAGCTCAACTAATGTCGGATTTTTTCTGTCTTCTTCATCATAGGTCTCTATGTACCACCTAGCCTCCAGCCTTAGCATTCTCCAATGTAAAGGCATCTCCAAAGAATGCTTTACTTTCTTTAAAAGAACCGGGTCTATGTTCCACTTGATAGCCTTGAGATGCGTGGTTGTGAACTCTCTGGCTTCATCCAAGACTACTTCCCCTTGAAAGGAAAGGTGTGAAGCTTCATACAAACTCAACATTCCCTTGATGTCCATGCAAGGCTTTCTTTGAAATCCCCTTCTCATCTTTAAGGTCATTGAAAAGCATCTGTCACTCTCAAAAGGTAGACGTTAGATTAAAAGATCAAATGATTTAATAGGATTTCTAAGATTACATAATGCAAAGTAATGCTTGATGTGGCCATTTGTTGTATGGTTAAGGCTATGGAACCACTATTGATGTGGAAGGCCCAAAAGGCCTTCAAAACACAAGTAGGGAAACATAAGTCATGACTCTAATAAACATAAAAGGGATTGAAGCGCGTACAGGTTATAAAAATCATGTATTCCTCAAATGGTGTTGAATGAGAATTTATCCCAAATTTGAGTATTGTATAGTACGGCTCCATTTTTGTTCCAGTTTTACCCAGTAAAAGATAA